>OZ038490.1:103100832-103115832 GCA_964036315.1 Acanthosepion esculentum | reverse complement strand
TTATAATTAATGATATTTTAATGAGTGTTGATAACGTAATTCATTTGAAAAATGAAAACATGACAATTTGAAGCCTGGAGATTAAATTCCTTTCGGAAATTATTAGGTGGTAATATTATTGCTATTTGGAATATCTGTAAGAAGAAACATTATTCCACGCCGTATTTACATGTATTTTAAAATATCAATCTGATTTTTATACTAAAATATTTACTATATATAAAGCCCAAGAAGGTACAAGTTTAGTGGATGAAAGCTTTGTAAGGCCCTAAAGGGAACCTATAAGAAGTGTACATTATGGAAATATGTAGAATAAATGTTGGCCCTACAGATGAAGAGAGTAGGCTCGTCGTGAATAAACTTCTCAGGCTTTTGTTCCCTGTTTCATTATACTTATGAAACGCCTGAGTTTGGTTATCGTACCGTCTGTTGAGTCGACTGAACAGAATAACTTCAAATAAATAATTTTTCAAGATATTTTTTAAGTATGTAAAATTTGAATTACGTAGTAATTAAATTCTTTTTCCTTGTTCGTACAGTTTGCTTAAAATAATTGCTGCTCGCACTATTTCTCCTGTGTGCCAGAATTGACTTGCTAATTTTATTGTTTTCTCTTTCTTCGAAACTCTACAATTAAAGCTACGTGCAAGACACTGCAGAAGAAACTGGCCGGCAAACCTATTTTTATAAAAGAATTGGCCACGAGTTGACCCCTGGTTCGAGGTCAGAAAACCGCGTGTTAACATTTCTTGTTAGCAGGAAAAACTTTCAGAAAATTGGCTCTATGTTGACCCGAGGTAGGGAAGACTGTTACCTTTCAGACTGAGAAATAAATCTATTTTTATCATGGAATTGACCATACATTGTCTCCTAATATGGGAGAATTTAACGGCTGATGTATCCACACAGTTCGTCTTCCCTCAAGTCAGCTTTCTTCTAAGTTCCCGCTTTTAGATTTGAAAGGAAAATGAAATAGGAATTGATTACCTTTATGATTTTGTCCTAACGTTTTCATTGGTACTTTCTTTGGTTTCCAACAAACCTATATTGTTCGAGTCTTAGATTTCTTTTGACGGATTATTATCATTATGCTTTATTAACAATGTATACTGGTACTGTTTGTACCAAGTAAGCTACCGTCATTTACGTCAGAAATAGGGCGTCACACAGTACTTTTCGAAGTATGCGTGTTGTACTCAATAAGTTAGATTGAAGTAAAGGTCGCAAAGTGTATCTTATACTAATTTAGTCGACATATTCTTTAAACATATGGTATGTGACCTAGTGCTACAAATACAACCGGGATGACATTAACATTTTCTCTAGCATTTTTCACAATGCGGTGATTCCAAACTTCAGTTTCAAGTAGTTGCTTATATTTTTATTAGCCTTACTGTCATATTGTAGCCAGCAGGATTTAACTGCATCGATGATTTCGCATTATTTTTCAGTTATGTTCAGGACAATTCTATCTGGTCTTCTTAACGTGTTGTTATTGCTATTATTACTATCAGTGTTAATGTAATTACTATGTTTATTAACATTGTATGATATCTGTTGCTGGTAGAATGCGTATTTGCAGCTTATCAATCGTGACTTAAGATAAGCGGATCATTTGCTCTTTTAATCGACACGATTTATCTAATATTTTCCGAAGTATCCTTGTTGTTGCAAGCATGCAAAATTTTTGTCAGGGTTCTATATCCAAATTACCAAATTGGCAAATTTAAAAATAATTGTTCTAAAATATCCCAGTCCTCCAATGATTACTGGTACTGTAATGATTTTATTTGTTAACCCCTCCGAAAAGTTCAGAATTTTATAATTTACATCGTAAGAGTTGTCGAACTTCTTTTCTTTACGTTCAGTTCTCAAGTCAGATGCACTGAGACTTATACCAGGAAACAAGTCATTTTCTGTGTGTTCCTTGAGACTAAATCACGTTTATTGTTCTCTAAAATTTTCGCTCACTGCTTTGGAATATCCCATTGAATATCCATTCTGATATTCTACACTTGTTTCTTTTTCTTTGTGAACAAATGTTCATAATACGCGCGACTACATTGAAATTATTACTTTTTGCACAACTTTCAATGAATTCTTATCGAAATTATTATGGAGATGAATTTATCCCTTGGACAAGCTTACTTTGGACGTGTGCTTTATTTGATGGATACTGTCCTCCTTAATATATGAGCTTTACTGGGGAAGACGAACTTATATAATTCTTTTTATTTGATGTCATGAAACATTGTTGCTGTATTTTTCCATCCTATTCATGACTGGATCAAGAATCAATGTTGCTGATGTACTGTTGTAGTTTTCATGATCTACATTCTTTCAGATTCTCTTTTTAGATTTGGAGATGTTTTTTTTTCTAGTTTTCATGGAGATATGGCTTTCGGCGCGGGACAGACATGTCATTGAGCAGACACATTATATCGTTTTTGCCTTTCCCTGCTATGCCAGGTGTGTTGGACGTAATTTCGTTACCTGTTTTGATTGGGGTATCTCAGAAGAGCATTTTCCGCATTTTCTGATATTTTAAATGACTCATGGTTGTATAAGTATTAGGATCGTCATCATTACATTTCGATTTCCGCTGTGGTCACACTCCCTACCAAATGTGCGGGAAGACATAAGGCAGGTAGCGGTGCGTTTTTATGGCTACATTTCATGATTTGTTTTTTTCTAAATCCCATAACATCATGGGCGTTACAGGGAAAATTTATTCTTAATCTACTTATCAAGGCAATGTTTGGTATTTCTTTAAAGATTGGATTTCAAGGGATTTTTTAATGTGTTGTTGTGTTCCTTTGTTTTTAATCATTCCAAGCGCACCTATTCTGACTGGTACTATTCTGGTTTTCAATTTCCATATTTTGTCTATTTTCGATTTCCCGGTCTTTGTACTTCAATAGTTTTTTCAAATTCCTTGGTTGCTATGCAACAGTTGGCTGAACAATTCATATCAATTAGTAGGAAATGTTTTTTTTTTCTTTTCGGTTATTATTATTATTATTATTATTATTATTATTATTATTATTTTATTTCCTTTGATTTCTGGTGTGTACACATTTCTTTCCGGGTCCCGCCCAGGGAGCTAAGGTTAGAGATGGCACCCTAACATTTTCCACTGAAAAATAAAAAATAAATAAATAAAAATAAATAAATAAAAATAGTCAAAGCCCTTCGTAAGGAGTGGGATGTACTCGTGAGAACAATTTTCTGTATTTCTTTAAGGCATGTGATTTCAGGAATCCCTTCAGTTAGTCTACTGGAATCTTTTCCAACCAATCCGAGGGCTCCAACTACAACGGGGATCATTGAAGTTCCTATTTCCTATTTTTTGACATTTCGATTTCAAGGTCCTTGTATTTTGATAGCTTTTTGAAGATATTGAAACATACATTGCAGTCTGCAGGTTCAGCCGTATCAAAAAGGAGGCACTTTTTTATTTGCGGTAACTAATAATAATGTCTGGGCGGTTGGCTTTGATTGTTCTGTCTGTGTGTATTGTGCAGTCCTATATAATTGTAACAGGTCCTATCTCCGTAACCGGGTCTGGGTGGTGTTCATACCACTTCCTTTCAGTTTCCTTCCTGTAGAAGTTGCAGATATTGGCCCACTCTCTCATGCCCGGTTTTATATTCAGTGGGTGTCAATACCCGGCAACTTGATACAAGATGATCAATTGTTTCTGTGTAATTATCACAGAACCTGCATTTTGAGCTAACACAATATTTTAGTATGTGTGCTTGAGAATTTCCTGTTAACAAGCATTGATCCTGTGTAGCAAGGATAAAACCTTCCGTTTCAGCTTTTAACCCTGCACTACGTAGCCACTGATGGGTACGGGTCTTGTCTACATCAGATTGTTTGGCACGTGCAGAGCATTGACTATGATGAGGTTTATCTTGCCATTGTTTCTGTATCTGGTCGGTTGCATTTGTTTTTGCTTTCTTTTGTTATGTATTTTGCAGATAAAGTCGGTGTATTGTGCTTTACTCTGTTATTATTATTATTATTATTATTATTATTATTATTATTATTATTCCCTTTGATATCTGGCGTTTACACATTTCTTTCCGTGTCCCACCCAGGGACCTAAGGTTAGAAATGGCATCATGACACTTTCCACTGGAAAAAAAAAAAAAAAATTACATAGATAAAGCCCTTCGTAAAGTGTGGGCTGTACTTGTCAGAACAATTTTTTGTATCTCTTTGAGGCATGGACTTCCAGGGATCCCTTCAATCAGCCTACTGGAATCTTTTCCAACCAGTCCAAGGGCTCCAACTACAACAGGAATTGTTGATGTTCCCATGTGCCACATTTTTGAGATTTCGATTTCAAGGTCCTTGTATTTTGACAGTTTTTCGAATATCTTCAAAGACACATTGCAGTCTGCAGGGACTGCCATATCAATAAGGAGGCACTTATTTTGTTTGTGGTCTTTAATAACAATGTCTGGGCGGTTGGCTTTGATTGTTCTGTCAGTGTATATTGTGTAGTCCCATAGAATTGTAACTGGTCCTATCTCCGTAACCGGGTCAGGGTGGTGTTCGTACCAATTTCTTCCAGTTTCCTTCCCATAGGAGTTGCAAATTTTCCAGTGCAGATATTGGCCCACTCTGTCATGCCGGTTTTTATATTCAGTGGATGCCAATATCGTGCAACCTGATATAAGATGATCAATGGTTTCTGGATATTTGTCACAGAATCTGCATCTTGGGCTAACACAGTATTTTAGTATATGTGCTTGATAATTCCTAGTTAACAAGCATTGGTCTTGTGCAGCAATTATAAAACCCTCAGTTTCACCTTTCAACCCTGCACTACGTAGCCACTGATGGGTGCGGTTTTTGTCTACGTCTGCTTGTTTGGTACGGGCAGAGTATTGGCCATGGAGCGGTTTATTTTGCCATTGTTTCTTTATCTGGTCGGTCGCATTTGTCTTTGCATTTTTTTAAAAGTTTTTTGCAGCTTCAGCCGGTGTACAGTGATGTATTTGAATTTCTGTGCCCATTTGAAGCTCTTTTTTGAATTTTTCGGCTTCCTTTACTACAGAGTAGAGACACTTCCTACTTTCATGTTCCTTGACACATACCATCATCCAGTCTTCTGTTTTTTCCAAGTATCTTTGGAGGCCAATTGTTGTACTTTTGTAGGATAGTTCTAGTTGAACTAGTCCTCTGCCTCCTTCGGATCTGGGCACATACAGGCGATCAATATCAGCTTTGGGATGATGCATGCGGTAGAAAGTGAGGAGCTTTCTCGTTTTGGCGTCCATTCGCTTAATTTCAGCTATGGTCCAGTTAAGTACATTAAAGCTGTATTGCACCACAGGAACAGCTAAGGTGTTTATAGCTGATATTCGTTTTTTTGAGTTTAGCTCAGTATTTAGTACCAGGCGTACACGCCTGTAGTACTCCTTTCTTACCTTCTCTTTCATTTGGGAGTGTTGTATGCCATCTCCCTCACTAATTCCTAGGTACTTATAAGCTTCATCATGCTCCAATTCTCTAATCTTCGTGGCAAAATCTAAATCTATTAAGGGTGCTTCTAAAATTCTACCTTTCTTAAATGTTACTTTAGCACATTTATCTAATCCGAAGCTCATGCATATGTCGTCACTAAAGTATTTTACAATATTAAGTAGGCCCTTCAACTCATTGTCGTCTTTGGCAAAGAGTTTGAGATCATCCATGTATAGTAGGTGATTGAATATGTTGTTATTTATTTTGTAGCCATAGCTACTGTTGTTCAGTTCATGCGTAAGAGGGAGTAAGGACAAACAAAACAGAAGTGGAGACAAAGAGTCTCCTTGAAAGATTCCACGTCGGATATTTAGTCGGTTGGATATGACAGTGCCCCTGGTGTGACTAAGGTATAGTTTGGTGTTCCACATTCCCATGCTGTGCTTAAGGAAATTTAATACCACAGGGGAGACTTTGTACATTTCCAAAGTCTTAAGGATCCAAGAATGTGGAACACTGTCAAAAGCTTTACGATAATCAATCCACGCTGCACTGAAATTTCTACGTCTGCTCCTGCAATTTTCCAGAATCATTTTATTTATTAGTAATTGGTCTTTGCAGCCATATGAACCCCTCCTGCATCCCTTCTGTTCCAGTGGAAGAATGCTGTTTGTTTCTAAAAAGGAGTAAGCACGGTTCGTCATGACAGACGTGATCAACTTATACGTTGTGGAGAGACATGTTATCGGTCGATAATTTTTCGGGTCATCTGTTTCATTTGTTTTTGGTATGAGGTATGTAATACCTTCAGTAATCCATTCCGGGATTTTATTGGGATTATTTACAATCGTTGATAATGTTTCCGCAAGTATTTTGTGGATAGACGAGAGATGATAAAGCCAGAAATTGGGAACCTTGTCATTTCCTGGGGATTTCCATTTTTGCGATTTCGTTAGAGCTTGCCTAACATCATCTGTGGATATATTTTCCCATACTTGCAGAGGTGTATCCAACATTCGTTCTTCTTCACGCCGGATCCATTCAGCTTTTGGGTTATATTCTTTCGGGCTGCTCCAAATATTTTCCCAAAATGTCTGTACAGTATCAATCGATGGTGGCCTTTCGACATGTATAGGTTTTTTTCCAATTTCCCTGTAAAATTTCTTAAGGTCCGTTTGGAATATTTTATTTTGGCGATAGAACCTACAACGTTTTTCGTATCGCCTTGTTGTCTGTGCTTTTAGCTGAAGTTTCTGCTTCAGCATTTCCGTGGTTGGTGGAATGTCAAGTAGTGATTTAATTTTGTGTTTCCTCTTGATCTTTTTGCACTTGCGCGTGGAAATATTAGGGTTTCTGGTGAGCTCATCTAATATAGAAAGCTCACATCTGATTTGTTTTATTTCTCGTAACAATTTTGCTTTCCAAGCTGGTTCTCTACGTCTGTTAACTTTATTTATTGTCTTGATCCCAAGCTTCAGAGTCGCTGCTAAAGCTGTTGCGTATATTACGTTGTTAATTTCTGTGATGTTTCCCGGTGGTTTATCTGTTAACAGTGTTTCCAGAGCAGCGTTGTATATTTTCACAATATGCTTGTTGGAATTCGTCATATGGATTTTGGGTAGCTGGTCTCTTTCTGACAACTGTATGAAAGTTACTTTGCTGAGTACTTGGATTACGTGATTTTTCGCTTCGGTGATTTCCGCTTTGTGGTTTTCAAGGAATTCTAACATAATGTACCTGGAGTCATCTTCAGAAACATTGTCTGGAGAACTGCAGGTTGTGTTTAAGATAGAGTCTTTGATTTTATTTCCTGGTAGGTTATTTCGTATTTCATTTGTTTTAGTTTTTACCTCATCCTCTGTCACACTACTTATATCTACATTCATCTCATTACATTTTGAGTGATGGATCATAGTATTTTGTCTTATATCTAATTTTATCCTATCTATTTCTGTCTTTGAGAGTCTGTTGTTTCGCATAATGTCCCTACGGACATTAGAAAGCATGTTTGGATTGAGGTTAGGTCTTATATCCTTTCCCACCATACTTCTCCATATTTGGTATGTTTGATTGGTGGTGTTCTTTGTTGGGGTTTCGAGAGCAGTGAAGAAAGATGTCATGACTTGTCGATACTCTTCGCGGGTCCATTTAGTTCGTTTTCTTTTTATTAGTCGATTTGGTATTGAGTCACTTGGTCCAAGGTTGGCAATAATCCGGTTTTGGTGACCTAGTGTCTCTTCGTTCGTGGAGGAGTTTGTTCCAGTAACAGATTTTTCGTCCTCAGACTGGTTCCTCTCTGAGGGACGCGGCCCTTGTTGACCCGGGTGACGACCGATCCGGTATGAAATTTCATTCGTATTCGTTAAAATTGTTAGAGATTTGCGTTTTAACCTTGACCGCTAAGGGGATATTTTTTTTTTTTTTTTTTTTTTGCTGGATGTCGGAGTAAACAGTTCGAAATTAAATGTGTCGATATAATGCTATATATATCTTTTAAACACTATTAATAAAATAAAATAAAGAAATATAAGATTATTAGAATAATTATTGTTATAAATGTTGTTCTTATATATGTACCTCTGTGTGTGTATATATATATATTTAAATTATCATAAGTATAAAATAAAATTTTATTAATATTATTATTATTACTATGGTTGCTGTTATTATTCTTGTTGTCGCTTAAAAAAATTAACGATAAAAATAGACAAATTGACTAGAAGTAAAAACGAAACAAAATAACGTTATAACAGGAACGCATTTACAATAAAATTGAAATTACGTTACTTAGCAAATAAAAAAATAGGAAAATGTAAGGTATTAAAATTCATACTAAAGGTTATATAAGAAACTTTCAATATAGCTAATAATAATAATAGATTTAAAAAAAAAAAAAAAAAGAATCGGCGGTAATGAGCTACTAGTCAAAGATAATCAAAATAAACATTAAAAAAAAATATGCTTTCCACTAATTCCGAAAATTACGTCCACTTTCGTAAAAACAACAGCAGATAAATGTTCCGCTTAGATATAAATAAATTAAAATTATTCATACTACTATATAATTAGTTAAACAAATAAATAAATAAATAAAATACATTAAATATTCTTATAACTCGTAGCGAGGAATTTCACTAGCGAAACAACGATTGTTTTTTTTTTTTAAAGAAAAAGATAGAAAGAGAAAAAAAAAAGAAGACAAATCATTGAATACCACGACTAAAGATAGGTAAACATATACAATAAAATTATAAATTACATATATTAAATACTTTAAATGAAACTAAAATATCATAAACTAATAAACAAGTAAATATAATGTATGATTAAAAAAAAAAAAAAAATAAAAAAAATAAAAAATAAAAAATAAAAAAAAACAATCGATACTTTCCTTAAATCGCTTTCTTAGAGCCATGAAAAACACGTCCGTTTACTCCGACATCAGCGTTTATTATTATTATTATTATTATTATTATTATTATTATTATTATTATTATTATTATCTTTTCACAATCTTATCTTGTTCCACAGTTTAAATTTTTTATTATTTCTCTTCCAAAAACCTCTTCCATCTCATTCTACTTTATCTTATATCCACTGTCGGCAATGTTTTCATGAACTTCACTCGACAATCCCATCCATCTTGGCTATTTTCCGCTACTTAGTATAATCCTTTATTGTTCAATTACGAGAGACAAACGGCCAGTCAATAGTCATATTAATGGTAATGGTGGTTGTACTGATAAATCATTAGTTACCTCCCCTTAAGATGTAGAAGTTATAAAAAGCACCCTGCATCCTCCAGTAGACGAGTCGTCAGAGTAAAGTGCAATAAATCTTTGGTATAAGTATATTCACTGATTCTGTTTTTACTACAGTGGTATCCATATACGGAAACATTCAGCATTGACTGACCAAGAAATTTGCGTTACTGCCGGATGAAATTCATAGAAACTTCCTGTAATAACAGTTTTTCCAAATATCGGCTACTGAAGTCAACTACCTTTTATCGTATTCTGACATGGATGAAGGTTTCCTTCTTATCCTTTTATTTCGCCTATTGCATAAAATCCACATCTTGATTATGCCATTATTTTCGTCTACTTACATATGCAGATGTTTCCCTTACTTGATAGCGGTAAGTATGTTGCAAGGTAGTAAATATATGTATTTAGTTAGCAAAACTTCTAATGTTAAATGATACTTCACCTGTACAGTGATTTCAAGGTCACAGAGCAATTCAAACTACAGGGTTATTAAATGAGCTTATTGTAAAGACGTACATGTATCGTGCAAGAGGTGGATATTAGTAACATGTCTGTGATAGATAACCATTAATTTTAGCCTTGATGATGTGAAGATATATTAGTGCTCGAGGAAGTATCCAATTCGGAATCTATTCCACGATGCAACGGTTCTGTGTAATAGGCCTACCCCTTGAAATAATATAAAATAAACGAGGATGAAGATGAGTCGATTCTGTGCACATGGCATGAAGTGTCCTGTCTGTAAAAGACTGCACCGGTTGAGCCAAGAAAAAATATTTGCCATGGAAATGCCGGCAGAACAGCGAGAGGTTATGAATAGTTGTTTTCTCTGGAGAAAAATGGTTCTAATGCTTAAAAAAACAATTCATCTTACACAAAGTTAAGCGAACGCTTCTGAATTCTGTTGAGGCTGAAATATGATGTAGACATATATTTCGCTGTCTCATTCATCATTTGCTTTTCTTTCATTATTTCGTCTATTACCTTTGCTTAACATCATTATTATGTGTCATTCTATGTCATTTGCTGTCTCTTTTAATTAGCACGACACAATCCCAAAGTCATGACGGGCTTTTAAATCGAGAGATAATGTTGGGACCAACGTTTGAGGCATGTTCGGTTTTATTTCTTGCAAAGGATCGTTCCATTGCATAAGGGAAATGATGTGTAGTCATCTCACACGGAAATAGGGACAGAATTCCCTTTAACTATTTTGAGCACACACCTTACAATTGCTTCTCGAAATGTATGCATATTTCAGCTCAAGGTTTCTGTTTCGTTTTTTACAGTAAGAGAAAAGGGAACGGTATACGGACCATAAATACTACAATACTGAATTTCCCGTGTTGACAGTTTGCGAAACAACACTGACACACAGTGGTGGCCGAAAGTCTATCCAATACAGATCCTGGTTAAGTAAACTCAGGCACACACTTGCCAATATCTCTGCCAGGAGATTATTAATAAATTGGCGCCATAAGTTAATGCTGCGTGCTGATTTCTTGCTCGAATGTATATAACGCCTAGCGTGATCACAAATTAGATGCTTCCTTTGTTTTCATAGTTTTATTTATAGTTAATCGCAAACTTCGTCTATCTCCCTATCTCACGGTTATATACATATATATATATATATATATATATATATATATATATATATATATATATATATATATATATATATATATGAATATGAGTTGAAGATCAGAATTAGATCAGATACGAATATGAATCCGACAAGATGACAAAATGAAATAAACAACAAAATATTAAACGAATCTCAATCTAAAATGTGTCAACTTTATTAAGGCTTTGTCAGAGATAGAGAACAGAAAAGAAAAAAAGTAAAGTGACAGGGTACTGGAATCATATGACATTTGGTCATTCTCATTAGCCAGATACGTGTCACGTGTATAAACGCAATAGATAATCTATCAATGTGTGAGGAACATTTAGGATGGTAAAGTATGTGAAAGTATAATCGTACGTAAGTAAAGTAACGCGCGTGTGTGTAGGTGTATGTAGGATGGAAACGTTAATTTATATATATGTGTTACTCAAGACACGTAAACTCGACATACCCATCAAACCCAGTGTCTGGAATTAATAGTGTACACCATAATTTAGCTAAAGAATCCTAACTCTGTCCCCAGGAACCATCAGCGCAGCACACATCAAACACTCGGGTGACTTACTCTAAAGAATACATTACACAAATATGACTAACATGTCGATGGCGGGCTTAGTCATCAAATCACTATATACCAATCTACCCATCACGAAATGCCTTAATATATTAAAAGTTCCCTCTACCTGCCCACAAAATTATTAAGATACGCAAATTAATTACTAATCACTGTTACTTTTCTTTCAATAACATTTTCTACAAACAAAACGTCGGTTTACTCATGGGGTCACCTATCAGTGCTGTTCGCGCTTGCCTCTTTCTAGAATCCATCGCATGCAAACATATCTTACCTAACAGCACTATTTACCTGAGATATATAGATGAAGGTGTCTTACTTTATACCCAAGATACAAACCTATTAAACATAAAAAGAAAAATCAATATGGTGAAACCCAGCATCGAATTCACACCCGAATTTGAAACAAATAACTCTCTATGTTTCCTTGATTTTTTATTAATACACAAAAACGATAAATTAAATTTTAAAGTTTAACTAAACCCACAAACAAAAACGACCTAATTAATTTCTTTTCCCACCAAAAACAGAGAATAAAATGTAGACTAAGCATAGGATTTTACCTCGGATCCCTGTATACCTATATGAAGTAGAAGAATATATTGAGAAAACATTCAAACTTCTCTACTACCTACACAATTTCATCCTCAACGTTAAAAATACGATCTCACAAAATTCATACATCCGCCAACCAAAAACAAAAAAAAATAAAAAATGATACTCCTCAAAACTACAAAAAAAATCAAATTCTTGTCCTTCAACGCTTTCAACTAAACTCCCGAATTTATCAGATAAAGGGTATACAGTGCAAGAAAATTAAGTGGGGGTGATATCACGTGATCTAAAACCCGGATCATTGAATACAAGAGATTATTGCGTCGGTTAGATCCAGGACACAAAGAGTGTGAGTTCAATACACGCTTAATGGCAGTAGAGAACTTGCAGGGGGAAACTAACAGGAGATAATTGATAACTGACATCCATTAAAACATGACACATGTAAATAGAACAGTCTAACCCTGTGAGCTAAATAAAGGGTTCAGTTCGACACTCCAAGCACTTAAAGAAGGCCGGAGCGTACAACGACCGAAACGTTGTGATAAATATGACGAAAAAAATGAGGACAATAGTCCGAATAATGTAAATAGTGTACATAATACGTCATCTCAGAAATATAGACAGATACTGAAACATTAAAGTTTCGTCGCATATTTTATTCCATATCTCTCTCTCTCTCTCTCTCTATCTATATATATATATATATATATATATATATATATGTATGTATGTAAGTGTGTAAGTGTGTGTGTGTGTGTGTGTGTGTGTGTGTGTGTGTGTGTGTGTGTGTGTGTTTTGCAATTAGGTTATTTTGATAAATGTCCTTGGAAATAAGAGTTGAATAATTCTAAAGAGATGGTTTTCAAATGTGCCAGACTTGAAAATCCACCTTCGAAAGTTGGACATTTTCTTCACCTGGATGTGGAAGTTGAAAGCTGGAGGAAGAACGTTGCCGTATTTGCTGACATTTATCAGCAAATACAGAATAAGTGTGCTTGAAGAAATGAGAAAGCTCGATGACTGCTTTGCTGCAAATGGTCATTTTGTTCCGCTCTCAAGAACTGCAATGATTACATTGAATTAATTGCTATGTCAGCTCTTTGGAAGGTCACTCGATTTAGCTGGGCAACTTTTCTCGTTAGAAACTGTTTTCCGCTTCAATCACTTTCTTACCACCAAAACATAGTTTTCATTTGACGGTTTTATTAATATTTTCATGTCAATTGTTATTATTTTAGTTCGACTACCCGAATTTAATCGCAGTACAAGATTGCCAGATAGATCTCATATTTTGACTCTTTGAAATTGCCTGTTGTAATCATAATTTCTATGCTAATACTTTTGGCTACCACAGTTCCCGCTTGCAGAACTCTACTCCGTCTTCATGATTGCCTGCCAACTAGGATTTTCAAAAATGTAAATTCGATGACAATCGTCATCCTCTGTCTCATCGAATCCTGTTCTTTTTTTTATCATACTCTCTCTTTCACGTTCAATACACCTTTGTTTCCTAGTGGATTTTATTGCCTTGCGTCGTGTGAAATAATTCCAAATTATCGTTTAGTAATAAAGAAAAGAACGAGTTAAAAATAATAATGTAAAACCAAGGCTTTTAAAAGCCACCATTCGCTGTCTCGTGTCACTAATGTGAAATGAAAACATTTCAGACCCGAATCACATTCAGTTATTGGTATTTGAGAAACCAGTATCTATATTGGCCACAAAGCAATTAATATTTAATTTTAAAAGATAATAATCGACAATTTTAAAAGGTAATAAACGACAATTTTAAAAGGTTATAAACGACAATGGTCTTCTTAAAGAAGAAGATCATTGTCGTGTGGAACAACGTTCAGGAAGACCAAGCATCGTGTCTGAGCGAACAGTATGGAAATGATGCCATATGCGGTGAGAAAGACTCTGAAAGAGCAAAGCTATCAAAGAAGAGTTGCAACAAAGAACTCTTGATTTCAGAGTTTAACATGAAATTTCGTATGTACTGGGTGTGAGAATTCGAGAGCAAATTTTACGAATTTTGACAGTCTGTAATTTGGTCAGATGAAAGTAAATTCTCCCAATATTCTAAATCGAGATTGGTTTATGTTTCGAGAAATCAGAATGAGACTTGAAACACTGAATGTCTGCAGGCGACCGTGAAACATGAAGGGATTGGAGTAATGGTGTGGGGCGCTGTCTGGTTTGGAGGGAAATATTAATTTAATGAGAAAAGAGGGACTAGACAATTTAGCACTTTTAGTATATACTGAAAATGAGTGATGCTTGCGAAACAGCTATAACCTGCTTAACGATTTTTCTACTGTATGGTTGGAAATGTGGTGAATACAAAATAAAAAATATCTCTTTTTTTCCACTTTTTTTCAAATTCGCAAGCCTATGTAAAAATTTATTTGGGCTAAGCTTACAAACTGAGAAAAATGTAACGAGCATATGTGAAATCGCTTTTTGATATAAATAGGAAGAAAAAGTTGAATCAAGACAGCGAGTTAGAAAAAGCAGAAAGAAGCAGGAGTCAGAAGGTCAGAGCTCCACGCGTCTGAATAACACCGGTTTCAAATTGCACGCTGCTACCTTATCAGCCTCTAATAAGAGCAGGGAAATTTCAAAGAACACTATTCAACTCTAAAGCTAAGAACCGTAAAATATATCTTTACATTCATGTTGAAAACACAGTATAAGCATTATGTGAAAAACAATCCCTTTCAATTTTGAAAATATTACTTAGTGTCCGATGATTGAATATGAACATTTTCTCTTCTTGACAATTCATCGAAACTGCGAACTTTAAATATTTGATTCTTTTTCATGAAACAAGCTACTGGCAACTTCAAGTGTGTAAATTTGGAAATAAGTCCTTTCTGTTGTTTTGTTAAATATAACACGTTTCCTCATCATTATCCGACAGGGACAAAGTGGATGGTAATGTGTAAATGGCTTTAGATTATCAGAGGTCAGAATGATGCTGAGAGACATGT
>OZ038490.1:102980832-103095832 GCA_964036315.1 Acanthosepion esculentum | reverse complement strand
ACTCACTGCCTCAGTGTCTGACTCACACTACTGCTTCCTCTTCAGGCGCTGTATTTATGGTGTACGGGATAGTTCATTAGTATTATGGGTAAGTTCCCATAACAGATAGCAACATAGTCAAACGAGCTACAAGCGATCGGAAGTTGTTCACAACAAAGATCTAATTTAGCATAGTGCTGACAAATGGAAAAGGAGCTTGCAGATAATAGAAAAGTTAGAAAATCGATAAATGTCGTTAAAATGGAAGAAGAAGAAGAAGAAGAAGAAGAAGAAGAAGAAGAAGAAGAAGAAGAAGAAGAAGAAGAAGAAGATGATCATGTTTATTCGACGATGAGGATGAGACGAGTATTAAAAAAATATGAAGATTATGAAGATGATGATAATGATGCTGCTGCTGATGGTGCCGGTGAAGAAGACGAAGAAAAAGATGATTATGATAATGATGATGATTATGAAGAAGAAGAGAATGGTGATGTTGATTATGGAGAAGACGATGATGATAATGATGAAGATGATGTTTGTGATGGTGACGATGATGAAGAAGAAGAGAATGATGGTTATGAAGAAGAAAAAGACGAAGAAGAAAATTATGATGATGATGATGATGATGATATTTGTGATAATGACGATGATGATGATGAAGAAGAAGAGGATGATGATTGTGAAGAAGAAAAAGTTGAAGAAGAAGAAAATTATGATGATGATGGTGATGATGATGATGATATTTGTGAAGAAGAAGAAGAAGAAGAAGAAGAAGAAGAAGAAGAAGAAGAAGAAGAAGAAGAAGAAGAAGAAGAAGAAGAAGAAGAAACTCGATGACGGAACTCAAATCGTAAAGAAAATATAAAATCAAATAATGGATTTTGAAACTATTTCAAGTTTATGGCAAAAAGGGAAACGAAATATATCAAAGAAAGGAAAAACATGAACGAAATAAAAGAGAAAAGCGACGAATAAGAGAATATATCGTCGAAATGTTGAAATATATGGAAGAAAATAATATAAAACAATGGTACACGAGAAAGAAAAAAAAATGAAAAGAAATATGAATGAATAAAAATTTGTTGATAGCGGACGAACAACAACAAAACCAAGAATCGATACGAAATTGATGAATTTTAAAACATGGGATCACGCAATGCTTTTTGCGAAAATGAACAAAGGAAGCAAAATAAATAACACGATCTCTTAAAGCAATTGTATTTAGAATATCCGGACGAATGAGTATGAAACCCACGAACTTCTCTGAAACTTTGAGATTTAAAAAGAAATCAGATAAACTTGCTCAACGATGCGAGAATATTGTAACGGTTATCGAGGCGGAAATTGGATTCAGCGTGCCGAGTTCAAATTCCGGGCTTGTTTTTTTTTCTTCTACTTCTTCTTATCTCGTCACGTTTGCATTAATGCTCTTGGGAAAGGACTGCTTACAACTGATTTATCATCATGCATAATTTGAATAACTGGATAAAAAGGGCTTTCTAAATTCGGGAGGAAACTAGTCTAACCGTGGGACGATTTGAAATTCAGAACAGTATAGAAGGTATGAGTGTAACATGCCGTTATTTTTCTAATGAAGGCAGGAAAATTCACAGATAATAAAGGAATCATTGAAAATCCACGATTGGTTAAAACCTAAAAAGAAAAAAAACATTTTTAAAAATCCAGGTTATGAACCAGTTATATTAGGATATAATAAACAATATAACATTCCTTTAATTTCCAAAGATGTAATGATTTCGTTTTAGCAATTCGACATATTCTATCACTTAAACGTTATTTTAAGTCGATAGCGATTGAGTAGATTCTCTGATTATTTATTTAACAGTATATTTATTTATTTTCGTCGTGCCGGACTGTATATTAATAATCTCTCAGATTAATAAATAAGATTGTTTTCTAATATTCTGCCCGGTAGAATAAAATAAGTAAATATCCAACATCAGCTTTGATTTAGATGCAAGAAGAGAGTTTCACAAGCGAGATGTGTGACAGAAGAAATTGTTTGCTTGGAGTTTACGTTTAATGTAGTCAGTTCAACTATAAATGATGGGACCTATCCGCCAACCGAGTATAGCGCTTAATTTAATAAAATCTAGGTGACATAGACAAAAGTTCATCAGAAAAAACACCGTAAATGTCTGATAAAAAAAAACACAGTGATTCTACGTTACGGTGGTTGGAAATTAACTGAAGCCGAAATCAAAGGCCAATAGCATTACAGGCTCTTCTTTGGATTTTATCAATGATCTCTAAATACATACCAGGAGTAACAGACCAGAAATATTCAAAGCAAGGACGAATGGTAAACTTATAAATATGGAACAAAAGTAGAAATAGAGAACTTATAACTCAGAGCCGTTTTGATTTGAAAGAACGTTGCAAATCAGTGTCTTTGTTGCTTCAGGAACTTTGTACTTAAATCCCCCTGTTTTATGCAAACTCACAACATTGCTGAATGTATATAAATGTTATCCTTCCATTTGGTATTGACGAGAAAACTATTTCTATAATATTTATTGTCTGTTTCCAAAGCTATTAACTTGTGCTCTGTAATTCCAATATTAATGTCAACTTCTTTGACTTTGTATTCCTACATCAATGTTAGAACTATCAAAGTCGCAAAGCAATAATCCTTACTTTTCGGTTTAAATAAGTTTTCTAAGATTAAGTTCCTTGATGGTAAAATCTTTATATGTAAATAAAGGCATTTAAAAAGTGTACATGCAATAGATAAGTTTAGCTTACTTTTGATTTTCTGGGACATAGAAATCAAAAACCCATGTGTACTCCAATTAACGTCACGGAAAATGAAACAGCCGCATCGGGGACTCCTGACCTTGCTTAGCTCTCTGGGTGATTAGTAAGGTAGCCATGGTATAATACAGACATCGTTCAGGCTAATTCGATTGTTTCGTCGGTCATGTTCAGATTGGTAGGTTTGGAAGAACACGTCATTGACCTTTGACAACGAAGTTTTCCTGGTTCCCAGTACTCGAACAACTATGGATACTTCCAGTAGGATAATGCATGTTTTCATCGTGCCCAATTTGATTTCAGAAAGAAAACTCTGGTATATCTGAAGAATATTTCGCTCCCGCTTACGAACTTTTATGGGAGGTGCTGGAGAGATCTATTTGCACTACCTACAATTACTAGATAGCTGAGGGCAGCTATCGATATCTCGATATATTTACAGAGGTATTTCGATGACATACAGAATCGATACCTTGTTAAAGTGCTGTCGTTTACCGGGCCAAAGGTCGTATTATGCGATACATTGTATTATAGAATCTGCTTCTCTTAAATCCTTGACTCAGATGCATCTTAATTATAATAAATCGGATTAGCCGAGTAATAATATGAGTTTCTTTTAAAATATAATCTAACATACCAAACACTTCAAGTAATTTTTAAAATTCTGACTTTATTTATCTCATAATTAAAAAGAGTATTGGAACAAAAAAAAAATCAATGTTTGTATACATTTCTCGAAGACAAGGATCGAACTGGTCAAATTGTAATTCAAGTGGACACGGCCGGTCAATCAATTGATACGAAATGGAACTACTTTCTATCGGCGGCGAATCTGAACTCTTTTGTGTTTCCAGTGTCTTTCGTCTCCTTGTCCAAACTAGAAACATTTGGGATTGGTTGAGAATAGCTATCGTGGTTGACTTCAAAGAGAAAGCAAAACAGAAGGAATAGGATAGGAAAGAATGAGACAGATATCTTGCCTACTTTTTCGTTTTCATCGTGTGGGTGTGAGCCGTCTTCTTTGGTCGTTGATTAGATTGCAAGGATAATCTCCCTTTGTTGGTATCGCTTTAAAAGAAGCTGACGTCCATCCTTACATCGGTGCGCCTGACGTTGTGTCACTTACAAATCAAACGAAATTTCTCTCAAACAAAATCGAAAGTCATCTTCACGCTATCTGAAGTTTCTGCTTCGACGATGTTCTAGAATTATCTAGCACTTTCATTAGTATTCGAATCTTTCCATCAGGTATCCTTGTGTACATTACAGGAGAGAAAATGTCAGCAGATGTTAATAGGCATTATTGAGACAATGTGTTTATCTCACGATGAAGTTGTTACTTCCTCAAATATCAAAAGACTAATAATTGATTCATTATATGTCAAATTTGTTTGGCATTTAATGAACTCATTGCTGCATTAAATGTTAATTTGATTGACAAATAACTGGTACTATACTAACTCATATGTCAAATATCCATTAATGCCTCATATGTCAAATCTGATTGACTCCTAACGAATCCATTACTGCCTCAAATGTCAAATTTGATTGACGCATAATTACTTCTTTAAAGACTTACGTACTAAATTCATTTAAGAAATGTGTATGGATATTGCAATTCATAGTGTTCTCATTTATTGAAATATGTTTACTGTAACCTTCATAATAAAAACTGTCCTCTACACATGACAGTTACAACGGGGTTTGCAGTGAGGTTAACAAGTTGATATTACATATAATTACTGTGACACTATTTGTTACTGGTAATTATAAGAATTTTTTTTTAAAATGAAGGAACGATATACTGACAGACATCTGAGGAAAAAAATAGGAAGGGTTAATGAATAAACTTCCTGTGAATAAGTGAAAATTTTAATTCTCATGTAGGCAGACATCTGAATTATGTGTCGGGGGTTCTACCAATGAAACATATAGGGCTGACGTGGAATTGAACTGCGACAGCTCAAATGGCACCAATGATTGACGCTTGGTCGATCACACAGAGAGCTAAAAGTACGGGCTATGAATGGGAAACTTTTCGGCGTAAATAACGAACTGAACTGGTCGGAGGGTGGTTGAGGTAGCGGATACAGGTGAGTCACCAAGGAAGGTGGAGGAGACATCCACGCCTACTAAGGAGGATTAGTGGGAGATGACAATAAGTGGAAGAGAAAATTTTGGAGTAAAGTAATGCCTGTAACCATCACCCGTGTAAGAGGGGAATTCCCTGAAATTATGCAGGACCCAGGCAATGGTGATGACAAGGAGGGGAAACAACGAATTCTTTAAGGTTTAAGCGAACGTCGATGAATACGAATGCCCCGAAGCGAATGAGAGAGAGAGAGAGAGAGAGAGAGAGAGAGAGAGAGACCCGACGCGAGACACCCCAAGTGATTATCTGCTGAAAAGAATCTCTGATATCAGACATGTGCTGAACTTTACCAAATCAGCAAAACAAACTTTACCAATCAACAAAAGTGTCCCATCCAATTTAGAAGAGGTTTATGCCAACAATTTTTTTGCATGCGAACTTATGGAATTAAAACCAATTCTGGAATTACTGTATGAAGGACTTGATATAAAAATAGTGTTTTTTTAAAATGTATTCGAGTGTTATTTTATTTCTTTGCTTCTTCGCCCTGCGTGGACCAGCCCGATACGAAGATAACTGACGCCGATCCGATCTTGGCCGCCTTATGATCAAAGCAAATCAGAATGTGGGATAAGGCAGAACCTGTATCGAAGCGATCACCACATCAATCAGCCTCGGTGTTGGAAGTCTTACACGAACGAGGACCGTATAGGGCGAAATTAATACCTCATAGTCGATTCTATTCTCAGTGGGGTATCATAGCTGTTGTGTATTGGCAAAAAAGAGCGCTTCAGTGGGTGGGTTGGGGTACTCGTTAGCGAGCTAGTTTGGTTGAACTTTATCGATGAACAGAGAATACAAAACCCATTCGGTGACCCATAATTACGGATTTGTGCCAAATGAATCTATGCTTAATAAATCACTGGAATATTTGAGTCTTGGTGAAAAGTAATTCTAAATTGTCTTGTTGAGGGTTATTCTTGCGTTGTAGGTTTCATCTAAATAAGGCATCATGTATTTTAAGCGGTGTGCCATACACGTAAAACCTTAGTAAATCACCAATGCACGCATGTCTTATCTATTTACGGATCGACTGCATACACACAACACACACACACACACACACACACACACACACACAAATATATATATATATATATATATATATATATATATATATATATATATATATATATATATATATACATACATATTATCACTTGAAACTTTATTTTTAGTGGATACTCGTAGTTGAGTAGACACAAACACTCATCTGCAGTCTGGAAAATAGGATCATAGTAAAATCCACGATTCTTTCGTTAGGTGCATAGTAAGTGTTTCGCCAGGACGACAAACTGATTGGATTCCACCCAAGGCTTAAAAGTCCAGTCTGCCTACTCTCTACCCATACATCCTTGTGCAAATTAATTAAAAGAACCGATTTAGTTTCCTTTCTTTCCTCATATGGTCAGTTTTAGAACCACAGAAGTGACAGGGTGTAATCGTTTTCTAGTTTTTTCCTCGGGTTAGGTCATTTGCGGTGGTGTGTGATGAAATTTCTTTGGCCTTGAAAAATATTAAGTCATCCGTGACTGCGTCAGATTTTTATCATGCCCAGACACTATTGACCTGACTGTTGATTCGTTGACCTACGGCCATTGTCTACAATGGATGTTACTCCAAGGAGGCGCACGAAAATTTGTAACTCTCGAGGAACACACTGACAATTTAATTCCAATAAAGAATCTGTGGTCACTCTGCAAGGAACGACTTCGTGGAATTGACATACGAAGTATTAACATGTGCGCTGGGTCATTTTGCATTGGAAAAATACGAAAAAACAGAAAATAATAACAGAATTATTCGTTTTATTCCAATTAATTTGTACAAGGGTGTAGTTGTAGATTCTGAATTCAAAGTTCTCTTTCTCCGAGATCACTTGCAATCTAAGCTAGAGAAACCAGGCTGTGCTAAGGTGTAACCATAATTAGAAGAGAAGATATGTATTCATACCAAACCACACAGAACTATCGAATTAAATGCCAAAGTGTTGTTGATAACATTAGTATCTTACTAATCTCTCAGGGTCCTAAGCAAGGTCAGGGGGCCAGATCCAGCACTATGTCATTTTCCGTGGTGTTCATTGGTATACACTTGTGGGTCTTTGTCTTCTATATCTCTGAAAAGCAAAATAAAGTTAAATTTCCGTTTAGTGACAAAAATTGTAATCATGAATGTATCAACCACATTTTTAATCATAGGTGCAGTTAATAATAATTTTTGAGTCCACAAACATACAGCACAAATGACTGAAAAGGAGAAGTTTGCACTGGGGACCAGGGAAGGAAAATAATTTTGCACGTACGGTCGGGTCGTCGGGGTAATTTTGACTTAAAACGTAACGAACCATTAAATGCTAATTTATTTTTTTTATACATCCGACAATAGCTTTGTGTCCATAAAACCTGGGTCAAAAACGCCCTGCGCTCACGAATAGAAAAATATCGTTCCCTTCCATGACAATATAAGAACACAAGTACTGTAATGAAAACCACATACAAGAGTTGATTGTAAAACCTATTCACATCAAAACACATGGAATCTTACTCCAAATGTTGCGAAGAAGAGCCTAACGAAAGGCGAAAAATCATTGCAAATAATAGAAAATAGAGGGTGCGATGCATAAATTGTCGTCTAAATTACGCAACAATGCAAATAAAATTAACATTCCATGTTAATAGATACATTTACCAAAATTACACAAAGATATCTTGAAATACTAAAGACTAAATTTATTCAATAAAATCGCCATTGGCTTCAAACACAGCCTCCAGACAACTTCAGAATCTCCTCAACTATTCCCGAACGTCTCACTGTTTCAGTTGGTGAATGCTGCCATAATCCTTGCCTTAAGTTCATCTTTGATCTTATGAGGAGTTTTGCTGATCACTCGCTCTACTGCACCCCACACATAATAATCAAGGAGGTTGCAATCTGGGGAATTAAGTGGCCAGATGTAATGGGTGATGTAGTCACCGAAATTGTCTCAGAGCCATGATTGGGTTCACATGCATGGTGCAGAGACCTGTTGCCAGATATTGGGTCTTCCAGGAGCCACCCTCTTGACCCAGTGCAGCACTACCTGCCGAAGGCACTTGATGAAGGGGTCCGTGTTGAGTCTGAAACACTCACCAACAATTTCTTTAGTTCTTTTCTAATCAGAACGATCAGAGTGTGTTTTCCGAGCTGCCGTACCATCGTAATCAGCATAAGATTCAACCAACGCTTTCCAAATCCTCTGCTCTGTCCTCAAATTGACACCGAGACACTCTGAAGGTTTGTATTGGATATTTCGGCGCGAACGCTAAGCAGAACCGC
The DNA here is from genome assembly GCA_964036315.1 of Acanthosepion esculentum. Lineage (NCBI taxonomy): Eukaryota > Metazoa > Mollusca > Cephalopoda > Sepiida > Sepiidae > Acanthosepion > Acanthosepion esculentum. Next base: position 103,087,605 of record OZ038490.1, on the reverse strand, counting down.
ATGTCGTTTCCAAATTTCCGGAGGGGTGAATTGCGTAATTAAGTTGTTTTCTCAGAGAGATTGTCCAACTGACCCTAATATACTGTCCAGTCAATAGGAAATTTACCCATCGCACCAGTTTATATTTGAGTAATATATTTTTACTTTAATTTATAAGAATACAATTAATAAGCGAAAAACGAAACTATATTTGACGCAAACTAACAGAAATGGGTGATGAATATAGTGGCTACAAAAAGAACGATTGTGAACGGATTATAAGTTAATTCCTTCATGAACCAACAGATAGCAATATAATTCTACGTGTGGGAAAAGAGGTATCAATAAGATTACGGCGATAAGAGATATGATTAAATAAATCTGCCAATAAACCAATGGATTATGCTATACTTTCACTGATAAGCCAACTGATAACACCATAGCTTTTTCGATGTGTCAGCTAATTATACTGGAGATTACTTTATATCCTGCCAGAGAGTAAAATGATATTTAAGAACTATCAACTAATTACTATATAAAATGTAAGATTAGCATCCTTATTGAAATATATATCCGGTGATGGGTCACTGGATTAAAATAAAAAAAATCGGATATGCTACTTGATTCCAAAATAACTCCTGTTTGCAATTTAACTCAAACCATAAGCTATCTGATTACGATATAAATCTGACGAAGCGTCATGTGATTACAACATTAAAAAATGAACACCGGGTATATTCTGTCTATACAGAAAGGCCAACATGAAAGAAATAAAGAAGTGATTCAACACTGATAATTCAGAGACACCCTAAAACACTAAGAGAATCTTTTAGGGACTACGGCCGTTTAAGGCGATTATGGCTCTCCCCAACCTGCGTCGGTAAGGTTTCACTAATTAAAATCAATCATGACCTTTTGATTGTCGTACATTAACAAAAACACGTTAAATATGTTATTCCCTGTTTTGCAAACTTGGCTTTAAATGAGATTTTGAGTACTAAATTCCCTAAGCTTACTAGCCTATATGTTGCAGAAATTTCAGCGGTATCTTTCTATATTCATGCATACGATTTTGTAGTTGAACACTTCGACGAGGTGTAATGTTTAGCAAGCTTGTCTCTTTAAAGCAATTACGACTGATTAATGACTCCGATCATAACGAGGTAGCCATACTTTCGGCCTTGTGCAACATCAAAGCTACGCTTAGAAAATCAACAAACCACTTTTGTAGTTTCTGTTTTGTTTAGAACTTTGTTCAGAACTGCCTTCAGTTAAAATTTGGTGTTATAAAGGTTTTAGCTCAACAGCGCCCCACACATAATAAACAAAGATTTTGCAGACTGGGGAGTTAGGTGACCAGCTGTTGTAGTCGAAGTAATTGTCCGACTGCATGACTGTGTTCTACTCTTTTTGTGACATGATGCAGAGTTCTGTAGCGAAAAATAGGGCTTTCAAGCAGCTATCCTTTTGACCCAGTCCAGCACGATAACCCTGGCAATGGATCTGATATAATTGGAATTATTGTTTTCATTCATGGCCTGGATCTGATCAAAAACATTGTGAGTTCTGCTGTACCTTCGTAATCACAAGTATACTTATCTAACTTTTACCGAATGCCCCGCACACACCTTAGATTGACACCGAAACACAAGAAATTGTTCGTATTTGAGCTTCGGGCGCGAATGCGAAGCAGAACATCATGCCGTTTCCAAATTTCTGGCATGGTGCTCTTTTTTTCACAGATGGTATCCAACTGACCCTTACTATACTGGACATCGAAAAAATCGAAAAAACAAAACAAAAAACAACGCGCATGCGTGAAGTCAATAATATAAAATAGCAATAATTTAACCACTGCACAATATGTATGTGTGTGTGTGTTTGTGTGTGTATGTGTGTGTGCGTGTTTGTGTGTATATCTGTGTGTGTTACAATAATTAGGAAAAAAAACTTAAACATCCATAGTCAATAATAAACTTATTTCGTAGAATGTAAGCATATTCATCTCACCAGGGCGTCTACATTTTATGAAATAGAATCAAGATATCCCAGACAGACAATGATAAGATAATAGAAAAATAAATAAAACATAGAAGATAAAAATAGCAAAAAAGTAAAATAACCTAGAAAAGTTTTCATCTGGTGGGGGGTATATTATGAAGAGTGATAAGAGAATAAAAAGTGAATATAAGGGTTAAGGGAAGTTAAAGTGATACCAAGGTTACATTTGATACAGGCCTACTACAAAGTGTCAAATAAAGCTCTGAGAGGAAGGTGTTAAAAGGGTATCTATTTAAACAGCATTATCATCATCATATGAACAACGACTTCATAATAATAATGATAATAATAAAAAATATATATATCTAATATGAATAAAAGAAATATATATATTATTATAAACAAAAAATGAAAACACACACACATATATATATATATATATGTAAACAAATGTATAAATATAAGTAAATGCGAGCGTTCATAAACAAATGCATATATATATATATATATATATATATATATATATATATATATATATATATATTGTAAAAAAACCGTGCTCAATATTAAATAACAGAACTATTTAAATATTCAGAAATATATATATCTTACATAGATTGCACAACTTGGATTTTCATACGTCCGTTTTTATATATGTTCCTTAATATATATATATATATATATATATATATATATATATATATATATATATATATATATATACATCTACACATGCAGTAATATTCATGCATATATATATATGTATAATAAAACATAAAAATATATACCTATCTATATATAAAATACATATAAGAACTAATAATAATAAAAACATAATGATAATATATATATATATATATATATATATATATATATATATATATATATATATATATATATATAATCATAGTGAAAAATACATAACAATTTATATATAGATAGATAGATAGATAGACAGCCGAATATACATTCAGATGAATTTAAAGTTTTCGTTTTTGTCTTGTAACTTTTCATCTCCCTAGAAATTTGTTCTATGTCCAATTTCTGACGAAAGCCTCTCTCAGAACAAATGCCTGAAGCCTCGATAAAGTTGACAAACTATTCATGTATCAGTATATGAAAAATCGCGTGAAATTATGTTAACTCTTGTCATTTTTGGGAAGCAAATGATTAGAATGCAATATAATTCGGCCAGTGGGCTTTTCTGATGATTATTTTAATTAAAATTTCGAAAATTCCCGTTCTAATCAGGAAGGCGCTAAAGTTTTCGCACTGAATCTTTTGAGAGTTGCCCGTGCCCGGGGGACAATGTTTACTTAATGTTAATAACATTGGTGAAATCCTTTGTTCTGTTTTAAATATTTGGAATATTCACTAAATAAATATTTCTATTATTGCCAGCTTCGTGATTTTAACGCGGCAAGGAAGTATATTTAACTGATTAGTAGAAGGTTTTGGTTTTGAGAAAACACTTCCAGGTCCGTATCTTTTCCTTTATTTAAAAAAAAAAACAAACACCAAAAAACAATACCAATTTAACAATGAAGCCTTGAAGTTATAAAATGCTTATCGCGTTTAGATCCACTATTTAATATCTCCGAATGCACGAACACCAGGGGCTGCAAACTTGGATGTGCGGAGGGTGTAACTGAAAAAGTCTCGGTGTAATCCTGCAACAACCTAGCCGGTCGTCGAATACTTCCAAAACCGCGACTGGTCGCTTAAATGACCGCTTCAATCCAGAGTTATCCTTATCCCACGTCGTGATTTAAGTTTGATCATAAGGCAGCTAAGATCGAATCGTCGCAGATATTTTCATGTTGGGCTGGTCCAGGCCGGGCGATGACGTACAGGAAAGAAATTACATTCGAATAAATTAAACAAAAGTAAATACTGTTTTTAATTGTAATTGGTTTACACCAGAGTTCGCATGCAATTATTTATCAGCCCAGGCCACATCTAAATCGGAAGTGATATTATCCTCGACCTGGCAAAAATCTGGTTTGCTGTTGCTGGTAAAGTTTTGCACAAGGCTTTCTTCGGGGACCCTTGGCGGCAAATAATCACGTGGGTCTCTCTTATTTCGTCTGCCTCTATCTCTGTCTCTTCTGCCCCAACACGTCTCTTTTCCGGTGAATTCGCTTCGCGCATTCGTATTTATGGACATAATTTATGGGAATTCCCTTCTCACAATCTTTCTCATATCATTACCTCTCACTAAACCTCCTCAATGATTCTGAGTGGTTTATCCACCCATCTCCTGCCTCGAATTAAGTGTCAACCAGGAGAATCAACTCCAAATACGTTGTTTAGCGAATACGAAATTTTCTCTTTACAGCTCGCAATAGTTAATCAATAGTGTCCCTTAAGTCTGAGTCACTTTTCCATTGTTCAAACTGGTCGACATACGATTCAAGCCGTTTATGGGTGAATTAAATCTTCAATTCTTTCCAGTCTTTTTGCTATTAATAATTCTCGTTTCAATGTCTTTCAGCACATAACACTTTCTTATGTTTTAACAAAACTTTCTTCCATTTTACCGTGGCAACGACAAATAGTATCACTTCGGAAATTTTAATAAGAAAACTTCAGATCCAGTTGAGTTCATTTAGTTCACTTGCGCGCAAATGCCCTTGTGAAAGGCACGAATCCGCCTCTTCCCCCCTGCTATGAGTTAATTAGTAAGACGTGTATCAATAAATGCATTATAATTTAAAATAAATAAATAAATATCTAAAATTGCTTGCAACATATGTAGATTTTGGAATTAAATAACCCATAGAGGTGTTGATATGCTTCTAAACAAAAACTAATCAACACTCGTCATACACGATGAAAATATCCTTAAAACTATGCTATTTACTAAATTGTAGATGAATTGTCCAAGCATCATATTTTTGTCATTATGGAAAAACGAATGTTTTCAGTATGGTTTTCAAGGTATTGGCTCCTTTCTGACATTTTTGGAACGTTAAAATTCAAATTTATTCAAAATACACGGAAGAATTCTAATTGCAATAGAATATTAAACAGTGCTAGTTCGTTAAAGATAGCCAAACAAGGACAACCAACATTAGTATGATATCTGAAAAGTATTAAAAATGCAGAGGGGTGTATACCTACGTTTTATAGATTACGCAAAAGCGTTTGGTAATATACTGTTTGAAATGCTAGGTAAGCTTGACATATTTTGGAAGGATATTAGAAGGTAAACAAAAAAGTTCTGTCCGTTTTTTGATTAGTCATTGAATGAAGTTGAAATATATATGAAATGTGTGTAGCAATTATTTTCAAATTCGAACAGCCGGAAGTAGGAACATTAGACGTTATAAAAACCACGCGCACCGTGCCCGGCCATCAGTTATAAGACGGACAGCTGTAAGAAGGATGGGAGTGTCTAGAGATCTCGTTCGGGGATGTTTGCTTTACGACTTCAAAGTGGGCTTATCAGCAGCTGCATCAAGTCATCGCATATGTAAAGCGTTTGGGGATAGTGTTGTGGATGAACGTACTGCAAGGCGTTGGTTTCGAAAATTCAAGTCGGGAGATTTGTCTCTCCATGATGAGCCTCGCAGTAGACGACCACAGGTCTTGAATGACGGAGTCCTGAATGCGGCCATTGAAGAGGACAGTAGTCTAACGTGTGGTGAACTTGCAAGACAGTTCAACGTTTCTGATGAAACAGTTAGACTTCACCTGCACCGTCTAGGTAAGACGTACAAACTGAGTAAGTGGGTTCCGCAAACTCTGTTGGAGGTCTACAAGGGACGAGTGGCAGCCTGCGTATCGCTGCTTTCTCGCCACCGTATCGCTTCCTTATTCAATTGAATGCTTACCAGTGATGAAAAGTGGGTTCTGTACAAAACTCCCAAGCGTTCCAGACATTGGTTGTCTCCTCAGGATACTTTCCCTCACATCGCAAGACCCCCTATGCACCCACGCTAGATTATGCTTTGTGTCTGGTCGACAAGTCGTCAAGTGGTTCATTTTGAACTGCTACCAACGGGCCAAACGGTCACTGGAGACCTATGCTCGCGGAAATTGAAACGTGTGCAACAGGCATTGCGCCAGAAGGAGCCAGCACTGGTGAATCGCAAAGGTGCGCTTTTCCTCCATGACAACGCCAGGCCGCATGTCGCGCGAGTGGTCAGGGATACCATACAGCAACTTGGGTGGGAGACTTTGTGCCATACACCTTATTCACCTGAATTTGTGCCATCAAATTACCACCTCTTCCACACCCTGGATAATCATCTTCGTGGGAAATTTTCACCAATGAAGGAGACTTGCGCAAAGCCCTCACGGACTTCACCACGAGTTCTACCGCAAGAGCATTGAACACCTGGGGACACGTTGGCAGAATGTACTGGATGCCGATGGTGATTACTTCGAAGACTAAATATAAGTTACATATACTGTGAAGCGTTTTCTTTTTTTTCCCTTTACAAACGGACATAACTTTTTGGTTACCTTGTAGTATTATCCTGAAAATATAATCGCGGTAAACTGCCTGCATACTGATAGAAATTTAATTTAGTGAATACACAAAATAAAAAGGTGTGTGAAAAAAGGGCGTGTCTATTAACCGCACATATGCAACATATACAGTGAAGCTATTCTAAGACAATTCTACCTGGATACATTCCTGGCGGTCACAATCTCAATGTTAGATCTGGAGAGGAAACAGTATTGATAACAGATACAAAAATGAAAAGTACAAAATTCTTACAGACAGTACTGAAGGAAAGCGAGAAGAAAGAACTTAACCTCAACTGCAAGAAGACAACGCATGGTTGTTAGCAAAATGATCAGTTCAACTTAAAAATTACAATTTGGAGATACCAAAATCTAGCAAGTACAATAAATGATTGAGATTTGTTTTAACAGACGATCACTTCATAGACATACTTATCTGATTACCTCACAAGAAATGGTTAAATAAATAAGACTGCTGTAGCAATAAAGAAACTGATTCATAAAACAGATCACTTTGCACGGGATCTAATTTTGTCTAAATGCAGATAAATATTTTATTTGTATGTATTATTAAAACAACAAAGGGAATTAATCATACAGACTTTTACTAACTTAAATTAAATTATCTTCCTTCCCACTACATATCAGACAGGACATATATAAATATATAAATATACATTATTAAATATAATATAGCCTAATGTTTGATAGTGCACGCGTGCCATCAAAAATGACGGCGATTGTAACAGAGTTTTAATACTGAGAAGCAATGAAACACAATTCTTGAAACAAGGTATTGAGATTCAATAAAACCTATTTCAAGACAAAGTTGAAGCAAGAAGATCACTTAATAGACAAAGGTATTTTATTTTATAAATGTACATAAATATTTTGTCTGTAGATCATTAAAACGACTCAGGGACGTATACATATATTTATAAACTTCCGTTGATTTACCTGCTTCTCTCTGCAGATAGTGATTTGGTAAGCGTAGCTTACATGTGGCAGAAGACGGAAAGTGTGGAGTCTCGAGTGACGATCGGTCTTACTACGTAATTGTTCTAGCGAGACAGACGTATTGAATATTACAGAACGCTCATTGCCCAAAATGATTTTTAAACGAAGCTTAGATGTGGCGCACGACGAAAGTGTCAAGTCCCGAGTGACGATCGGACTTACTACTCAATCGTAATTATTCTAGCGAGACAAGCTTATTGAATATTACACAACGCTCAGTTGCCCAAAATGATTTTTAAGAGAAGCTTAGATGTGGCACAAGGCCGAAACTGTGGAGTTCCCGATGAGGTTCAGATTCACTACTCAGTCGTAAAAGATCTAGCGAGACAAACTTGCTAAACCACAGCGAGTTGACCCAAATCATGTAAATGTATTAGTTCCCAATATTATAAAGTGATACTTTCAAACAAAATATAATATAAACGAAATCATATTCACTTTAACTTTATTATATGTTATGGACGAGCATTCAGCCAATTCGTGTCGCAAGACATTACATCTCAGTAGAATTCATAAAGAAAATCAAATATTTTATGGCAGTCGTAGTCGTATTGTGCTAAATAATCCCGTTTTTCTTATTCAGCAGTTTAGTCTTATTTAAATCAACTTCTTAAGACTGTCGGATTTTAATAACATGATTGTGCAGTATCTGTCTATATTTCTGAGATCAGGTATTATGTACACTATAGTTATTGGAAAATTCGTAAACTTAATGAATCAGCACATATGCTAAGCCACAAACTTTCCGGAGCCGACCAAGCATAAAAATGAATACAATATGGGAACCAGTAATAAGGAGTACCAGAGAAAAGCGATAACAACAAAAATTGCAATATGAGCTACGGTAAAAAAAAAATTCAATAATAACAGCAAAAATTGCAATATGAGCATTGGTAAAATGGTTGCTGATGACATTAGGTTTATAATACCAATAAATTCATAGACAGATGTCCACAAGGACACATGGCACAGTGGATAATGGCGTTAGTTAGATCCAGTGAGAGGACCCAAAGAGTGTGAGTTCAATACCTGGTTAATGCGGTGGAGAAGTTGGAGAGGGAATTAAGCAGGAGATAACTGATAACTGATATCCATTAGACATGGCACGTGGATCTAGAATGGTTTACCGAAATAAAGTGTTCAGTTCGACATTTCAACCACCTGAAGAAGGCCGAAGCGTACAACGGCCGAAACGTTGTAATAAATATGGCGACAAATATGAGGACAATAGTCCGAATAATTTAAATAGTGTACATGATTGTGCTATCGTGATTTTCAATTTTCAACGCAATATTTGAATGCAATCTTCTTAAGCAAACTCTCTGCATACAGATAAACAATTTTCATAAAGCAAAGAAATTAAAATAACAGAAAAATAAAAATAATTTGAACGAAAGTAAAATCGTCATATTTTGCAAATTCACGACTATAAGTAAAATTGTGTCTAGACATCTTATTCTTTTAATGTTCCAAAATAAATAAAACAATCGATTATTGCATGAATCACTCGTTACTAATCTTTCCTGGCCCGAACCCATCGGGTGGAGACAGTTGATGATAAACGACCCCCTTGCAGACTAATTGATGATTTATTTACATGACATTACTTATCTAAAGCAGGTATCAGAAATTAAATTCCAATTTTGGGCTATTGTATGCGCAAACAAAAGGTGCTCCTAATGAGAGTTTATGTAAACAGAAATATTTAGTAGATTGGTATCATTATATAAACATCCAAGTGGTGCCATATTGGAGTCTACGATCACAACGTCAAGAACCCGAGTCTTATAGCTCTTGAGGGTCGTGTGGGTACCATATGTACTGCAGCCGTATACGCGGTGGAGTGCCATGGGAATGATAGCTAGATGGAGCCGAAACATTTCCAGGTTGGTTTAAGTTTAGCATTTAAATTCCTCTAGACCGGTTGGCCAACAAGACTATAGGGCTGAGTAGAGACATATTCATGAACTTATGGAGGGTATTTGCGCCTAAATTAATGTAACGAAATCGAATTAATTCCAATTTCTCTCTGCGACCTCTCATTCTCAGCCGCAAAACATTGCATCAAACACGCCACCCCCACACACACAAAGACACTCAACACGCGTACACACACACACACCCAAAATGCGCAACACGCACGTGCGTGCGCGCGCCCGCGCACACACACACACACACACACACACATATATATATATATATATATATATATATATATATATATATATACAGATAGATAGATAGATTTTTGTAGTATACTAGTATTTGAAATAGATGCCTTATATTAATTCGAATTTATACAGTGTGCATTTCGTCTATCGGCTTGAGAATTTGAGAAATAATAAAAAAGATGTCAGAAAGAAAACACACACACACACACATATATATATTGTGTGTATTTAGGTATGTTTTCATTGATGCATGTTTCATTAAATAATATAGACACGTTTTATCTATTTATTTTATGTAAATTCTTTTCATATCGTCTGATAAGCTTAATAACATTATCATTAAAAGAAGAAAGAAAATCACAATATTGATACATATTTGCTAATCCTATCTAAGCTTTCGGCTGACATAAGCCATTATCAAAGATGACAATTACATTGCAGTATATTAAACAATACATCGCACCTCATGACGTCACACATGACCACGCGAGTGTGAAAACGAGAAGTATTAAGTATGGGAAGCCGTTGGTATAAACCAATGCCTTTTGTTAAACAATTAGAATTGGTAAACAAAAACAGAGTATCATTTTGTTTTGTCCGTGTATTGTTTAATATATTGTAATGTAATTGTCATCTTTGATAATGCCTTATGCAAGCCGAAAGCTTAGATAGGATTAAAAAATATGTATCAATATTGTGATTTTCTTTCTTCTTTAAATTATAAAGCCTATCAGACGATGTGAAAAGAATTTACATAAAATAAATAGATTACACTCGTCTATATTATTTTATGAAACATGCATCAATGAATATATATATATATATATATATATATATAAAGAGAGAGAGAGAGAGAAAGAGAGAGAGAGAGAACATATCTGCATTCAAACATGAGTAATATATTACAGTATGTCTATTTATTTTTATACTAATCCTTTCCAATTCTCAAATCAATTTCTTGATTTTAAGAGGAAATTCATCAAGGAAGCCACCGCATTTTTTACAACCCACGTACTTTCGATTGTTGACCATGTTCATCATAGTCTATGAATATAGAATCCAGCGCAGTACGTAATCTGTTCAATGAAACAATGTTAGAGATTAACACTCCCGAGTCAGACACTCTACTGAATCTGAATCTATCGCCAATAACACCAGCAGCTCTTCCGTAATCCTTCAGTCTTCGATATCAAAGGCTGGCTGTACATATTCGGGATAAACATGGCCGCCTCTATACACGTCTATTGAATATTTTGAGCCTTCTGATAGTATAACACTTATATTGGTGAACTATAAAATGAGTCAGCTCATTTTGGCTGGCTCACTAGTATACAAAGGTACCCTAAATTCCAACCCCCCCCCATTTTTGGTACATTATGGAATCTTCTTTCAAAATATTAGTAAAGTCAATATTCATATGGAACAAATACTTTAGTATTCATAAAAAAATAAAAATTAATATCCACAAAATTTAGTTATATTATTCTGTCCACTGTTAAGTATTTCAGGTTAATAAACATTAATAACAATACTATAAATTTGGGTTGTGATCACAAAAAAAGTGGAAAAAGTTGTTATTTTACCCATAGCTGTGACCCAATAAAACAGGCACTATCACTCCAGGTCAAAGTGATTCTGAGAGTCATTCAGAGGAGGATTGGGCCATAAGTAGGACTATTTACATTTATACCCCGAAACTAAGGACTTACATTCATACCAAAAACTGACGTCTCTTAAGATAATAACTAATGGATGCAGTTTTACGTCCTACCCAGGAATAATAAGGACATTATAGGTCAGTACCAAATATGACAGGAATGAAAGCCCCTAATTCATAATGTTGTCCTTAAATTAAAACTGTATACCAAGAAACCATGGCAGTCGGTCATTTTGAACCTTATATTTAAGGAACTTTTAATTTTTAATAGAGCAGCTTCACATTCTGAAGCAATTAACATATCGTCGACCCAAATAATCAGAATTACTAATATTTCATTATTAAATATTCTTGTGTACAGGCATGGGTCAACTGGGGAGGGTTCAAAATGTTTTTCAATTAAATAGGAATGTAGTAATTTATTAAAAGTTCTTCCGCTTCGTTTGAGCCCATATAGTGACATTTTGAGTTTTCATACATAATTATCAACCTTTTTCAAAACCTTCTGGTGGTTCTAAGTATATTTCATAGTCAATCGGAGCATTTAAATACGCTGCTTTAACATTCATATGGTGTATATCCATACCATAATGTGCGGCCATTTCCATCAAAATTCTGATTGTTGTCATGTTTTTTGTTGTTGGACTGAATGTTTCTACATAATCTTCCCCGTATATCTGCAAGAATCCTTTAGCTACAAAACGCGCCTTATACACTGGCGAGCCATCCTCAGTTCGTTTTACAGTATAATCCCAGCGGCTGCCGATGATATTTTTTATCATCCGGGGCCTTTTTCAATTCAAAAGCATCATCATAAATAAATAGAATGTCTACTCAAATACGAGTATCCACTAAAAATAGAGTTTCAAGTGATAATATATATGCGTGTGTGTGTGTGTGTGTGTGTAGTGTTTGTCAGGTATGGATAAACGATATATACATTTTTATATCTGAAAAACAATTTTAGGAAAATCTATGACAATGTTACGCATCAACTAGTAACTAGTAAGTGTTTTTCAGTATAACTGGCATCAGGTGCGCCCACATGTTAATTCCTGAACGATTACATGTAGGGATTAGGTGCCCTGACATCTATGATACCAGTCTTGAGTGAGTTCACGATATCGTTGGCATGCTTTTTGATCTCCCTCACAATGACGTCTCAGACGTAATATTCCATATCAAGATCACTTAGAAGCCAAATATAAGAGTAACAAGATAATAGTCAACCAGATATTTCTTTGATTTATCTGCTGTGAGAGATGTAGCGGAGACTTACTGCTAAAGAAAAATAGGAAAATCGTAGGAGACATTACGTCGCCTTCATTGCTCCTGTCCCATAAGACTGTATTAGAAGATGGAAAAATGCTGTGCACTGTGGTTGCTAATTCAATGTAACTAACGATCAGGCACGTGCCATTCATTCTGTCTGCATTTTTATCTTGAAAAAAATCATCAAATCTAATAAAAACCAGAATATGTTGAGCTGCTCTGGGTGTTGACCCACATCACACGATTAACCTGAACGGTCTTTTTTTTTCATAATGTATGATTCGTATTGAAAGTGTTTGTCAACTACGAAGCTGAGAGTTGATTCCCACATATGGATCTGATTGGAAATAAGCCTCATTTATTTTCCTGGGTTCACGTCGATGACGATTCCCTGAACTTGTTGGATATATTCGACATTCCTGAAAATGTCTGACTCTTGAAAATATTTTCTTTTCTTCTGGTCACTGAAGATAAATTCTAGCCGGAGATTTGCTGCTTTTTTCACATCTTTAACACGAAGGACCTAACAACTTTTAAGGAGACTGCAATGTCCGATTCTATGTTTTGCGTCTCAAGTAAATAGAAAAGCATTTCTTTTCATATCCTACGTTAGACCCGACAGTTCAATGGCAGGACTGAAAAAAGACATATGGATTTTAAGTAAAGTTAATCATTCATGTGATCCTTGAGATGTGTTTTCAAATAACTAACGCATGCACTTGGAATTCGAAATCAACCGGCTGATTTCAAATTCCGGCTGTATTAGATTAGATTCACTTTATACAAGGATCCGTCATTTTTATTCCTTGGATATATGTTAACTAAATGGGTAGACTCACTTTGAATGACAACCAGGCTAGGCGAAGAAAAAGTCAAAATTCAAACCTGAGGACATCTGTTTAAAATCTTCGTGGCACAATATGGAACATTTCTCTGTTTTCAGTTCTTTTGTATATAGTGGCTGGTTCAACATAATGCATTATCATTCTAATCAAATCATATGTATTGGTATTCTGATAGTCCAGTTGTGAAACTGAGCGCTTAGTCAAATTTATGGCTTCTGTTTATCTCTACAGGTCTATTTTACAATATAGCAGGATGCTTCAATAAGACCGAAAATAAAGTCGATGGTATTGACATTCAAAAATATAAACACAACGTTCTACCCAAGTGGGTAACATACAACACTGAATTAAATACACTCCAATGGAGGGTAATTTGAATAGATCTTTACTATGAGATATTAATTATTTTCCATAATCTTAATTTTAATGCTATGTTTCTTTAAACATTATGGCTACACACATTCCATTTCTTTAATTTCATGTTTTGTTGGAAAAGATATTGCAATACATTCGTAGGGCCTTCAACGCGGATTTGCATTTAGAGTTCTCATTCACTGATGGCTGGATATCTTATTCTACTCTTGTATTTAAACCCTAAGTTAAATTATTTTAAATACGAGAATAGAATAAGCCCTGAAGACTGAAGGCATTACAACAATGTGTTCACGAAACTTCGAAGTCGGCATGACTGAAATAATACCACTCAGTTAACTGACAAGTTTCTCCACATTAATTCTATTAACACTCTATCCTAGCCTTTTGATATCGAGCACTTTATGACAGAATCCTGATAAATCGACCATTCGCCCTTGCATGGAGTATTGCTGCCATATATGGTCTGGAGCCTCTGATGTTTGCCTCAGAGTTCTTGATAAGATTCATAGACGGATATGCAATGTAATTGGCCCTGATCTGTCATCTCGTCTGCAGTCGCTCTCTCACAGACGCGACGTTAGGTCGCTCTGTCTTTTTTACAATTCTTTCACGGTAATTGCTCCGATGAGCTGCTTTCGCTGGTTCCTAGGCCTCATGAATGTAAACGTCCTACGAGGCTGGCATCCCGTTCCCACCCCTTCACGGTTGAAACTGTTAGATGTAGATGTATCTTCTACTCCAATAGCTTCATGTCTCACACATCTCGCCTGTGGAACTCCCTTCCTTATTCCTGTTTCCCTGACAAATACAATCTCCAACTATTTAAGTGTAACGTCAATCGACATCTCCAGTTGCCTTGATCTATCCACTTCCCTTCTCCACATCCTTTCACCTTTCATTCCTATCTGCTCTCTCTCCAAATCTTCTGTAACCCCCTTGCCTTGATCGATCCACTATCTTTCTCCACATCCTCTCCTTTACCACTCCTATATGCTCTTCCTCCAAACCTTCTATAACCCCTTGCGTGCTAGTGGCCTCCAGCCTTGCTTGCGGTGGTACGCTTAAAAAAAAGAGTAAAATGACTTTCCAAAGACGGTCAGTACATTGTGGCCGTGTGCCTAGATTATGTTATTGAGTGCTGGCATTTTCTTTATTATTAATAATGCTTCCATAATTTTTAACCTTTTTGTACACGTGGATGAGGTATTATATTTATATTATCAATCCGTATGTTGTGGATGTATTTTGGTAGGCCTCATTGTGTATTTAAATGAGACCTAATTGATCTATGGTCAGAGAAATGTAAATTGATATACCGGGTGTAAGAGCAAAATTGTCCAAATGTTGTTAAAGCAAAATTGTCCTCATATTAGATTAAGCTCTGAACACTTGTATCTTAGAAATGATTAAAGATGTCTGACGGGAAGTCTCCAGGATTTTTATAACTCTACTGAAGACTACCTTGAGCAATAAGAATGTAAGTCTCTAAGCTTAACAGAACCATCGTGAGGAAATAGATCATAAATGAAAATGACATTGTCATCATTACTTAATCATAGCTAAGGATTGGAAACTCATGAATTCTTGGAATAGACTTTATATATATATATATATATAATTCCAGGATCATTCTTCAACTTGTTCAAGATGATCTTCGTCCTCTTTAAACTTTTTAACTTTCTGTCCTGGAGTAATAAGTTGTCTTACACGTTTCACGTACGATTTGATTCTCAAGTTTCTTTTTCACTGATCTTTGAACTGTGATAGCTGAAACTTCTCTTTACCGTGCCAACCGTTTATGAATTGAGTTGTATCTTTTCAAATTGATCTTTTTAGCTCTAAGATGATATGATGATCCGTCTTCCTGTTTTGACCTCCTGATCTATTTACCCTCTCAACTGATCCGTTTTTTTATAATTATTCACCGTTCTTTTGATGGTTCATAAATGGATTTCAAGATGGAAGCGAGAGTCTGAATGTTCGCACCATTAGGGAAGGCCTGAATGATCAGTTTCCACTAACCATTGCTCCGTTGGGAATACACTGGATCTGACTCAAAAGGTTTTTCTATGATTCTTACGAAAAATGGTGTCAAGATGGGTAAACGTCTTATCTGAAAACCTGAAAAAAATTAACGTAAGTGAATGTTTTTAGATATTAAGCAATTTGTGTGATGGATAATTGTGCTTTTATATGATTTGGACAATTTTGCTGTTACACTCGGTGTATAAATCGAGGTATACACCTGTATATAGTAAGAATTTAGATATAGATATAGCTAATGCCAATAATGATGAATATATAGCTGGTATGAGTAAAGAGGGAAAGAGGTACATATTAAAGAAGATATATCTTACTGACCCAATATGTCGCGTGAAGATTTCTTGGATATATTTTTAATCCTCATTATTCCATGTTATGTCATTTCCTTGGCTGGAAAATTCGAAATTTCCCAGTCACTTGGAAGCCGAGAACTTCTCCAATACGATATTCCTTCTATGAGAACGTCAAATTATCATATGCCTTACCTGTTTATGACACCCGATAAGGAACGAATTATCTGCAAATCAGCTTGCGATATAAGCAAACATACCCCGAGAAACTATTTACGAAGTTATGTTAATATTTAATACAAAAAAAAATACATGATGTTCACATGTATTCAGTAAACTCCACAGCCATATTAAATTTCCAATTTGTGCACGAGTTTTTCTTTCACTAATAAATGGTTCTCTCCCATCCAGTTTTGACACTACGATATGATAATTCAGGGAAAGAAAGTCGACGCGAAAAGAAGAAAAAATAAGAACCATTATTTTTATCCACTTTGTGCCAATTTATATATAGGAAAAGAAACAAAGGAATAAAAAAGAGAAAAAAAAAGCGTGTCTTCTGTAACGACATCGTTTATGGTAACGCTAAGCGCTCATTCATCGCAGACACAAATGATTGATCGTTTCGTATATTGATTATTGCTGAAGTGGGAATTCGGTTTCATTATTTGGCATCTCTGAAGAGGCTGCTAAGATGCACGGAATGTTATATCTGAAAGGCTAGTGACAACGACGCATGGAAACAATTGTCTGTCATTGTAGAAAAACAATGGCGAAGTTTAAAGGTTTACAACGAGACAAGGGACATTATATTGGACAATTTAGCTCTACCGCCTCTTGCGTAATTTCTTTCCCGATATTTTAAAATTTTCTTTTACATCATTTGTTTTCTGTGTCGTTTTCTAGTCCATAGATATTCTATTTTTCCCATATAAATTCTATTTCTCATTCATAATCGTCTTATCTTTAGCGTTGTATCCTCTCAGAGATTCAGTTGTATATTAAAGCTAATGGGAAAATAATCATACAATTGAAGTTACTGAATGACAACCATTTATGTATAACAAGTGATACATTAGTCTAGAACAAATTCCTCATTATTAGCCAAATATAATATTAATATTTTTATTCCTTGCTGAAAAATCAGACACAACTTCAATTTGATCTTGAAGAGTAATCGAAGAATTGTGGAAAGTTTTTTTATTACAATCTGTGACAAAAATCACTGCAGAGCTATATTGTTACCATCTGTGAAGAGGGAACACACACAGACATATATATATCTATATATATATAGATATATTCATATATGTATATATTTTTTTTTTTCGAAAATCATAGCATAAATATGTTATAAAATCACTACAAAAATAGACATTTTATTTCAACACTTCTGGTGTCTTATCAAGTGATGGTGTTAAATGTAGAATAAAGGGTTTTAAAAGGTTCAATTCCATGACACACTCCTCGCTAGGGGAAACGCTCTTACATAAGCTGGAATGACAAATCAAAATACAAGTATATGAGAATTCAAAAAACTTGACAACGAACTTTGGTTATAATAATTATTTGATTAATTTAATGTTTAGTGTTAGACTAAAATATAATTCATTCTGTCTAATTAATATTAAATTATACTATAAAATTAAAAATTACCAATTTTAAATTTTAAATTTAATGTATATTAAGTTGAAAAAAATTATAAAATTATTTACAGAAGAAACTGAAGAAAAGTACATGTTTTGTTACTTATTTTGTTTTTATTGAAAGGCCAAAAATGAAGTTGAAAGAAACGTTAAAATCTAATGTTGCTCTGAGCTCCGTTACAACTTAGATACATTTGAAGTGAAGATATGGGTAGGGGAGAGTGAAATCTGGCAAAAGACAATATATACACAATCAGATTATAATGCACAAGCATGTAGACATATTTAGATATATAAACACGCAAAAAGGCGACGAACCTTAAAAAAACCCAAAAACGACAACATATACATACAATTAACGGCACATATAAGCAATTATACACACAAACACTGATAAAAACACGCACATATACCCACCGAGAAATATTCAAATTTGAAAGTGTTAGTAAACGAATTCTAACATACTATTAAAATATAATTTATACGGGCAAAGATATATAGAAAAATGGTTTAAGGGATTTAATATGGGTAAAACAGAAAAAAGGAATATTCCTCAATGAATAGCATAATGAAAAAGGGCACTAAAATGTACAGAAATGTATAGAAAAAATAAATATATACGCATAAAAATAACACCGTCTAATATATAAAAAAGAAAACTCCTAAACAGAAATAGACATAAATAAATATGTCATATATATTATATACATATTAGTACACACAGACAAGTACAAATACATAACAATATGTGAAAGAAAAGAAAAAATACGTAGAGACGTATGTGTACACACATTATTCACTACAGATGGAAACATACAAAAGTATACCTACGCACAAACATATACATACACATATATCCATATATATATATATATATATATATATATATATATATATATATATATATATATATTATATATATATATAAATATAAAAGTGAACATAGAAGTCAACGCTTAACACTTTAATTATATAAAGAAATTTAAATATGGCCTGACGATTGCATCTAGCATGAAACAGACTGTCGCCTCTAAGTGTTGACTTCTATGTTCACTTTTATATTTACACACGCTCTATCTTTGATATTGAGCACTTTATCCCATAAATATTGCACATCTTAAGACTATATATATATATATATATATATATATATATATATATATATATATATATATATATATATATATATATATATATATATATATATATATATGTGTGTGTGTATATATATGTATGTATGTATGTATATACATATACACACATTGGGAATATATTTGTACCTATAAAAAGAATGTATAAACAAAAAATGTCTTAAAATAATTGTCGGACTTTGTCCATTTCATAATGTCTGACGTCATTTGCTTACATTTGATACGCCATGAGCAGATATGAATGTACGTGAGAGATTCATGGAAGATTAATGTTTAAATACAGCAAAATTGTCCTTACCAACTGAGCGCTCCTCTGTGGCTGAAACGCTTAAGGCACGTCAGGCTATATGACGCTTTCGTATAGGATACAGGTTCGATTCCTGTCGGAAGACAAAAATTTTCTTTGAGATTTTCTCGGACATTCAGGCTGGTACATGTTGTTTAATACTGTTTATTATAAAACACACCATTTACTTAAATATTTGTATCTATATAAAGAATGTATAAACATACAAAAATTTCTTAAAATAATTATCGGACTTTGTCTATTTCATAATTTATATATATATGTAATTCGCAGATTGTACTGTTTTGCTGTTTTTTCTCAGTGCGACTAGACATCTGAATGTTTTAAATATATATATATATATATATATATATATATATATATATATATATATATATATATATATATATATAGACAGGCTGATAGATACCATCCCTTAAGTGACCAGTAGATAGCGTGTTCTTTTTTACTATACAAGTACAAGTTTAAAAGTAGGAAAATGATTTTAAGTGAATGTAGAATCTTTGTGTTGTTATATTGAAATCCGTCCTACTAATTAAACCAACAGTGTTCTGAATTATTTTAATTTAAACAAAACCTTACCAAATCTCTATTATCAAGATCCTTTAATCGAGAGTTTGTGATTCGTTCAACACCGATTAATGTTTATCTGTTTTCATTCCTAATAATTATGTATCTGCTGTTGGGAAGTTAATTTCAGCTTGTTTTATTTGAATGTGATTTTATTCCATGTGTGAAAGTCTACCTTTTTTTAAAGCATTCGTACAATAGTTTTTGTATATTCCTTCTTTTCGATCTCCTTCCCTCGTATGGTTTTATTTTATTTTATTCTTATTTTTCTTATTCATATTCCATTTATTCATGTTAATTTTTTTCTCTTCATTTTTTAAAAGTATTTATTTATTTTATATTTTATATATCGATCACATTTGTGAAAATTTCCATTTACCGTTTCCGCTTCAATTGTTTTCCCTTAATTTTTAACCTTCTCATTGGCAACGCTCGTACAGTTTTTTTTAATTCTTATATTGGATTCTTCTTGATGTAATTCATTTTGTATTTCTTTCATCATTTTATTTTCATATTCGTATTTTACGTTGCATTTTGCAACGCACCGTTTTCCTCATCAACAGACAGTTTCCGAATACATTTCCGCATTTTATTCATTTTTCCTGTATTTTTTGTTATTTCATCAATTTTTTTTATTACCTATATTCATCCTAACTATTCTAACAATGAAATTATATCGTCCAGTGTTCTTTTCTCTCGATTTTATACAGTATTTCTGTTTTTACTGTGTACGGAAGATAAATATTTTGTTAAAAAAATTATTGCAGAAGTTCTCGGCATTACCTTCCGACAAATATTACAAGCAGGCTACACAAAGTCTTTCTCCAATTTAAAAAGAGAAATTGAAACGGAAAAAATAATGAATAACGCTTTCCACCCCAATTTCTAACTCTAATACAGAATATATATATATATATATATATATATATATATATATATATATATATATATATATATATAGATAGATAGATAGATACATAGTTAGATATGTATATATATAGATTGATATTTATATAGATAGATATGTATATATATATATAGATATATATATATATAGATAGATATGTATATATATATAGAGAGAGAGACATATATATATATATATATATATATATATATATATATATATATATATATATATATATATATAGATAGATAGATAGATAGATAGATAGACAGATAGATACCAATCCTTAAGTTACCAGTTTTCTTAATGCTGAAATATATTCGGAAACTGTATGTTGATAAGGAAATCTGTGCGTTGCAAAATCAAACTTAAAATACGAATATGAAAATAAAGAGTAAAGTGAAAGTATAGAATAAAATGATGAAAGAAATAAAAAATGAATAATGCCGTTTCAGATGGAATAAATTCAAGGTGCGGTAGATTTAGTAATAAATATATGTAGATCTTCAGAAAGGGGGAAAAACACTTACTTATGGGCAGAAAACTTCCTCATTTACTTACAGAAAAAAAAACTTCATTCACTTTTGGAAAAAAAAGCCTTAACTTACGGAAATAAAACTTCCTTAATAACTTATGAAATAAAGGTCTTCCTTATTACGAAAGAAAATCTCTCATTAGGAAATAAAATACTTTCGTAATAACATACGGCAGAATTACTTCCTCGTTAACTTACAGAAAAATACGTCTCTAGTATTAACGGAAACAAAACTTCACTATTAACTTTCGAAAAATAAAGTTCCTTGTTAAAGAAATTAAAAAATGATTTCTTTATTAACTTTCGAAATCAAAGACTTACTCTTTAACTTACGGTTGCAGTTAATTTAAAGTAGTATTTTCAATTAGAAAAGACACATTATTTGATGATCAAATCAACTGTGAAATCCAAGATCAAATCAAAACAAAACTGTTTGATAATTAAAAACAATGTAAAACCCAAGGTGTGTGCAGAAGGAAATGTTGCAATCAAACATCGTACTCTAATATCAAGAAATCCCAACACGCAAGTCTTTTTCGCTGTCAATCAACAGCCCGTTCAAAACCGTTTGATTAAAAAAGTGCGCCCTGAAAAAAAAAAGTGCGCCCTTATATCAGTTGCGACCTCATGCAAAGCCACCAACATGTACGCTATGACGGAATTACAAATGGCGATCATGACCGCTCCTTTGGTCTCACTTCACTACACGGTAGAACACTTCCTCATTTAATTAGGGAAAACGATGAATTCGTTATTACATAAAACAAGTCCTTATTAAATTACGAAAAAGACTTCCTTATTGAATTACGAAAGAAATAACAGTCAATATTCAAATACATGACTTTTCTTCTTCCGTGATTAATATTTTTCGAGAATATAATGACTTACCAAGAAAAAGTAAAAATGGATAAAAGATTCACGGCTATTATAGGCGCACTTCCATTTCAGCAGATCATACTGTTGAAACCTGTGAATATAATATTAACAACATAGCATACGCAGATGGCATTTAGTTGGTGGCGGACACAAAAAGAAAACTAAGAAAATGTCTGAGACAAGATAGCAAAAGAATAAAGGCTCATCTATGAACAGTAATAATAATATATGTTTATCAGAAGGTCACGCCGTACTGAGAGCATGATTCGAACCGGAGATGTTGGGAACAAGCAGTTAAAGAAATTTAACTAACTGGGTAGTGAAACATTTACACAGATATGCGAAGGTGCACTGGAATAGGGAAATGTACCTTATAGAAAAAATAGAGACAAAACACTTAGATAAAATAATGAATTGATATATCATTTCTATCTTCATATACGACAGCGACTACTGGGTAATATCTTTACAGAGAAAGTAGCGGTTATCTAATTATAGACGCTAAAACTAATATGATCTGAACATGAACGAAGACGTTGTAAGCAAAATACTAACTAAACGGTATTATTACTAAAAGTCAGAAACAGATACTTGTAATTTCCGAAATACAGGGTGACTCAAAAGAACTCGAACTTTATGTGTAAACTTTACTCTTGAGATAGTCCCACAAGAAAAAATCACAAACGGATAAATTATGTTTTTTTGACTCACCCCCAAAAAAACAGGAATTTTTTTAAGTGCGTATTGCCAGACATGAGCAAGTGGCAACACTGCGAGACAGTGACCTTGAGCAATTAAACATTTCGCCATTTTAGTAACGAGAATTGTTCGGTAACCGTGTGATCTCAAGATTCGGTAACGTTGCCTGGCCCCCTAGATCGCCAGATTTACACAACTCGACCGAGAACTCTGAATGGGTTAAAACAGAGAATTCAAAATGAAATTCACAGTATCCAGCAGAGATTTTCCAGCAGTCAATAAGGAATCTCAACAGCAGATTTAAGAATGCATTCGTACAGGAAGACGCCATCTACAGGACGTAATTTAAAAAAAATGAAAATTCCATCATTGTTTCTTAAATGGCATATTTTAAGGTTTCAATTACTATGAATTAAATATTTTTCTTACATCACTCTTGGTTTTATTGGATTGTTAAAAGGATCCCGTTTTTTGGGTTACCCTATATATAAAGATTAAAAAGGCTTGGTGAATTTAACACTCACAAGTTAGGAGCTGTAAAGTAGCTCGTATCTTTATTTAACGAGACATTTTATGAATAGCAGATAAAAGACAAATAAATATGGTATGGAGATAAATGTGTCTTAGAGCTACAAATGACGGAAAGTTTTGGAGAACGATGACCAGATATGTCCTGAGGTAATACAGCAAATACAAGAATAGTTTCAATACATAAAATGACATTATAAAGACGACTTTAACGCTAGCAGAAATGGTAATTCCGTTTCCTTACAAGGAAATATTTGACATTCATTGACCAAACAGCCAGTACCGCTATATAATAAAATAAAATAATTTTTAGACAATTTTTTTCAGGAAAATAGGCTTCACAATTCCAGTAGCTGTTATCGATGAGGGTTTCTAACCTATAATGTTATTTGAACTCGTGTGGAATATCAACATCTTGATCATGTCATTATTTTCTCTTCGAGATACATGTGCTATCTATTTTATTTGTTGCTTCTCTTGACAGTCTCCTAGTAATGTGGTTTCTAAAATTGAGTACACTTCTTTGTTTGTGATTCTCTAGCGCCAGTTTACGAAATTCAAAGAAGGATAGTCTGTTCCAATAGTCTTAGGCTTCACTCTAGTCATTCATGTAAGAAAGCGGCTCTATACATCTGACAGATTTGATTTTATCTGAATATATCTGGGGTTTGGCCTTATGCATTGCATCGATAAACAAGTCACGACCTGATGGGCCTATGACTCGAGTTTTCAGGTTAATAATCTGGTCTTGTAGCAAGTTGTAGCGTTGGACAAAACTACATCTGGCACAGTCGATTCCATGTTCACATTTCTGTTCTCCTTTTTTAATTTTTTATAATTGATCAATACGCCCAAACACACTTGTATCTGTTCAGAAACACTGCTCTGCTTCCAAACAGACTTGGAGTGCAGCTGAAGATATAACTAGAAATAAATTATATTATATAAAATGCAAGTTACCACTACTGTTGAACAGAAAACAGAACGCAGTTTTAAAAGGACGTGTATTTCCTTTCAAATATGTCTTTATGTCCTGTAGTTTTTCAGCTGGTTAATTTTAAGAGTTTTTGAGTCCTATTTAGGCATGATGAATCCACAAAGACGATTTAACTTACGAATAATAATAATAATAATAATAATAATAATGACAACAATAATAATAATAATAGCAACAGAAATAATAAGAATAGAAAAACCAAAGGTAATAATTCATCAATAAATCATGAACTTACCAAATTCAGAAGAGATTTTTAATATACCAGAATTCCAAAGAATCAGCTTCCAACGATGCTCCGTCAACTCCAGCCACTCAAGTGCCATACATGATATACGCTTCGGCAATCATGTTTTTAATCTATGACTGACTAGGCAGAATATTTCTCGCAAGAGTCTGGTATTTCTTTCAGCCTTTATACTTGATCCCAGTCGAGGATACAGTTCCAAAATCTGTCCTGCTATTCCATCTATAATCGGAAGGATAGGGGTGAATTCCTACCTTTCCTGTGGTTATTTACGAGTAAGTGAATGTAAGAGATCCCAATTGCAATTGAGACTCGGCATTACCGATTTCTCTTTCCAAGCCGATATCCATTATACCAACCCGCAGTTTTATGAACACACATTTCATAAACATTTACGCGAGAGGAAACGCAGCAGAATAGCTCGGTAGTTGAACACGGATCTCTGATTCTACTTAACGCGCCGATATGCATTACACTTGCAGCAGTCTAAAAAGATTTATTTTAATGTCTTGCTGAAATATTTTATCAATGCTTTATACTATTTACTTTGCAGAAATTCATCATCAAGATTAGAATTTGTATTTAATCCTTCGTCCGGTTTTTCGTTCCAGCATTTCTTTGTTTTTTCTTAGAATTCTTCGTTTGATATTTATTTTATCCATAGATTATGCCCTATTTTATTCCGTTTTTTTCCTCTTTTTTCATTTTTCCATTGAACTTTTGCTTCAGTCGTTCTTTCATAATTATAGTCACTTAGCCGGCTCTTTGGTTTGGTTTGTTTTATTTTGCGGTATATCAACCTCAGTGCGTTATTAATGCCGACAACATTTTTATTGCTGGTATTTGTTTTTTCAAAAATCTATTTCTGGTAATATTTTTTTCCTTCAAGAATCTATTTCTGGTAATAGTTTTTCTTAAAAAATCTATTTCTGGTAATATTTTTCCTTCAATAATCTATTTCTGGTAATAATTTTTCTTCAAAAATTCTATTTCTGGTAATATTTTTTCCTTCAAAATCTATTTCTGGTAATACTTTTTCTTCAAAAAATCTATTTCTGGTAATATTTTTTCCTTCAAGAATTTATTTCTGGTAATAGTTTTTCTTCAAAAAATCTATTTCTGGTAATATTTTTTCCTTCAAGAATTTATTTCTGGTAATAGTTTTTCTTCAAAAAATCTATTTCTGGTAATATTTTTCCTCCAAGAATCTATTTCTGGTAATAATTTTTCTTCAAAAAATCTATTTCTGGTAATATTTTTTTCTTCAAGAATCTATTTCTGGTAATAAGTTTTCTTCAAAGATCTGCTACTGGTTATGTTTTTCCTTCAAATATGAATCACTGGTAATATTTTTTTTCATAAAATATATCGCTGGTAATATTATTTTTCAAAAATATATCGCTGGTAATGTTTTTTTGTTTTTTTCTAATGTATAGCATGTAATTTTTTTTCAAAAATGTATACCTGGTATTTTTTTCAAAAATGTATAGCTAAGAATATTTTGTTACAAAAATGTATAGCTGGTAATTTTTTTCCAAAATGTATTGCTGGTAATATTTTCATTTCAAAAATGTATTGCTGGCAAAAATAATTTGCTGGCAATAATTATTTTCTTCAAACATTTCTTGCTGGTAATCATTTTTACAAAGTATTTTTGGTATTAAAACATACTTTTACACTTTCATAGTGTTTTGACCGCTGTTTTGGGATTAACTATTTGCCCAGAGCTGGGACCCTAACAGGTACTATCACCACGGTTCAGGGTGGACCTGGGAACAGCAGCAACTAAGAGGTGGTTCCACGCTCCCCAGAACCTCCTGATCAAAAGCCCTGCTGTCGGGCCTTTTTTATCGTCTTAGCCAGCACGCCGATGTAGTTTATCGTCCTACCCAGGATGGGGACGCTTCTTTCTTTCCATTCCTATTTCTTTACTTTGGAAATGATTTCTCTATTTTCGCTTCACTTTCATTTCACTTGTTCATTTGATTTTCCCTTGTTTTCTTATTCCCATGTCCATAGTTATTAATTTATATGTTTCCTTTCATTTATTATAGCTATCCGTAATATAAACATTTCCACCTTTCTACTTTTATCCATTCTTAATCCTTTTTCTTTATTTTTTTCTAAATTTTTCTTTCTTTTATTTTCTTCTTTCCTGGCATTTTTAGTTCTACTTCCGTTTGCCCGTCGTGTTCATTTCTACTGTTTTCACTTTTCTCTCATTCGTTCCAGTCTTTTTTACTTTTGCCTTTTTCCCGCATTTATTTTGAATTTCTTTCCTTTTTCTTTTCTTTTTCCTCGTGGATTTTCCATTTTCGTTTTATCTTGATCTCCGTTTCGTTCTCTTGTTGTTTTTTCTTTCCTCTGTATTCTTTTTTTCTACGACAATTCTGACCTCCATTATTCCGTTTTTGTTTTCTTTCATTCTTCAGTTTTTACCTTCCAATATTCTGTTGTGATTTCATGTTATTGCTTTCTTTTTTTTTCTTTTCTATTTCGTTATTTTCATTTTTCGTTTTTATTGATAAATTTCATGTCTACCTCCATTCAATTAACGTTCTATTTTGAATCCTCAGTCCTTCTTCTTCTTCTTCTTCTTCCCATGAGGAGGAGGAGGAGGAGAAGAAGAAGAAGAAGAAGAAGAAGAAGAAGAAGAAGAAGAAGAAGAAGAAGAAGAAGAAGAAGAAGAAGAAGAAGAAGAAGAAGAAGAAGAAGAAGAAGAAGAAGAAGAAGTTTTTTTTCTTTAAGTTATTTAATAACAAGATCTGTTTTTGATGTATTTTTTTTCTTTTTCTTTTTGGGTTGGGGTGATTAGATACATGCGATATAAAATATTACAACAATAAAAACAACAAAGATTACGAAACCTTTTCCCAAGTGGTCAAAAATGTTTTCAGAGTTTGAAGTAAAGAATTATTTTTATTGCATCTTAGTCTATAAAATGAAATTTACTTTATAATACTTTCCTTCCTGCTTCCGAAATTCGCGATATGATAGCTCTAGAAATAAGAACTGTAGACATTTCTTGCTCCCGGATATTTCCAAATAGATTAACAGGAGTATAGAAAAATAATTCAATGCATTCTCAAAAGAAATCAAACTTAGTTTACGCGTATGTTACCCGTGGGTAGACAATATATTTTATCATCTAAAACTATGTATTACTAAATAAATATAGACCAAATTCTAAGTACAGTATTCAAATATATTTCATACATACTAAATTATCCTTACGTAATTTCCTCCAAGGTATTGAAGTATCGCGGTATGACTCCTTACTGAGTCTACGTGCTCGCTAACTGTGACGCTTGTCGCCGTCTCTGTGTGTGACTTTCTCTACTACTACTGAACTCTACTACTCTTCTGTCGTTCCGTCTCGACTCCTTCACTGACTGTCCGGGTATTCAATGGTAGTAGTATATGTATACCTTGGGTGAGACCATTTGTGTAAAAAGGGGAGACCCCTCAATAATCTTTTTAAAAGTTTTGTCTCTAACCAGGGTCTTTTTATAATCATTTTATTATGTCCTACCTACTAAAGTTAATATATAATTGTGAATGCGTTTATTTCCAACTAAATGAAGTTTGGATCAATATGAAGAGAAGGAATCAGTTCCTCTTTTCAGAATGATGATAAGATGCCATCATTAAAAGTATTGGTAAAATGACGCCAGAAAATATATTTTTTCTAAAGATTAGAGGTTTTGTAGATATTCCTCATATTTGTTCTGTTTTTTTATTTTTTTTTTATTTTTATTTTAATTTACATCAACTTTTAATTCTTGAAAGTTTGTTTTGGGAAGATTGAAGTTAAAGAAAATTATTATTGCAATCCTCAGATATTAAAACATCGATGTTCCATGACGATTTCTATCTTGTACGTTAATCTTTGAATTGCAATGTCAGTGCTAAATAAAGCACTCCTTAAATAACGAAGAGAACCCAAGGTGATTTTGTTTTCTTTTTATTTCTCTTTCATTTATTTTTTTTGACTTGATATTATGTTAGTGGTTTTTGGAAAGTAGCTGTCTTGTAGCAGAAAGTATATAAAAACAAATTTATAATATTTTGGTTTTAATTAGTTAATCCAAAATGAAAACGAATAGAATTTATTTAAATATTATAATTGTATACATCTTCATCCTCAATGAATACAGTTCGACGGGAAGATTGATTTTCAATTTTACGTTCCACGAAGTCTTGGTTCTTTCCTGAAAAACTGGTTCACAGATTCTTTTCAACTTCGTTGTTTATGAATAATCTACCGTTTATTATAATGATGTAAAAATATGGAAGTCTCTAAGTACAAAATCACGTAAGTAAGGAAAACGTTTGAAAGAAAGAACCTAATAAACTTTTATATACTTATTTATTTGTGTTTGGCAGAATGTGCACTTGCGATATTATGCTGAAAAAAATAACATTTTTATGTTAATAAACCAATACACATTAAGCGTATGATAGGAGAACGTTCGCATTCTGACCATGAGACAGGTATTCGAATCTCACCAAGGTCGATTTGTCAGGAAGGATGTTATCGGAATGCGGCACATTTGGAAAGTGTCTGCAAAACCATACTACGTGTTGATCTGAGCCTTGTGAGTGAAATTAGGTAGACGGAATCCTTGGGGGCTGTCGATAACTGTGCCAGCACGAAGTTACAAGTTATCATGGCCGAGGGGCTGAGCGTGTTCATATTGTTGATCACGCTAGATAACACGTTCTTCCCCAGAAGCTGTAACTAAGGTCTGCTCAGCATAGTTACAACCTGCATCACACTTGGATTCTGTGGGTGTTGAAAAAACACAAATGCGCCTGAGCAAACGCCTGCAATAGGGATTGGCTAGCTGTCCTAGTAGACGGATATCTAGCTATACATATACATTAAACCTAATGCTCTGTTTATCCGATCATATTGCTGTCAATGTACGTCTGCAGTGATGATTCTTTCATGTCGCGTGAGCTCGTAGCATGGGGACACCTTTCATATTCCAGCATGCAAGAATGTATGTGGCAGGATTCCTTGATTTTTGCTTAAGACTGTTTACTTATCTTCTGACAACCATTGACTTTTGCGTTTTCTTTTTGACATGCAGACACATTTCTCATCGCTTTTAACAATGAAAACTTGGCAGTCCCGGATAACAGATCGCTGGAGATGTTGGACTATCGTGCTCAGTTATCAATCGAAATCTCCTGCGGGATCCAGATTCTCACTTTTCCCAAATAAACACTGAAGTGCATTGAAAACGGCACTCGATAAATAAACTCTAGCCGCAATTTCCTATCATCTAATATTGGTTCTGCTTTGATTGGTTGTCGTCTCGCAATTCACAGAGTAATTATTTCCCATACAGGCTAAAAGTTGTCACGCGCCAGTAGAATTTAAGACGAGAATACTCATTATACGAGAACTGAAAATCTCTAATATTGGTGAAGGCTTCTTTCCTAACCTTTGGTTTGTAATAGTGAGGAGCGTCAACATTTTTATTATGTTATTATTTACTTCGAGTTGCATGAGATATCCATTTTATTAGCAGCTGCTGATGAAAGTGATGTGGTTTCTCTGATTTAGCATGTTTTCTGTATCTGTGATTGTGTATCGCCAGTCTAAGATAGCCGTAGGAAGATGCACATAACGAAAACCTACAGGTAATCATTCGCTCAAAGCCAACTGTAATTATTTGTCTATTAAAGCAGTTGTATACAACTTACAATTTAGATATTTCCGAACTAGTTTCTCGGTGTGAATGACATCCAGATAGAAGAATCAATATGACGTTTATTGTGTTATATTTCTTATTCCTAAACAACTGATTCTGGGGTATGCAGAATAGAACATCATATTCAAAAGCAATACGGTATGCCTATTTTTATGGGTTAAGCCGGCTCCTTCCAAGGAATTCACCGCGTCCGGAACGAAGGCCGACCAAGCACGGCGATCCGTCACCAATGCTGAAACGAGCGACAGCCATTCCCGATTCCAACGCCGGCGAATTCTTGAAACGGAGTGACAAGAGAGTTTGAACTTCACACGCGGTCCCCACACCTCGCGTGCTATCCCAGGAGGGAGGAATATGCTCTTACTTGCCGCATAATTTCCACAGACGCAGAGGCAGGAGTAACCAAGAGGCCGCCGGATGCAGGTGCAGACGCCGAATGGTTTTGAATTCAGAGTTGACCTTCTCCTAGACCAGTTGCCATCCAAGGCTATAGAACCCAGTCTGTCCTGCTATTTACCCATAGTTGGAGGGAGAAGAAGAGGATTCACACCTTTCCCAAGGGTGTTAGCACGTAAGTGAATGTAACGGATTCGACTGGAATTCGAACTCGGCTCTACGATTCCTCAGAATCCACTGTGCCTCCAATATATTAAATGATAGAAATTGACTATTGAAATATATTCTATACGTGTACAGGTATTCGCATGAAAGTTAGTCATTTAATTAATCAACATGAATTATTTTAAAATATGTTTATGAGGATGTATCCATAAAGAGGTCTAAAAATGACAGCTCGCCACAATATTCATGATCAGTGTAAGCTTTGTAGACGAAATAGAATTATGTATGAAGCATCCATCAATTTGGAAGGGATCAGGTGTCATGGGTTCATCATATGACAAAAAAAAGTTCATACATCTCCCTCTTCAACATACATCCTTGTGCAAATTAATTGAAACAAAACGAATAATTCCGTTCTCATTTACATTGTTTTCGCATTTTTCCAATGAAACATAACCCAGTGCACATGTTAGTACTTCGTATGTCCATTCCACAAAGTCGTTCCTTGCAGACTGACCACAGATTCTCGATTGCATTTAAATCAGGAGAGGTTACGGGCCAGTGTATAGATTTGATTTGCTCACTGGTAAGGCTTGCCAGTGCGTTCGTGCAACGTTGGAATTTTTGTAACGTCCTTGGAGTAATGTCCATCACAAACAATGGCCGTAGGACAATTAATCGACAGTCGCGACAATAGTGTCTGGGGGAGATAAAAAAATCTGATACAATCACGGATGACGCAATATTTTACAAGGCCAAACAAATGTCATCATATACCGCGAAAATAGGTTCATATTACTACACACCACTGCAAACAAACTGATCTGAGACAAAATAGAAATCGATTACACCCTGTCATTCCAGTGTGTCTAAAACTGACTGGACGGTGAAAGAAAGGAAACTAAAGCGGTTGTTTGAATTAATTTTTGCAAGGGTGTATATTTGGAATAAATATAGAACACAAAATAATGACCAAAATTTCACGTTGTATTTCGACGGCCCTTACTATTAGACTAAGAATATCACTGTCTTATGAAAATGAAAAAAAATGCGCTGATGCACTGATTGTGTGTCAAATAAGGTTTATTACATCGCTTCCAACGTTCAGTATGAATTATTGATAAGAAGAAATGAAAACAATTCGAAGAATTCGATGACTTGGAGGTCAACATTATTTTTTTTTTTTTAGATTTATCTTATTTATTTTAATAAAACAAAAATCCAAAGATGAGAATCATTTTGTTTTTATTTTCTCGAAGGCCAAAAGGGATATAGTTTTCAGATTTACACAATTTAATACCATCCAGTGCAAGGCCAAGGGTGATGATATTTATTTATATATAGACAGAACTAAGAATGTTATAAGGCCAAAATTGAAATCGGGTTGTTTTCAGTCAATCAAAGTTTGTCAACATTTAGTTTGCCATATAGATATTTAAAGGAAAATACTCTACTCTTTCAAAATTCCTTGTGGTGTCGGAGGATTGTGTCGTTAGCGCCAAATAATTGATTGATTTGCTTTTAATAGCTTATCAATCTTTTTTAAAATAGAAACATATTTCGGGATGTACGAGGTCATTTATATAGCTTCAACTAAGAATTATTGTTGACAGTACAATTCATTTTTCTATTAGTCTATTTTATTGTATTTTTTTTATGTTGTGAGATATAAAAGTTGTATTTAATCCCGTTCTCGTCGTAGACGTGTATATACGTTTTTACCAAAAGTGTCTTTTTTAGACACGGGTGAATAAACACGTTCAAAACATAATCTTCAAAAACCAGCTACCGACGTCTATATAGGTCATTCTTGATACTTTCATGCTCATTCATGTTCTTCTGCGCTTGAAACGAGTCCACTTGTCAACTCATACTTCTGGTACTGGTGTCAGCCACCTCTCGGTGTTCCTTATTTTCTTAGCTAATATATTAAAAAAAAAATGAAAAGTTTTACCCAATTCAATTGATGGTGGAAGGGTCTAATATATCCTTAAGCAAAGAAAATCAAGGTGTTAAACCATGTGAATCGAAAAAAGGCATAAGCCAATTTTTTTCTACCAATCTATCCAACTAGACATTAGACTAAGTTTTCTCGGAAATGGCCAGTAACCTCATCGATACATTCAGGATGATTTTTTTTTACAAATATATAGTCGCAATATCGTTTGACGATTAACACTTTCAGCTCTGCGTTTCTGAAGAATTTTAACCCTTCTACCTGAGCTCCTGAGTCAAAATCCGCAAATAATTGGTATGTAATTTTTCACGGTAGATATAAATATAGTTACAAGTGTGTACCCCCCGCTCAACCGGTGGCTGCTCATTGAATCATTTTCTCTACCACTATTCAACCGGTGACTGGGCATTGTGTCATTTTTCTCTACCAGCGGTAAAGCTGTGGTCAGGGGTCAAAGGGTTAAGGATTTCAATAAGAACACAACCAGTTTGGATAAGTGTAAATATATTGACGTGAAGTATTTAAATATGTTGAAGTTAACAACAGCGTTGTAGTTTTTTCTTACATTTGAACAGCAAAATGAAAAAAATGTGAGTAACATAGTTTCTTTCCATTAAGATTGGATCCTGGACATCTTCTTTTTAATCATTTCACCCCAAAGAAAGGCAATAAAGCCAATAAGACGCAAACGGTTACTAGGCGTGAAAGAATCTGAGAAAAGATTAAGTAGGAAGAACAATAAAAGAATAGTGATCAAAAAGTAAAATATGACGATTGACTTTGCATTTAATTTTTTGAAGATCATAGTTGACATGAATGCAAGAAATCGGAAATGGTGGAAAGTGTGAAAGACGAAACTATTAGATTAGAATATACGGTTACATCTAGCAATTTAAAAAAAAGGAATGGTGAAACGTAGCTTTTAAATACAGGAAGTTATATGTTGGAAAATAAATTGCATGGTGGTCGAGGGATCTGCATGATTCAAATCGCATCAGTGATCTGAAGCCTAGAGAAAGTTAGAATCTCTATCTATAAAAGGCAGGATGTGTTTGTGTGTGTAACGGATGCACGGCCGCAATTTTCGACAGATTTGCACCAAAATTTACATGCACATGCTCCAAGTTAGCGGCAAGGTCAAGACCGACGTTGCATTTCCCAACTCCCATCGATTGTTGAAATAATCGATCTTTTCATGCTTCTACGACAGTTTCATGTAGTTTGCGGCCATTTTCTACTGGCCAGAATGAGGGCCTATATCTGGCTGCTACAGATAGGCAGGAAAATTCTATTGGCTAACATGACAGCCAACAGCTGACTGACACGAATGTTAACTAGCATGCTAGAATGCAAAAGAAAATCGATAGCTGCATTCGTCACAAGTGGCACTTTACTGCAATTGGCTCATTCGCATGCTTAAACTGAACGTTGATTCTGATTCCGCAGAACTGGGTTAGGTGTGAAATCAAGTACGGGCAACGACGGTCCATGCTGTTAGTTACTAATAGTTATTTAAAAGAGATGGTCTTCGCTAATGACAACAATGAATGGATTCAATTTCCCCGTTATGTTCTTCAGATAAGTTTTTATATGGTATTTATATTGTGTATAATATTTATATAGGCTTCATACGTTGTTTATATGATGTTTATATAGTATTTATATGTTTTTTATATGATGTTTATATGGTATTTATATGTTTTATATAGTGGTTATATATGTTGTTCAATGGTATTTATATGGTGATTAGATGTTTTTATATGGTGTTTATATAGGTTTTTATATAGTGTTTATGTAGGTTTTTATATGGTGTTTAGCTGTGCGTAGTAAGTATGTGCACGCACGCTTACTGCCAATCACGCTGAAATAAAGGTTTTTCTTTGTTCAGGAATTTAATCAGTGTTAAGTTCAGCCAATATTTAGTTGTGGTACCAGCTGGGAACACTTGGTACCATAAAGGAAGTGACGAGCTAATTTCACTGGTTCACAAACTTTATGAAGTTAAGCGTCCTACTAGTTTGGCAACGCGGTCCCAAACTTTCACTGTCTAAACGGTTAAATGTAGCTATCTTCTACTCCAACGGTTTCCTATCTCGCACTTCCCGGCAAGGGTACTCCCTTCTTTCTACTTGCTTCCCTAATGGCTATAATCTTCAAAAATTTAAATGTAATGTCAATCGATATCTTCTGATGCCTTGATCCTGATCCCCATCCTTCTCTTTATCCTTTCCTGAAACACCCCTCTTTACTCATGATCTCACTTTCTGTAACCCCTTGCGTGCAAGTGGCATTCGCATCTTCGCATATATATATATATATATATATATATATATATATTGTGAGCGAGATAGAGGAATATATTACTTGGAATAATAATAATAATAATAATAATAATAATAATAATAATAATAATAAAATAATTTTTAATAATTATAAATTTAAATACTATTTTTTCTCTACCATTTTACACACATCATCATGTATCATTGAAAGTGAGTATACTCCGTGAAAGTTATACGTGGTCATAGAATTTTATTACTGTTCCTAATCTGTTTCTTGATACTTGTTTTAACCTAGGGAAGGTTACTGAATAGGATAATCACACGAACGTTGGTAATGAATGATAATACTTAGGAGAAGAACAACACATTTAAGATTTGTCACCAGCGCTTAGAATAAGTATTCAACTTTTAGAAGATAGCCAAGTGAATTCCACAATGAATCTCCAACTGCAGGATATCTACCGACCGCCCTACGCGGTCAGATGTGCTATCCCAACCCATAGGATCGGCCAAAAATTGCCCGCAGACCCCGTATAAAACGGGATCGGGTAGCTGATTGCCGAGACGAGACTTTGCTCTTCGACAGCCTCGTCCGAGTATCCTCCTGTTTAACGGGCAGAGCACGCGAGGAATCTTTAATTACAGACCAATATTTGCAATGTACTATTGTATTTAGGTGAATGGAATTATAAGCATTATCGTACGCTACAACGATCATTTGCTACAACAATACTTTAATGTCAAAGACGGCTTGCTTTAAAATATTATTTTCTGGTAATATCCTGGCCGACCTATTCATTTACCGAATAATCATATTTGTTTTACACACACACACACACGCATATATATATATATATATATATATATATATATATATATATATGCACATTTCATTAAAAACGACTGACAAGGTGCTTTTATTTAGTTTTTTATATAATTTCTCGTGCGATCTAATAATGTTATTCTTTTCAGATGATAAATTATATAAAAACTATCCGAATGTTCTTTTTATCCGAGCGCTTTCCGCTATACATTAAGCCATTTTCAGAGATAATATTTCAACTATTAGATAAAATGAACATTCGGACAGTGTTTATATAATTTATCATCTGAAAAGAAAAACATTATTAGATCGCACGAGAAATTATGTAAAAAACTAAATAAAAGCACCTTGCCAGTCGTTTTTAATGATATGTGCATGAAAGAAGGATTTCTGCCTAAATACACAAATATATATATATATATATATATATATATATATATATATATATATATATATATATATTAATTATGTCCTTATGATAGTAAATATTTGTATCTGAAATTGGTAACCCATTTTATTTTTCTTTGAACTTTTTAAACATTTTGCATTACGTCTATCGCCTGGATATCAAAGAAATATTAATAAAAATAGGTTCCTTTCCACAGAGATTGATTTTTAGTCCCGCTTTGTAGATAAACCAAAGTCTGATCCGGCGTTCTTAGCAGCTCGGCTACCGAGAGCCTCACAGTCCAATAAGATTCTATTTTCCATTTTAAGGAAAGCAAATTTCCTCATTGAGGTTTTTTTCATGAGATTCCACTTCACCCCAGTTAAGATTAATCTCATACATTTTTTTTTATTCGAGGGTTATTATAGTGGACTCTCGCATTTGAGATCGATATCAAGATTCAATATTCATGTTTAAAGCGTGTGGTACGACTATCAGCCTGCACATATGATAAATCTTAATAAAGAAAACTTGCTATCTGGTATGGATCAAACTTGCGTCTCTATTTTTAATAGAAATCATCGTTTGATCCAGACTATTTTACGGCTGGGTAAGTGAAAATGTCACATTCCAGCAAGGCAATATTGAGAGAGAGAGAGAGAGAGAGAGAGAGAGAGAGAGAGAGAGAGAGAGAGACACAGAGACAGAGACAGACAGACAGACAGGGAATAAGCGACAGAGAGAGTAATCAACAGTGCGTAGTAAATATCAATTTCTTCCATCTATATATGTATGTATGCATGTATCTATGTCTGTGTGTGTGTGTATATATATATATATATATATATATATATATATATATATATAAAGAGAGAGAGAGAGAAACAGACAGACAGACAGAGACTGAGAGAGAGAGAGACAGACTGTGAATACAGGAATCAACACTTCATGGCTTAAGCACTTCATCTCTCCCATCTATCTCTCTCTCTCTCTCTCTCTCTCTCTCTCTCTCTCTCTCTCTCTCTCTCTATATATATATATATATATATATATATATATATATATATATATATATATATATATATATATATACAGAGATAGAGAGGCCTGCGACTGACAGACACAGATAGACTGTGAATATATGAATCCACACTCCATACTAAATGTCAATTTCATGGCCTAAACAAACTTCCGTGTAGCTACTCTTTTTATAGACTATATTACTGGTGGTGCGTTGGGTTATGATATTGGGTAAAAGAAATAAAAAAAGGCTTTTCCAGTTGTTTCGGTTATTTTACGGTCACGACCTTTAATTTGTTTTATTTATTATTTTAAAATGTTGTATATTGGTCGTATTGATTTTTTTTTTTTGCTTTTTAAAAATATTTTTGTTCTTTCCTCAATGCCGATTCTCCAAGTTAAAATTATTTTCTTTAATATAATTGTTTTTTTATGTATTCGTTATTATATCATTAACTATTTTCTACGTTGCCGTTTCCTTCTATACGATCAAAAGATTGCACGTGTTGTTATATCTACAAATTTAAGAAAGTAAACACTTAACACAATTCGGTTCATGAAATCGGCTTTACTGTCTTGGTGAGGATTTCTCACCCATTTCATTAGCAGGAATACGGATGTACACAAATTATCCTTAGATGTCTACAAAGACAACTTGTGTTGTTACAGTGACCGTTGCTCCTGATAAGCAACGTAACGCGTTAATCAAATTTGTTTCATTAATGGAGAGAAATGAACGAAATAAATCGGATTTCTATTTGATGTTGGTTTATTTTTAAAATTGTTATCTGTTTCTGTGACTTAGACAGTAAAGAATCTTACAACATGTTATGCAAGTTCGTCTCGGATAATCTGTGTTTTCTCCCCAGATTTCCAATGTGACTGGAATATGCTTTTCCGCCCGGCGAAGTGTCATTTGTAGTATGACAGCAAATCTGATCAGGATCTAATTAAATTGATCCGAGTCGTACTTCGAATGTGCTTAGAGAGTTTATAAAAGTCGGACAGCTGAAAATACAGCTGAACCCCAATTAGAAAACGTCAAATATAGTGCGCGATGTAAGTACAAGTGTCAGACTTTGCAAACTTTCAGAAATTCTGTTGATTTGCAGAGATGTTCTTTAATTAAACAACACATATCTGAGAAACCAATATACAGTCGCTTTAATAATAATGACAATTACATCTGTTTTATATATATATATATATATATATATATATATATATATATATATATATATATATATATATATATTCCTCAATGGTAGCAAAATTCAGAGGTTTATGCACAACGTAGTCTTCAGGTACTAAGTAGATACTGACCTTTACTTAAATTTTAATAAATATATCTGGTTAACACAGTGTTTGCGCAATCCGTATATTATACGGGGATTATATTTTAAAAAGTAACTTCTATTTAAAATAAACTTATATTTTATATTGAAAATAAACGGGGATTAATGATTTTATCTAACATTTAAAATAACGGAGATTAATATATTTGTTTAATTTTTTATGAAAATAAAAACATATATATATATAACGGGGATTAATATATTTTTAGATTTTTTTATGAAAATAAACACACACACACACACATATATATATATATATTTATATATTATTATATATATATATATATATATATTTTTATATATTATTATGTATGTATATATATATATATATATATATATATATATATATATATATATATATATATATATATATAGTTCGACATAAAATAAGTAAACAGAAGAAAATTAAAAAAAGGAAAGTTTGTAATCAACAGTAGGTATTTTTTTCGGACTATATGTGACCATCGATTTATTTCTCTTGTTTAATAAGTTTATTTAAGTGTTTTAATATTTCTAATTTTTCTACAGGGCATGAATTACAATTATCGCCTTTTTCATTTTAAGAATTGGTTTTCGCTACAATATCCCACGTGATAATAGGTATATTGCCACCATTCTTTAATTGCTGGCTCCAAATATTTCTGGCAATTAAAGAATAGTGGTAATGCACCCATTATCACGTATTTGTCAATATGCACATAATACCTCCGTTATATTGTATCGAGCAATATTTTATCAACCCCAGCTCTCAATGCGCGGTATCTTACATATATATATATATATATATATATATATATATATATATATATATATATATATATATATATATATAATTGCTCTGTCGGTTGGTTGATTATGTTGACCAAAAAATAACGTAGTTCTTTTTGAACGTTCATTTTTGTAATAGGCTTCAATAACTTTAACACGTTGTTTCATTGTTAATATTTTCATGGTTGAAATTGCCAAACACTTCAGTTGTTAAATCTGAAAGAAAAAGTAAAATTCGTTAGACGTTTAAATTTAAATCACATTTAAAATCGGTCCAAGTTATTGGAACACTAGCTGTTTTGATATGTTTAACACAGGATCGTGATTATGCAGCATTTGAACGAATGGGATTGAATAGCAGCCCAACTATTTTTTATATGTTACATTTTGGAGCATTATGGGTAACAAAGTCTGTACCTTTTCGGTATATTTAGTCATTAGACCAGTATTGATTATGTGGGAGACGTTATTTTAAATTCTTCTAAGCTAATTACACTTTGTAACACGATTTTTTCCCTTGGATAACAACTGTTATTTCGTATTTGCTTACGCCTATAAAAGATAACAAAAGACTAATATTTCATTTAAACATTGCCTTTGTGACCGCGATAAAGTTATTTCTTAAATGTTCCTATTCCCATTGAGAAAACTGACGAGTATGAACACTCTCCTTCGCGCAAATTAGAAAGAAAACAAAACAATATAAAAACAGTATTTATTCATTTTAGAATGACACAAGAGGGATCACAAAATAATTACTAGTGAATAGTTTTATTCGAGATTTATTGTAAATTTCGCGATTTAGCCTTCAAATATAGTCTTCGACAATGTTTTTGTTATACGATCCTTGGTAGCAGCGTTCAATGACCGGTATATCCTGGTGGAAGCTCTCGCCTCGCTTGTCTGAGTTACGCTCCCATGTTCTTGAATTTATGATGATGAGCCTCAAAGCTATGGACTCTGAAGGACACACTGCATCCCATTTTGCCGTAGTTCCTAACCAAAGTCTCAATAAGCTCCACATAGTTTTCGAACTTGTCATTCCACAGGAAGCCCGGAAACAAGCTATTCCAAGCTATTTCTCCGTCCGAATTAACTAATTCCTTAGAATCTTCTTTGTTTGTGGTCCGACGAAAAAACAGTTTTGAATTTTTCTGTTGACAGCTTAGGGAAGAAGTCTTCAAGACACTTGAATGGTACAGACTCCTTAACCACAGCTATGGCAAATTGTTTTATAAGCTCCAATTTTAAGTGCAGTCGACGAAACAATACATTCCAAAGTTCAAACAGTGGCTCCAATGTGACGTTATTCGTTTTCACACTGCAGTAGGACTGCATTGGCTAGTTCCGCCTCTGGTAGTGTCCAGTGGTGTCTCTGCTGTCACAAAGGCAAAGATAACATGGAAACCTGGTAAAACCACCTTGGAGACCCATAAGGGAAACTTAGTCTTCGATAAACTCCCAAACTTACTCTTCATGCATCTAGGTATTTAACATGATATCGACAATGTTGCATTCATCTTTGATATACACCGATTGAGCCAGAAGAAGGAAGGGTATGAATCCGTGTTCTCGTTATGAAGCATGACTTTGAGGCGTCGGGATGAGCTGTCGATGAGGAGGCACCACTCGCTGTGATTAGAGGCGATTCCAGTTGCCTCAAAAAGACCGATCACATTGTGGCAGAAGCAAAGCCCTTCTTGAGAGGTGAAAAACCTAGAAAAACATTGGTGACGCTTTATCTGAAATTGAAATTTGCGCACTTTCATTTAACAAATCCCACTGTTTGAAACTCGACGACAAAATCATGGCTTTGGACTTTATAAGACCAAGATATTTGATCAGGTCGTTGAGGTTTTTAGGTATGGCTATCTCTTCTCAGCTGCACCTCTTTCAATCTGGATCAATGACTTCATTCGCTTCTGAATTGCTGTTTTCCTCTGAAGGCAACTGCTCTCTCTTTGGAGGAATTGATGCGGAGAGCTCAGGGAAGTGTGCCACTGAAGCGATAGATAACAGAAATACTTGATGTATGACAGCAGGCGCATAATTACATTCAGCTCGACTTATGGAATGTTCCACCATATAGTAGAAGCAATTCTTTGAGTGGTCAGTTGGTTCCCTCCAAATTCGTTAGATCGCTAATTTCCTGGTACCATTTTAACTTCTGCATCATCCTGCAAAATTCAAAATCAAAATATGAATATAAATATACAAATATATTTCATCCAGTGTTATTTCAAACCTCTACAAAATTACATTTTTCATTTTTGAAATATCTAAAGGTCGTGATTGGATATGTTAAATACTGACTTTGAACCTCAGTTAGTGTAGCAAATTCCACAAAAATACGGAGTCTTGCATATTGAACATCACTAATATTCCGTAATTTAATGGCACTTGCCAGTGATGTAGTAGAGCAGACATCCATCATATTCTGGACACTAAGGCGCGATTGTTGAAAGTTTTTTCACTAACACTGGTTTAAAAACGACGCGTAAAAAAATTGAAATTAAAAAAATATCCAAAACTTTTACGATTAAAAATAGCAGCAAAACTTTCAATCTTAACTTTTAGATTTGTTTTTCAGATTTCGCAGTTGAAATCAAGTACCCAGTATTTGTCTTGATCTTCGATTGGCTTATCAAAATATACCTTTTACGCCTCACACATGTTAGTAGAACGTACCACAGAGAGCTTGTTTTATAATTTGTTACATACATAGAAGGATGCGTCTGCGGGTGGCTTAAAACCTTTTGATGCCGTCTGTGACGAATTCACCTATCCAATTCACCTGAACAGCGAGA
The DNA here is from genome assembly GCA_964036315.1 of Acanthosepion esculentum. NCBI lineage: Eukaryota > Metazoa > Mollusca > Cephalopoda > Sepiida > Sepiidae > Acanthosepion > Acanthosepion esculentum. The sequence continues at coordinate 103,045,335 of OZ038490.1, read as the reverse complement.
TGTAAACTGAACTCTTCAACTTCGTTGTATTTATTCTTGCGTCTATGTTGACAGAACATTTTTAGAAATTCTTGTATTTCTAAACTCTTCTCGAAAGTTCTAGATCATTCGAGAAAATTCTCCTTCAACCACTCAGCGCTGAATCGGAATGAAATGTAATGGAAAATAGTTCAGTTTCGAAACCTCGATATTAGTTGGATGCTTAAATATTATTTTCTTTTGTTTTCTAGACAGAAATAACGTTTACTAATCAAATACAAAAAAGTCAAAACTTTGTTATACAGTGTTATTGGCTCCCGAAATTTATAGTACAATTACTAACATATAAAAAAATTCCATTTACTATTCAATCCACATGTAGGGAAAATTGCGTTAAAGCCTGAAACAGACTGCTGGAATTTGCTTATGAAACTTTTATCCACACTGATTATATATATATATATATATATATATATATATATATATATATATATATATATATATATATATATATATATATATATATATATACATATACACTAGCAGTCAAAAGTATTTGACCACCCGCAAAAATTTGTATTTCTCATCCTAAAAGTGTTATCTTTAATGAAACAAGTTAAGCACGACAATGGTTATATTAATTATACTAAATACAAATCTTACTCGGTAACTTTGAGCTTAGTATAACCACATATATTTTGAAAAATTGATTTTAAGGCGTTTTCTTCTTCAGTACTGAGCATGAATAAAACATTTTCCAAAAATTACATTATAACACCACTTGAACTCCCATTAGACTATATGGTGGTACAATGTAACTTTTGGAAAACGTTTTATTCATGTTCTGTACTAAAGGAGAAAAAGGCCTTCAAATCAATCAGTTTGTTTGATGATCGCGAAAGCATGACAACCAGGGGGGTTACAAATTCATATCCATAAAACTGAACACACACACACACACACACACACACACACACATATATATATATATATATATATATATATATATATATATATATATATATATATATATATGTAGAGTGTATCAAAAATACTTTAACAAATTTTGAGGTCGGGTTCCTCACACCAAAACAAGGTCAAATGTAAATATGACATGTGCTGATAACTGGAGCGTCCCTGTCAGCTCATAGAATGTGTTCTTTCGTGATCAGATGTACGAGCGGATCTCGGTCATTCTCGGTCTATAGGTTCTGGCATCACGGATCCTGTCTCAGCAAAGCGACGATCTATAGCAGCAAAGGTTGGATGAGTCAGCTGCCTTCGAATATGTGGAAACACAATCTTATACAGCGCTGCAACCATGCGTCCGTTACCATTCGAGCGCTGCCATGTGTATAACTCACAAGTGCGAACGCATAATATGAAAGTCCTGCCATTGTTAAACGGAAAACTTCTCAGTTAACTCACTGCTCCGTTTAAAAATGGCAGGACTTTCATACTGTGAGAACGCAGATATGATTTTTACATCTCACGCGAATGGTAACCGACGCTGTATAATATCATAGACATTCAGGTAGGTAAATCAAATGACTCGATATTAGGAACTGTATATTCACGCTAGGGTGAATATGCAGGTAAGCAATTAACTATACCAAATTTACCTTATGGTGGAAAAATGACGGTGACAGATATGGTTAGACAGAGCTAAGAAATATATATTAATAAATATAGCTACGTTTGTGGTGCGTTTAAAGTTTCGCTGGTTTCCCAAGTCTTCAGTAACATGGTATGGCTTATAATTAAAGAAAGTAAATATACATGGTAACCAACCAAACTTAAGTCGCACCACAAAGGTAGGTATATATATATATATATATATACATATATATGTATATATATATATGTATATATATATATATATATATATATATATATATATATATATATATATATACATGTGTGTGTGTGTGTGTGTGTGTGCATGCATGTATATATATATATATATATATATATATATATATATATATATATATATATATATATGTATGTTCATATATAGGTATATATATGATATATATATAGCATAATGAGAAGCCACGTGTACTTTCTTGATATGTAATATATGGATAAAATAACTGAAACAAAATTTTGGTTGTTTTTTTTTGCGAAAGTATTTATTTCTATGTTTTTATATATATATATTTAATATTTCAGACCACCTCGGTCCTTCCTCAGAAATTAATTAAAATTAGACACATATAAACTAGGGTTAAACAAAGACTTGGGTATTTTAAATCTGTATAAATATTTCAATAGTTAAAAAAATTCTTTAGATATAGTTAAAAAACCTAATACTATCGTTATATTTATGTTAAAAAATTCAAGCATAGTTGCATTCCACATCACGTGACGTCCGCGTCTAACAAAGAACGCTGAAAAGTGTAAACAAACTGCCAAATACAGTAATACAGTAGTAATTCAATTAATTTCTGAGGAAGGACCGAGGTGGTCTGAAATATTAAATATATATATAAAAAAACAGAAATAAATACTTTCGCAAAAAAAAACAACCAAAATTGTTTTCAGTTATTTTATCCATATATATATATATATATATATATATATATATATATATATCCTGCATCTTTTGTAATATACAAGCTCCCACACCGTGAGAGCTTGCGTCACTAGCAATGATAATTTCCATTTTGGGATCAAAATGCGTCAGTGCTAGATCAGACGTTAATTTCTTTATGATCTCCATAAAAGCTATCTGAAGATCTTCCGTCCAGCTCCATTTGTAACCTTTATTCAATAATTAATTGAGCGGAGCCCTCAATTTGTGCATGTTTTCAATGAATTCACCGTAATAATTCGCTAGACCAAGAACGTTTTGCAACTCTGCGACATTTTTCGGCTCAGGCATATTTTGATTGCAGATGCCCTATCTGGATCTGGTTTTCTGCCACTTTCATTGATTATATGGCCTAGATACTTGATTTATTTTAGAAAAAAATCGCATTTTTTCTCCTTCACTTTAACACCAAAATCCTGAATTCCTTTAAAAACTTCTTTAATGTGCGTTGCGTGTTCTTCTACATTATCGCTTTTGATTAAAAAGTCTAAGTAAGCAGTAGCAAAGTTCTGTCCCATGAGCATGGTATCCTTACTCTGTTGGAAGATTGACGGTGCTACTTTTATCCCAAATGGCAATCTGTTAAATTTGTAAAGTCCTTTGTGAGTATTGATACATAAAATCTTTGTACTTTCTTCTTCTACTGGAATCTGAAGATAAGCTTCACTTAAATCAATCTTAGAAAATACCTTACCACCGTTAAGTTTGGTAAATATTTCCTCCTCGCTTGGCAATGCGTAGTGATAATCCTTGATAGCCTTGTTTAACCCAGTCGAGAAATCTGCGCACACACGGGTTTCTCCGGATTTTTCTTTACGTAGACCACTGGTGCCGCCCATTCACTGAATTCGATTTGTGATAGGATTACAGTTTGTACCAAAATATCTAACTCCTTGTCAATTATTTCTATGGTTGCAGAAGGCACGTTTCGCTTTTTATTGAACATTTTCCTTTAGTTCAATTTTAGCTGCAACCTTATTATATCATCCCAAACCGCTCGAGAATACTTCGAAAAATTGACAGTGTAGTTCTTTTTTAATTTTGTAGCTTCTGACGGCTCGCACTATATTTTCTTACAAAATGAGCTAATAGGTAAATCCCATACGTCAGGTTTTTGCATCCAATCTGTGTCCACCAAATCTTCCGTGTCTTTCATTACAAATATCTTCAATTTTTTCGTTTTTCCATGGAATTTTACATTTAGAATTACTTCTCCTTCAAATTTGATACGCTTCCCTGTAACAGACTTGGCTTTTGTCTGTGTATGCACCATGGTCGGTCTATTTAGCTTCCTCCATGTTTGTAAATTAATTATAGTTAGATCCGAACCTGAGTCTAACTGTAATTTAACCTTCTTATTTAAGATCTCAAGTTCCACGTATTTTCTTGTGTTTATTTTGTCTTCGTAGTCCATTCTAGTAGTTCTTACCCTACTAGTGTGTTTTTTGTTTCTGCATTGAGATACCTTATGTCCCATTTTTACACAAGCTAAACAGTTCTTGTATTTAAATCGACAGTCTTTATTCCAGTGGAATCCACCATATCTGTAACATATAGATGGCGGGGGGGGGCTTCTATTTGCTTTGATCTCTCTCATTAATCGCCTTATACCTTGTAATTTTTTCTTTATCGTAAACTTTTTCTTTTTCTTCCGGGGGGTGGAAACGTAACTTTTTGGTCAACTTACGTATGTGTGCTACTCCCGATTCCTCGATATCCTTAGAGTCTTTTTTTATGCTCAAGCATTTTTGGCAGTCTTTTTGACAATTTTTGTAGCGTTAATCCAGGCTCGTTTTGAAGCTTCGTGAGCATTCTTCGCATTTCACTGTTCTTGGCTGAGACTAATCCCTGTGCGAAAATAAGACACTTAAAATTGTCCGGAGTCAATTCTGCCAATTTAAAATTATCGCAATGTTTGTTCACAATTGCGGCGAACGTGGAGTAGTCCTCATTTTAGCTTTTTACGAGGTTGGGGCATTTCCACCTTTTGTGAAAAAGTGATGTCTTTGGACTGAAGAGCTTCGTAAGACATATAACTGCCTCGTCAAACGTCAAATCGTTTGGCCTTTTCGGTAGAATATAATCCACAAATTTTGTGTACTCCTCCGTTCCCAATTTCCTGAGTAATAAACGTAGCTTCGTAGCTTCCGTCCAATTTTGGCAATCAATGTTGAAAATGTCTTCATGACGTCTGTAATAGTCGCCGAAATTTTATCATCTTCTAGAGAGTATTTAAATGTTTCTAGTGTGTTCCAAACTGCGTCTTGAGAAAAAGTCGCCTATTTTCGATATTATTTTGTTGTGTGTTAACCGTTACTGTTAATCTTAATACCTGCATTTGCATTTGTCTTTCTTCATTTCTTCCTATAAACTCAAGCATTGCTTTTTGAAAATCTTCCATTTTTTAGGGAGTGACGAAGTTTTTTTTTTATCTCGTATGTACGTTCTTTTATGTTCGTAGTTAATTTGTAGTTCTCAATGAGTGTTCCTTCGAGTCTTGTGGCCAAGTTTTTGTGGTCGACGTGACTCTCAAATTTCCATTGCCAGTTATTGTGTTGGCGAGCTAAAAAAATTTCTTCGTACTTGTCCGTACTCTTCGTCGCAATGTTGTTGTGTTGACGAGAGAGATTTTTTTTCTCGTGTGGATCCGAAATCCTCGTCGCCAAGTTGTTGTGGATTCCGGGAATAGAATCCTGCACAAATAAATAAACAACGTCAGTAATAGAGATAGAAAAATAAGTGTATTAAACGTAAGAATACAGACTTGAAGTGAAGATTAGTAGTCCAGGAATGCGGGTTAATAGAAAGTATATGTACAAGCCTCTGTAAGTGAATCCGTAATTATCTCTCTCACTGGCCTCTCGTATAACTCTCTGTGAACACCCTGTGTACTGCCTCCGTATCTCTCACCCTGACTCAACGTATCTCACCCTGCAGGTATTCTCCCTGTCAGTATAAGTATACTTGGACGGGTCCACCTTGTGAAAAAGGGTCTGCCCCACAACAATATATATAACCGAAAGATTTCGGACAAAGGATCAGACACACTGTGGCTGCTTAGTGTTAACCACAATGTTCACCTTTACATTTATATCACAACTTTTGACACACATTTAACTACAAACACACGCGTAATCAAACACAAACATAGACGCATAAATAATACAAGTACATACAAAGAGAGGGTGATCAGAACGATAATTAATCGGTTCCTATACGAAGCTTGAGAGTCGATATGGAATTATCAGTCAGCCAAGTGACTAATTGTACTTGTATTAATCCTATATATATATATATATATATATATATACATATATATATATATATATATATATATATATGTATATATATATATATATATATATATATATATATATATATATATATATATATATATATATATATATATAATGTATATTTTGCCACCAATACATCATTCACACATTTTTCATTAAAGACGACAGACAAGGTACTACGATTAAGATTTTTAATTTTTCTTGTGTTCAAACAAGTGTTTTCCTTTTGGGGCACAGAATGTGTGGAAAATGTTGAAATGTTCTATAATTCCGAGCGCTTTCGTCTATACTTTAACCTTTATAAATGATGGTTGTATTTTTTGTTTTTTAATTGGTTTTGGGGTTGTGCTTAATCTTTTAGACTATTAGGGATGTTTTATTTTCCGAACACAGCACATTGCAGCCGTGTTCGTAGTCAATATTTTTAAGTTTTTCGTTTTTGTTATGAAGTTTTTCTTTATTTTTATTCTTTTTTTTTAACATAGGGATGAGGTTATGACAGTTTGTACACACTCTATGTCCAGAAAAGAAAACACATATTTGAACACATGAAAAATTAAATAAAAACCTTAATCGTAGTACATTGTCTGTCGTCTTAAATGAAACATATATAAATATACATGCATACGCACAAATATGTTTGTGTGCCTGTATATACATACATATATATATATATATATATATATATATATATATATATATATATATATATATATATATATAGGGACAGACAGAATTAAATAAATAGGAAGATAGATATTTAAAAAGGATAGACGGCTAGTTAGATCTTCTATAATATATAAATCAAATAGGTATAAATATACATACATACCTACATATATATATATATATACATATATATATACATATATGTGTGTGTGCGTGTGTATGTGTGTATATATATATATATACATATATATGCATATATATATATATATGTATATGTACATATGTATATATATATGTATATATATATATATATGTATATATATATGAAGATAGAGAAAGAAAGAGATAGATAGAGAAATGGACAGGTAGATCTTCTTTAATTTGTAAATCAATACTAAGAGAAAGAAAAATAACTAGTAAGATACCAAGCCGTTAGCAATGGAAACTATAAAGACTTATAAGAGATTACTCATGTTTTGTGTGAAAGAAATCTCGATGAAAAAAAAATCTAATGCAAAAGAGACTAGAAAGTGTGATGAAGAGTCCAAAAAAGCGAATCCCTGTATTAGGTGCATCGGATACTCATCGAGGCATGGAGATGCGACAAGAAAAGCGCCAATTACGTAATTGGAGCGGTGTTTATTTGAATCCTCACAAATCGATAGTTGAGCCTATTCGGCAGTGAATCATGGCTAATCACATTGCAAATAAACGTAGGCGGAGAATCTTTTTGGAAACATTCACAAAGCAGAACCAAAATTGACCTACCATTATGTCAGGGGCAGATAATGCCCTTCAGAAAACTGAGCGTTCGTGCACATCAGGTTAAAATCAGAAGGATATCCGTTCTACCTCGGGCTGAGGTGATGAGATTATCGATTGGCCAGGTCTTGATCAGCTTGTCATCTATACTACACTACAGTAAAAAAAAAGCGAAAAGTCCAATTCTTGATTCGTTGTTACCTTCCGGGTACTATATTTGTGATACGAATTGAATTTTAAGGGAAATGTATGATGGGTAAACATATTATAAGCGTATCGACTTAGTCTTGAAAAGGCAAAACAAAATGATTTAAGCGAAATTAATAAGAGAAAAATCGACATGTAAATCTGATTTGGAAAATGATCAGATATTAGGTGCAAATTTAATTTTAAATATTTTTGTTGATATTGCAGTGATATTTCATCTAATAAAAAATCAAAAGGAAGAGAAGAGTATATTTTTTATACAGAACTATATATTTCAAAATATTATGTTGTTAGGAAAATAATGTTCTATTTTAGAATCAACAATATACTTCTGAATTTCTGTATTTAAACCATCCAAATTGGAACACTGAATGTCTATACACTTTTGCCATCAAGTTACAAATTTATTTTTGTTTTTATTATAAAACTCTAATATGTTGAGCGTCAAGAAATTTTTAAATGTATTTTTTGCATCTTTTAGCTTAAACAATTGACAAGATCCTTGAAAAAGTGAAAATTAACGGAAGTCAGTGAAATATGGTGGCAAAGTCTCGTATCCCAAGTCGGTAAGATCTAGTGTCATCATGTCAACATTTTGGAGAGCATTGTCATGAAAGAAGTTTATATAAAATCAACGGGATGAGTATTATATTTTTACAACAATTATAGTTGTAATACTCATATATATTATATATATAATTAAATATATATATATATATATATATATATATATATATATATATATATATATATATATATATATATATATATATATATATTATAATACAATTAAAAGATTTATATTCAATATATATATATATATATATATATATATATATGTATGTATATATATATATATATGATGGACTCTCCCGTCGGTTTCAACGTATGAGGTTCCGACAATTGTGCTTATTCAACCCTGTGTGTAAGTCGCAACTGACATTTCAGTCCCGCTAGTGATTTTCAAAGTCTAAAGCTGTCATCCTCTTATATATATATATATATATATATATATATATATATATATATATATATATATATATATATATATATATATATATAAGAGGATGACAGCTTTTGAAGTGAAGGAATTTATGTTGGTTTGTGGGTTTGTTGTATAGACTGGTGGAAAGTGTGTGTTTGTTTAATTTTATCACAACGTCTAACAAAGGGACGGATGTGTATGAATGCTCCATGGTAAATTTAATTGTATCGTGGAAGTTGTTGCAGAAAGTGAAAAATTATTTTAGTTTTTCTGATCCATGGTTCCATAATAAGAAAATGTCATATATATATAATTGTTTATTTAAAAATTATAACATAAATATATTATAAAATCACTACAAAATTATCCATTTTGTTTCAACACCTCCGGTGTCTTATCAAGTGATGATCATCACTTGGTAAGACACCGGAGGTGTGGAAACAAAATGGCTATTTTTGTAGCGATTTTATAACATATTTATGTTATAATTTTTAAATAAACAATTATATATACTCTACTCTGTATTGAGTACTCTTTTAAGAATAGTAATTCTTGGTTATTGAAATTTATTCCGTATTCACCAATCCTAGACTTGTATATATATATATATATATATATATATATTATATATATATATATATATATATATATATATATATATATATATATATATATATATATATATATATATATGCACACTAACACATACCTGTACATGACCAAATGAATGAAATGTATTTTCAGTCCATTTTAGAGGCGAGATTTTTTTTCGGTACATTGATCTCTGATGTTGCAAACTTTTTATCTCATTAAATCCTGTTCATTTTTTGTCTTTTCCTCAATGATACGCATAAAAGTCTTCTCATTCTCATTCACACCGTGTAAATCGTTGTATTATCGCCTTGCTTGGTGCAAAGCGATTAAAAGCAATGCAGACAGACACTCGCAGCCAATTTATAGAAGCTCCTATATGAAATTACAGGGCGTCATGGGTCAATCATCTCCAATTTATACTTTTAATTTCATGCACGCGCCTTGTTCGTTCCTGATTTCGTCGACTGCACAGTATAGTAGGTTGATTTAGTCAGCGTCTCTGAGAAAAAGAGAGACATGATGCAATTCTCACTATCAGAAATTTAGAAATGTCATGGTGTACTGTGTGGCATTCGCATCAAAATCTCTTTTATGAACATTTTAGAGTGATTGGGTGTAAATGTGAGGACAGTACAGATGACGTGGAAAGAGGTGGATGAATGTAATGGTGATTACGTAGGTATTTGGAGTGATAACTCGTGATGGCAACGTTATGCCACTAATCGTTTTCCAACAGGGCCTCAGAGACTCATCACAGAGGCCTACTTCAAATTGCAGTAGTAGGAGCCGTACAGCCCTAGGTCAAGAGTGTGGCTGCTGGAAGAAGCTATATCTGAAAACAGGACTCTGCACCATGTCACACAAGCAGAAGTGCCCAAACATGGTTGTCAGAGAATTTCTGCGACGAGTTCACTCCTTACATCTGACCTAACTTTCCAAATTGAAAACCCCTTGATTATGTGTCGGGCGTAGTTGTGCGAAAACCCAACAAACTCCTTGAAACACCAAAGATGATTAGAAAGCAAGGATTATATCAGCTTAAACAAGGAGACTGTCCGGAAAAATTGCAGGAGATCCAAATGTCGTCAGGAGGCCGTAGTTGAAGCTAATTTCGATTTTATTAAAGAAATTTACTATTTAGCATTTCAAGATATGCGTGTGAAATTTTGATACATATAAAATAAATGTACCAAAATGAGATGTCAGATGATATTTCATTTATTGCGCAATTTCGTCGTCAGTTCATCCATTGCACCCTGTATACGATTCGCATTTTGCAACTGAGTTACATATTCACCTTTCTAAAATTAAATTTGCTGGTAATTTTCCCTATTTCATCTTTTTGTAAAGATATTTCACTATTTAAATATTGGCCAATTTCCACTTATTTCAATGCTAGCTAATGACAGCTGTCTCGAAACCAACGCGAAGTTCTTAATGGGTATAATTAAAGCCAATTGCTATTAATACCACCTCCAACCCCAACGAATAGTGAACACCGAACATATGCGAATATATAACATTTTTATCTGACGAGACACTCATTCCATAATCAATTCCTTTAGTTAAATATTTCATCGCTTCTAATTTAAACTGCCACGGACTTGTAGTTTTAAACACATACGCTAACTCAGACGGATGTAATAACATATTATAGATCCAACTTATTATTTACGCTGTAGAATGTTTTTTTAGGAGATATCCAAGGTAATTTTGTATCACACGAGAACTGGTTAGGCGGACTTAATGCAAAACTCAACAAGTCAGAGGTGTTTCTTTCATGAAGGCATGGTGTTACACATTAAATCGCGTAGCCGCCTATATGTTCTGTTTGAAGAACATTTTTAAAATACCGTCCATTGCAACAATTGTCAGCAAATATAATGCTATTTTAATGTGAAGTGTTCTTAGTTGCGGCACAACGTGGAACGTATGCGGTATTCAGCGGAGGATCGAAGCCTACTCTCAGTCGAAATTGAATCCAGCGATACAAGCCATTACATAACGTCGAAGTAAAAAAAAACAATGTTATTGTTATGTATTAATTGGTAATCGAAGATCTTGGTGCGTAAATCGTCGAGAAGCGTCCAGTTACCGGCTAATGGAAAGGCACGAATCAGTCCTTTTATACTTGTTCATGAGTTTAATTGCATCCTAGCCAGTATCTCCAAGCCCTACGTGGTATCCAATCTAAGTGAATAAATACTCTGGATTTGATTATCTACCAAGATAAGTTATATAAATTCTAGATTAATAAAAGATGAATCCGTGGGATCAATAAATCTTGAAGGTTGATACCAGAAAAAAATTACAAATGCAAGGTTTGTTATCTTAGCTTACTCGATGAAAATGCTGGATAATATAGAAACTGTGGAGATTTTAAGAATTAAAGAATTAATACTAGAAGGTTAGACGGTGCCTTTGATTTTTTGCACCGCTTTTTCAGAATCTTCACATCGCTTTTCCCGAATTGTAAATGCAAGTGTCTTGAAGAAAAAGAGAACATTAGTGCAATTGATTATGACGCTAATTAGCGATTGACAGGAGCAAGTTATACGCGGGGAAAAGTTATTTATAATTGGAGAGATGAGATGGAAAAGTGCGAAGGATAGAAAAACAATTCTTTTTAACTGAAAGTTTTTTTACGACGCAGCACTGAGAACTGATATATTGGGCATGCATGGAAAGCTGGAATTGTCGTATCATCGAGATGGAATTAATGAACATATATGTTGATTTATAATTTAGCTGTTTATTTGCAATTTGTTCAGACTCTTTAAGGATACTAATCTCGTTTCCTCCTGGCTGAACGTTCTTGTCTAAGAACCTTCAGCCAAGTTGCTTATTCGAGCGTAGATAAGAGTGACAGAAATAATTACAAGCGAAGGTAATTTGCAGTTCAAGCCCCACGCTCAGTTTCTAATAAAAAAAATTCTGAATAGTTCCACTTATGTGTAAATATACATGCTTAATTCGAAAATAAGAAAGAAATTTCGATAAAATATTTTTTGAGAGAGCCCTTCTTCACAATCCTACTGCAAAGATTGCCCTTAATATATTTTTGGCGAAAAATGTTCCTAGCTATGACGCTATGATACAGCTGAAATGTTATATAAAATTTTACAGAATAATATGTAATCTGTTCGAGGTCTGGAGTCATGTTCCACTAACAGAGAGGAAGAGTAATTTGGAAATTACGTATTTGTTTTTTAAAATAAAGAAATGCTTTTATTCGTTAGGTTATGGACATATTGCTGTACGCACATAGTTTTGCGTTGTTTTTATTCCCCGTTCATTAATGACGTAGGCGAACATTGCTTATTATTTGTCTATTCTCATGACTTCTTGGGAAATATACTGGTGTTGTTTGCTATTTTTTATTCCCCTGGTCTGAATTCGGTGTTTTCCTTTTCCAAGGTTTGTTTTCACTCAAAACAAGTGATCCTGCTTTTCCCAATTGATATAATTGCGATTCGAGCGTAACAAACTAGACCGGAAGTTAATCGCTACTTGAAGAATACCCTTCCTGTGGCGATAGCACGTTTTAAACTATCTTAAAGCTAGTAATTAGGGATATATGTTTTATATTAGGTTGGTGCAAAAATAATGTCGTTTTCTCACATATGTTACTTATGTAAATAACGACATTATTTTTGCACCAACCTAATAGATTGAATAATAACATAAACTTTTATCAATTGTGAAATAAGACAAATAATTTATTTCTTTATATGCTCGGATATTTTTTAAATTTTTAATTTTATAATTATAAAAGAAAGATTACATGGATATTACACATGGATATTTTACACGTTGAACAAATATTCTGATCACTATAATTTTTTCATTAGTCAGATGATCGCGACAGTAACAGTACACAACTCTTTTGAATTAAGTTTACTTCTGATTAACTGAAGTCATATTAAGAGTAATTCTGTTCGCTTAAGTGATCTTCAGTTATCCCAGAGATATACTACACAAGTTGCATTGAAGGTGGAAACTCGTCATATCACATATTAATTATTTGGATTGTGCATTTTGAAGCGTCACTTTTCTTCGCGATATATTACAAACAATATAATAAAGATATATTTCTTCTCGAGAGAAAACACACACCATTGTTCTATACACACTTTAATATGAACATATTAGTAGTTCCAAGAGATTCCTGGAATTTTGTGTGTCTACCTTTCTCGTGGATATTACCTTACTGTTTCAGTAGTTATAAATCGTGTTTTATCCTCTTCATTCTTGTCAGAGATGTATATATGTTCGTATAGCAGGATCGAAAAAATGGAATTTTCTTATTTCGAATCCTATCACCAACTCCTAAAACGTAGATGTAGCACTGAACCCTCTGTCTGTAAACTCTTTCAACACTAAGACTCTATAATAAGAATGCTATTGCAACACTATAATCGATCTCAGGTGTAGGAATTTAATATAAAATTCAAATTTGATTCTATGCATTTCAACTTCGATGTGATCATATTGGGCAGATCATCTACACAGATAATGTGACTGGCATCTCCATTTACAAGTACAAACGGTGTCAGTGCGTTCGTTTTTGGAAATATTTGAATCCTTCTATGCTGGCAACAGCTAACTGAGCAGTTTGGCTTCAATAGGTTTGGTTGACTACAAGTTAAGGAGAATGGCAGCTAGGAATACAACTCTGTTGGACATGTACTCAATTCACTTATATGCTATGCGTGATACACACATAGGCGATCATGTATCTTTCCATACATGACTGACGAGGCAGATTTTTCCCGCAGGATGTTGCCATTGCTTTTTGCGGTAGACCAGTTGCCATCCAGGACTATAGAACCCAGTCTGTCCTGCTATTTAATTTATGCTAGAAGAGGATTCACACCTTTCCCAAGGGAATTAGCACGTAAGTGAATATAATGGATTCGACTGGAATTCGAACTCGGCACTCCGATTTCTCAGTCCGAGCCGCTATACATTACACAATCGTGCCTCCTACTAACTGTTAAAACAGACATCGTACAGAATTAGCTTGGTGGGTCTGTGATATTATTTTATCCAGAAGGCTATTTTAAATGCTTATTATGCATACACTTCCATATAAACCAAATATAGCTATAATATATTTTAAAATATACGACAATTTACAGGTGCTTATGTTTAACAAAAACGAAATTAAGAGATAACCTCTGCAGATCGCACAAGTAAGAACTTATCTTTGCATGGCTTTCGCACATATGAATCATGAAAATATCGAGAAATATGTTTGAGGAATCACAAATTGAATTAAGAGATTGAACTTATAAAATCAAGGGCAACTAAACTGGCCAACAAACGGCGTCTTTTTTAAAGTAATTCGACACTAGGTGAGGTGATAATGCCAATAAGGCGTAAGATGATACTGACAATGAATGCGAATGAGATGAATTAATGAGAGGAAAGAAAAATAAAAGAAGAGGGTTCACGAAGACGGTAGATGGCGATTAATGTTACATTTTAACTTTAGAATATCGTTGATGACAGAGAAGCAATAAACTGGAAGAGAATTGCACAGGTGAGAAGTGCGCGAAATGAAACTATTAGAATACGACTTATATGTAGCTTATTCTGCAGACAAAAAACACCCAGACGTATTGGCGAATCTAGTAGTAAGCGTTAATTCATATAATCGAATTACCAAGCAATGATTATTTAACCGCTGCCACACGCAGCAAGATGTGGCTCAAGGCCGAGGTAAAGTGGGGTATCAGAGCCCGTAGGCTCGGGCAGAAATTCCCTATAGACCACGTAAAAACGGAGTCAGTTTCCCAACACGAGACTGTGACCCTCGGCAGAGCATCGTCTGGGGGGATACCCTCTGACATAAGCCAGGTAAGTGATGATTATTAAAACAATTGACATTCAAATATTTATATAAAAGACAGAGGAAAGCTACGTCATAGCGATGGGAATGTGACGAAATTCGAGACGACACGTCAAGAACGATAAGATTACGGAACGACGTTGAATTTTGCCGAGAATCTCGAAATATATGGCAGTAGTACCAGACCAGATATGGCAGCAATATTTGGTCTTGCGCTTGTAACATGGTTAATATACGCTGATGCTAAATCAAAATATTTATGAAATGTATTTATATCACTTGTCCTTCGTATATACATTGCCTTCATACATTCAACTGAATTGTCTTTGAGCACAGAAACTGCAGTTTCTATTTTTGCTAACCATGTTACTTGCTTTAATGCAATAACACAGATTCCATCCTATGACACGAAGAGGGACAAGTCGTGGTAATAACACATGACATTTTCAAAACCAGATTTCCTCAGGCAATTCTTATTTAAAAGTTATTTAATTGTGTTTCAATATCAACAATTTCAAAAAGGTTAGAATAAATAGGAAAAAAATGAAGTATAAATATTTTAAAATAGGAAAATTAATTAAATGCCTTTTATTTGACGTGATGAAGGTAATTGTTATCCGCCGTGATGATTGTCAGCCATTTTGTTTTATTGCATTTATTTCCAAAATGATTGATGACAAAACTGTTTTATTGTATGTCGAGTCTTATACTTGAATTAGATTCTATGACAAACGTTGGGTTGTTTGCTACCAATTTTTGTGGATACTCTCGCATTTTTCTCGTAACAGGAGCTTATTTTTCTAGCTGTTATATTTTCTTCTGCAAGACGTTGAATTCATTTTATGCGAGATACGCACATATTATTCACATTATTCGTAATATTCTATTCACTTATGTTGCATTTAATGCATCGTAACGTTTATATTGCTTGACATCCTTCGCGTGTATGTTTCATTTATTGTTCACTGGAAGTCATTTTCTGTTATCTCGTTGTCGATTTCAACAAGCTTTCTATTTTATTCCATGTAAATAAAAGAAATCATATGCAAAAAGATACATGATGTGCGCCGTGAAAACCGATGAAGGTTTCGACAAAAAGTTATAGAAATCCAAGGAGATAATAACGAGAATATGATTAACAATATTGAAAATATTTTATAGAATTTCAGCACAACATTCGTGTGTGATTTTGTGCTATTCTAATTATAGTTGTATGTGTTTTATTTCTTTTTTTACGCTTTTTCTTTTTTACATTATTATTAATTTATCATTTTTTATCATGTTTTATTTTTTTCATGCTGTCATTTTATTTCGTTTATTCATTTTTTGTTTCCTTACTTTTTTCTGTCATTCTTTTTAATTGTATGTTATTATTCTTTTTCACTTTTCTTGCTTTAGTTTGCTTTTCGTTTCTTTTCTTGCAATTATTCTTCTAATTTCTATTCTTATTTTTTTTTATTCTATATCATTTTTATTTGCTTTATTTTCTTACTTTCCTTTTTCTTTTCTTTCTTTCACTTGCGTTTCTACCCTTGCTCATTCATTTTCATTTTATTATTCTTTTTCGCATGTTCAATTTCTCCTGTACTTCCTTTCCTCCCATCTTTTTGGTTTTTCCTTTTATTTTTCTTCCTTCGTCTTTCATTCAATTTTTATTTATTGCTCCTTTCATTTTTCATATAGTTTTCTTTTCCTTTATTTTTCTTTGTGTTCAACTTTTCTTTATTTGTGTTTTTCATTTTTTATTTCATTTTCTTTTTTTATTACTCTTTATTAGTCTGTCAGTTTTATCTTAGATTTTTAGTCCTTTCTTTATTTCAGTGATTTTCTCGTATTTTTTGTCATGCTTTTGTTGTTTATGATTTTTGGTCTATTTTTCATTCTTTAATTTTGATTCATTTTTCATCGTTGTCCATGTTTATCATTTTTTTGGTTGCTTTTAACCTTTTACTTCGTTATTCTTTCTATTTTTACATTGTATTTTTCTTATTTTTTTTGCTTGTTTTTTTCATTTTTTTCTCCTATTATTGCTGTTGCTTTTTTCATTCTTTTTTCATTTTTACCTTTCTTTAAATTTTATTATTTCATAAATTTACCGACTTCGCCTGACTTGCAGCTCAGCAACACAATCAGAATCTATATAATCGCCCTGTCAAATCCTAAAGAGCACAGAACTACCTACCTCTGTTTAATCTAACCTTAAATGGATTTTCAGGGTAAACGTGTAAGATTCATTAGGCGAAACCTAGGTAGGTAGTTCCTGGCTCTTTAAATTGCTATTTTCTGCTCTGCTTAGCGTATTGAGCAATTTACGTTTTATCTTATTTACTTGAATGTTTTTTTTTTGTTTTACTAACTGTAAATTAAGCCACTGGGCGATCTTCTTCGCCCTGCTCGGATGATTCTAGTTCTTTCTTTTTCCGTTTATTCCCAATTTGTTTCGTTATATTTATATTTGCGAATTGCGTCATCCAAGTTCTTTCACCAACCGAGTATAGGTACTTATATATATACATATATATATATATATATATATATATATATATATATATATATATATATATATATATATATATATACATATATATATATATATGCATATATATATATACATATATACATATATATATATATATATATATATATATATATATATATATATAATATATATATATATATATATATATATATATATATATATATAATATATATATACTCTGTGCTCGTTTTATGGCGGTAAACCATTTATATATCAAATCATCTTTAGTCTTCAGGCAGGTATGTGCTACCTTTCTCCGCTTCCTTTGATTTCCAACCCAGGATCTGGTGAACCAACAACTAAGAGAATCTTAAATAATATTCTCTTCTTTACAAAAATATTTAAGCCTGCTTGGTTGGAAATCTTCTTGGACAATCTCCCGATTGTATGGTTCATAATTCTTAGTATAAACAGATATGCTAAACGCCATAGGATATGTGCCATGTAATGGTTATGGCAGTCGCTCGATCACCGATGTGAAGCAATACGAAGTGGGATTTATTTTACATGTGGTCACAAGATTTCAAAAGAAATGTTCTCACTATGCGATCCCTAAAATTATTAGCCTCCGCAGATTCACATATTCGAATATACATCCCGAACATGACCCATGAATGCTTGATTTGGTTTATTTCAGTCAAACCTTGTGTTCACACTATTCGTTCATTCATTTAGTGTTATCGCTGTTTTTAGCATTTGGCTCAACACTCTTCCCCTATTTCTCTTGCAACTGTGGATCATGGTGACATTCAAATTATAATTGTGCAATGACCAGCTGCTTCTTTTTGGGCCGCGGATGTTGAGGATACGTCGTCCTTCCTCTTCTGCCCACAGATAAATCTGTTGACCCTCTTGATGCTGGCAACTGGTCGATGGCCATTTGTCACAGGTAGAATGTGGATAGACGTTGTTATTCAGGTGTCGACGAGGAAACACTTCCGACTACCCTTAAAGAGTTTAGCAGGTCGATGCCGTTGACCGGAGTGTAGCTGTCGCAGTTCCCATGCGACTTCTTGCGGCCATGCCTGATATTTGGACCCATACAGTTATGCGTCGCAATTCACCTGAGAAAAGCTCAGTCAACCATTCGTAAGAATTCTTTTGAATGCTTATTAAAGCAATTCAAAACAAGTACGGCCCGACGGTATGATGCATTTCCAAGCCACAATAAGCAATATAAATGTGTGCAAACGGTCATGCTGAATTGCTCGCTGGTCACTAAAACATCTACGCCTTACCCCACACCAAATCTAACCGATATCAGGATATCTAACACGGTCAGATGTGACACAACGCCGAATTAAATGAGGGGTATCTAAACCCGTAGGCTTGGCAAAAAATTCCCCGTAGACCCCGTGTAAAACGGGGTAGGGTAACTGTTTCCCGAGACAAGACTCTGCACTTCGACACAGACTTGTCTAGGGATCCTCTCTGTCCGAAGGTAGAGAGTTTGACCAGCGCAGCTGAAGACGAATCTCCGACTGCAGATCTAACCCATATCAGAGAAAATAACTTCTACTATTATTGAAACACCTCCTTGATATCGTTTTGACAATATCTCAATTAGTGGAATTAAATCATTCAGATTAGAGAATTACTAGAATAAGAATAGAGAAAGGATCGTTCAATTATTGGGGATTCTTGCAGTGACTTGATCTCTGAGAAACAACCGCCAGATAAAAGTGATGTGAATACACTATAATTATAGGCGTTTTACATAAAATGATGTTGAAGAGCTGTCATAAGAGCCACAACTCAAACTGATTGAACGATGAATATGCTTTAATCAGTTGGTATTTTTAGTTAATAATAAATGGGGTGATCAATTTATTATCCGATACAAATGTGAAAATTAGTAAATAATCAAAGCAAATATACGAATAACTGGTCGATAAATATGAAAAAGAAAGAAAAAACTCCATATAAAAAATTCATGAATTTGAATGATGTTTGAGTAGAAAATACTGCAAATCGAAAATATCAATAGATTGATTAGCACTATGTTAATCAGTACATAAATGATCTCCATTGCAATATTCTGAAGAATTATGCATATTTTGTCGTTGCTGAAAGTTAAATTGGCAGGCCGGTTTCAAATTACGTTTCTGTTCAATTCACTTACGCTAAAGTCATTTGAAAAGGCACGAGTTAACCTTCCTTCACGTACAGATTAAATAATATAATCATTACGTGCAATTATAATTAATATTTGAGGATGGCTGTATGGAGCTTCATAGCATACTGGGAACAAGTTATCTTCTCATTTCATCGGAAGTTTTCAGGTCCTACGCAAATGTTCACACTATAACGAAATTACATTTGGGGTAGATTTATATAGGAATAAAATGTCGCTGTCGTTACTTGTGTTTCAATATAGATTGCTAGGGAGCAAACACAGGCGACCCCATTATTGAATTAGTAGACCACATGACCACAGAGAAAACGAATATATGGAAAGTAGCGTGGCGTCTAACTGATCGCATTTCTAGTCTATCCTCTATTACTTTTCGAGTCAATATGTCTATTCTGTCCTTACTATACGGTCAGCTATTCGCTACTTTATTCACTATACTATTTCTCTTTTCGGATAACTATAGGGATTATTACTCAAGCGGGTATATTGAGCAAGAACTATTAGTGCAAGAGCTCTTCGAAGGCGTCTGACACTGGTATTGTTCAACGGCGTATTATAGTTGTATCTGCGATTACAAAGTCTCTACTACAATGGGCATTACAAAAGTAAAAACGAGTATTCGTTGACATCACAAAAGGTAGTCTAGCAGTTCAATTCTAAATCGATATATTTAAATCATATATTTAAATATATATATATATATATATATATATATATATATATATATATATATATATATATATATATATATATAAGTGAACATAGAAGTCAACATTTAGAGGCGACAGTCTGTTTCGTGCTAGACGCAATCGTCAGGGCTGAATATTGCGTCTAGCATGTAACAGACGGTCGCCCCAAAGTGTTAACTTCTATGTTCATTTTAATATTTACACACGCTCTATCTCTGATATTGAGCACTTTATCCCATAAATATAGCACACCTTAAGACTATATATATATATATATATATATATATATATATATATATATATATATATATGTATATATATATATATATATGTGTGTGTCTATATTTCTTAGATAAGTTATTATGTAAATTATGTATATATATATATATATATATATATATATATATATATATATATATATATATATATATATATATATATTAAATAACCACACCTTGCTTAGTTTTAAAGTAGATGTACACCGTTTCAGAATAGACAATTTCTCCTATTTTTATCTTTGAAATATTTTAAACAACAGCAACGATAACAATAATAATAATAATAATAATAATAATAAAAAAATAAAAAATAATAATAATAATAATAATAATAATAATAAGGAAAGGAAACTGAAAGAAACTGGTACGAACTCTACCCTGACCCGTAACCGGGTCAGGGTAGAGTTCGTACCAGTCTGAGAGATAGGACCTGTTACAATTCTATGGGACTACACAATACACACTGACAGAACAATCAAAGCCAACCGCCCAGACATTGTTATTAAAGACTACAAACAAAATAAGTGCCTCCTTATTGATATGGCAGTCCCTGCAGACTGCAATGTATCCTTGAAGATATTCGATAGGCTGTCAAAATTCAAGGACCTTGAAATAGAAATCTAAAAAATGTGGCACATGGGAACATCAACAATCCCCGTTGTAGTTGGAGCCCTTGGACTGATTGGAAAGGATTCCAGTAGGCTAATTGAAGGGATCCCTGGAAGTCCATGCCTCAAAGAGATACAAAAAATTCTTCTGAGAAGTACCGCCCACACTTTACGAAGGGCTTTATCTATGTAATTATTTTTTTTCTTTGCAGTGGAAAGTGTCATGCTGCCATTTCTAACCTTGGGTCCCTGGGCGGGACCCGGAAAGAAATGTGTAAACGCCGGATATCAAATAAAATAATAATAATAATAATAATAATAATAATAATAATAATAATAATAATAATAATAATAGTAATAATAAGAAGAAGAAGAAGAAGTAGAAGAAGAAAAAGAAGGAGAAGAAATGTTCTCATATATTTGATGATAGTTTTATACATTTATATTTACATACGTTCTACCCGTAATGGTTGTGGCGTCCTCCCTCTAATGTGGCTATTGTGGACTCTACAAAATATTTATCAAATGTATTTACATCACTTGTCTTATATCAATTGCCTTCATACGTTCCACTGAATTGCCTTTGAGCAAATAATCTGAAATCTTTTTATTTTTGCTAACCCTGTTACTTGCTTTAATGCAATAACACAGATTCCATCCTCTGACACAAAGAGGGAAAAGTCGTGGAAATAACACATGACATTTTCAAAACAAGATTTCCTCAGGCAATACCCATTTAAATGATGGCGAATAATGTTGACAGAGTTTGAAGAAACAGTCGCTGGCCTGCTGCCTTCCACTGTCCGTTTTACATCGATATATCATGTGAGTGTTAATTACTTCTTGCCTTTTTTCTTCATTATCCGCCCAGTAAATTTCAGCTCTTTATTCTGAGTATGAGTGTTTTTGTATCCACAGTTATAGATTATATCGCCCTTCGAACTCATCTGTAAAGTATAGGGCCAGGATATATGTTACTAATCCTAGATATGTTTCCTCCTTAAATAACCCAAAAAGGGTTGTTAGAACGTAAAATTACATCAATCAATTCAGAAACTAAAGCTAGAGAATCTAGTTTGTCTGGCTATTAAATCCTAGTTGTCGGAAACAGAAATAGTTTTACACACTTTTAACCGTATTTTGCGAAAATGAACACAAATGCGTCTGCAAGTTCAACCCGGCGCATCGATCTTATTTGGTGCACAAGTAACCGACCGCTAAAATATTAATTCTTTTTCGAATTTAAGTTTTGTATTACTAATCAAAATTACTAGAATATGGTTTCATTTTTAAACCATAAACTGTTAAGTTACCTAGCGGAAACATGGATTTAGCTGCTTCTTAAGAAATAGATGCCCTTTCTAGACGAACAAAAACCGAAGTAGCTTCCATAGATTTTTCGTTTTTCAAAGGAACGAGTTCTGGAAACGTTAACAACAGGTTAGTGAATGTTTATATTAAGTCTGCACTTCATATAAGCTGGGTGAGATGGTGAATCGGTAGAGTTAATAATCATTGAAAATCTTCGCTGTGGTAGACCGGATGCTACTGCAGTTTATTGTCGTCTTGGTGTATTTCTGAAGTAGACCCGATTTTATAAATTCCCAGTGTATCATAAAACTATGAAAACTAATTACAACTATATAGAGGAGATGTTATTTGTATCTCTTAGTATTTTACAACTTGCCTGGCGATGTCACATTATTTTTTGCCATATTGTCTTCTTGTCTTCCACCTTCATGATCAACCATACTTCAATCTGTATGTCCTCCATAGTCGGAAATTCAAGCACCTATAAAATAACGTGCAGCCATCGCTATTATTTTGTTTTCCATTCTTTGTTTTAAGAATTTGTTATTATGTCTAAATTTGAAGGCCGAGTTTTTTTTTACGTTCACCTGGATTCTACTGTTTCTATAGACTCCACAGCCACAGGTATTATCCTATAAGCAGAGATGAAGTATTGCAATTATTTACACTATTTACAATATCATCAAGGACACATGGCCCAGTGGATAAAAGCGTTGGTTGAAGAAATCCATGACTTGAACCAAATTGCTTAGAGTTCAATACCTGGTGACAACAGAGGTGAAAAGAAAAATTGGAGAGTTGAGTTACTAAAAGGACATAACTAATACCGAGTTATTCAGAAGAGGCATGTCACGGAGAACTAGAACGATCTACCGCAGTGGACGAAATAAAGGGTTCGAATCGAAATTCCAGTCACCTGAAGACTACCAGAGCATACAAATGCCGAAACGTCGTGAGTACGGCAACAAAGATGATGATATCAATTGTAAATAGGGTAAATAGTTCCCAGTTCTTTAGTATGGTGTCTTCAAAATATTTACTGCGTGTGGTATTTATTACATAGCTCAAACGTCGATGAATACTCAATGAGGAGGTGAACATTATGATGATAAGGAAAATAGCTAGCGATTGAACCTTGGCTTGATTGTTACGATTGTTGTCTTCAGGGGCGAATTTAGGCGGGAGTAATTACCTAAAATTAGCAATTCTTGAGAAAAAAACTATAAGAACGACACATTGTTCTTCAAAAGTAATACGGATGTAGTAAGCGTTATTCGACTTCATGAAAGAAGAAATGTCGACTCCAACTATAAAGTCAGAACTGGTTGAACTGAAGAGTGGAATTCATTTGAATATTTGTCAGAAAATGAGTGACAAGACAATGATAGGCTTGCATGATTATGATTGTTTGATTAGAAAAAAATAGAGACTATTTTCTCCTAATCATTTCGTTAAATTTAGTGTAAGTATGTTTCGGTTAAATTTCGAGGAATGAACTTCAAGATACGAGTCTCTAAATAGAGGGTGTCCATAGAGTTCGTGTGCACTTTAAAAAAATTATAACTTTATTTGTATTTGCGATAGAAATAATTTGTAAAAAGGATTAGAAAGAAGTAAATCTATATTTTCAAGGATTTATTGAATTTTTATTTAACTTTCCACATGTCCTCCATCATTAGCAATACAAAGGGTGATACGATTTTGCAGTTCACGGAAAACATTTGCCAACTGATTTACAGTAATGCCTGAAATCACATTAGTTATTTTAGCTATACTTAATACTAGGTACATTAAACTTTATAACATTTTTTACAGATTATTTCTATCGTAAATACAAATAAATTAAAAAACTTTTTTAAAGTGTACACGAACTTTATGGACACTCTGTATTAGCTTTCAAAATAAAATATTTTCCTTTAAATATCCTTATATTAGGTACAATGATAATGGCTTCACAGGAATAAATACCATTCAACAAGAATTCTTCGTGCTTTAAGGAGTGTTCACTTTTTTTTTAGTAAATCGTCCCAAGCAAGGTGGGAGTGACACTGACACCCATTTTGTTACAGATAGTGAGAGAGAAATGTAAAGAGAAGTGTTTTGAAAAGGATAACGAGAAGCACAGTGATCAAGGCCAAGGCACCGAAAGATGTCGATTGGAATTACATTTGAATATTTGAAGATTATAGCTATCAGGAAAGCAAGTGATAGAAAGGGTGTTCCACTGACTGGTAGTAAGAGACAAGAAGTTTTTGGAGTATAAGGGATGCTACATTTAGCCGTTTCGACAGTGGAAATTTGGGACCGAGATGTCAACCTAGTAGCACGATTCAATTCCTGCAGTTTGGAAACAAGTGAAAGTAGCAGTTTCCATGAAAGTACTTGTAGGAAAGAGGGAAGCTACAGCACGTCTGTGAGATAGTGATCATAGACGGGAGGCTTGATCGGGAACAATCACGTTACTTGAATTTCGGCAAAAGCTTCCTTATACTATGGGTATGAATACTTACTGTCTAAATTATTTATATGTTTATTTTTATTCTACTTTAGGGAAAAAAATTGTCATATCTGTTTAAAAAGTTAGCTTCATTTAAAAAAATGGATATCTATCGGAAACGAGATATCAGTGCCGGGAAATTGGCACTTTGACATGATAGAATGGTTAGAAAGCTTGTCTCGCTAGATCAGAAACGGGTGAGTTATGAGTTCGATTCTCACTGGGTGTTCCATATTTCGCACTTGTGACATATCTAAGTAACTTATTAAATTGGATGGGTGCTCCATACATTTGGCTTTCTGCCACATCTAAGCTACGCTGGGAAAATCCTTATATTAATTTCGGGATATACAATAGACAGCAAAGCAATAACTGTAAGACTAGAAATGGACAGTCAATTTCATAATAAATGAATACTGGGAGTCGGCTCCGAATAAGAACAATTATTGTCATGATTTGTTAAAGATGCAAACGACTGGAGATAGTGACAACTGGATGGTCGGTATATCCAATGCAAACGGGAGACAAAACGATGGAAAACTATCAAAATGAACTTATCAGGAACAAGAAGAAAATGGATTCTGATATTTCTGTAAACAATATCTTAAAACTAAAAAAAAACAAGAGAAAAAGGAAGTAAAAAATGACACAGCAAGAAAATATGGATAATTGTGGTACATGTATGTGTCATTCAATCTAAAAGGACTTTGGGAATAACTTACGAAAATCCCTGCTAAGAGGTTAAGTGTTGAATATCATCAGAAAACGGAAGCAGTTTAGGATAATTAATTAGTAAAAGCTGTTAGAATAATTAGATTACTGTAGAATGGGAGTGAGCTATCGGGAATTAATCTCCAATGGAAAGCATTTGTTACAAATGTGAAAATTAACACTAAAGAAAATGAGAAAGAAGGTGGACAGGGTTGTGCACGGTGGTAGACAATTTTTAAAGAATAATATGGATTTTGCGAAATACGCGTAAAAGGAATTACCGGAATGTAGGCTAAAAAGTGTCGGGGAAAAATTAATGAAATAATTTCAAAACATTTTCATGGAATTGAAAATTCTGTTGCATTTACAAAGTATTTTTCTGTTTAATATTTGATGAAGACTAAAACCATCTGACAAAAATTATTTTATCAATGAATAATCCTAGCTACTACTTAGACTGATAAGAAACAATTATGGTACGCTAATGTACACCCTTGTGCAAATTAATTGAAACAACCGCTTTATTTTCCTTTCTTACATCATACAGTCAGTTTTAGAGCCACTGGAGTGACAGGGTGTAATCGAGTTATATTTTTTCCTCAGATTAGATCATTTGCAGTCGTGTGCAGTAATATGAATCTATTTTCAGGGTTTATGATTAAACTTGTTTGGCTTTTAAAAATATTACGTCATCAGTGATTGCATCAAGTTTTGTACTGTCTCGACTGTCGATTAGTTGTCCTACGGTCATTGTCTGGGATGGACGTTACTCCAAGATTTGTAACACTGCACGAACACACAGGCAAACCTTACCAGTGAGCAAATCAAAGTACTATCGACTGGCACGGAAACTCCCATAATTTAAATCCAACCGAGATTCTGTGATCAATCTCCTTTAGGAGAAGACAACGTGGAATGGACATAGGAAGTAATAACATGTGCACTGGGTTATGGTTCATTGGAAAAATACGAAAAAGTAAATAATAACGGAATTACTTGTTTTGTTTCAATTCATTTGCACAAGGGTATATGTGATGTTTAAAACGTTCCTCAAATGAGGGGAATTTACAGTTACTATTTTCAGCTATAACTACGAGAAATGCTACTATACTCTGGGATTATCCTATCAATAAACAATGGACAATACGAGAAAATGTGCCAAGCATTCTTATCAAAGACGGAAAAGAAATAATTGTGCAGAGATTAACATATACTTACCAAATGACAAATAAATATACGCGGAGATTTTGGAAGCACTAAGCAAATACAAAAAAACCATGAAGATGGATGTAAACAAAAAGTGTCGCACTTAAAAACTAAAACCATTGCTGTTTTGGCTACATCTTTGAGTGTGATAAAGAAAACTTTTCAACAGCAAAGATCCCTGGTGCAGCAATACACCAGGAAATACAAAAATCATTCTAGCAATGTTGTGGATTCCGGGATGAAATCCGGTATCAAATAATAACAAACGCCAAGAATGAATATAGGAAAATAAATGTATTAACGTAATAATACAAACTGGTAATACAGGTTAGTAGTTCCAGGAATGCGGGTTAGTAGGAAAAAATATATATATAGTCTTTGTTATCGACGTATCGCTGTATGACTTCTTACTGAGTCTACTGTGACTCTTGTGCTACCCTCCACTATTACTACTCGACCGACTCAACTATTACTATTACTACCGACTACTACCGTTCGGGTATTCACTGGCAGTATATATGTATACCCTGGGTGAGTCCATTTGTGTAAGAAGGGGAGAGCCTCAACAAGCAAGCACAACCAATATCCTCCGAAGTATTTTGTCTACTTTAGTATTTTTCTTAGCAATCATTTGTTTAATTAAGTGGAAACAACAAAAATCACATTCATCGTTTGATCTCGGCCACTGATTTTGATCCGGCATGGGATTATAAGACAATGCAGGTCAAAAAGAATGTTTAATAATAATAATAATAATAATAATAATAATAATAATAATAATAATAATAATAATAATGCCACGGTTAGATTTTTTTCGTTTGTTTATTTTTTTTCAAAATATTCTCAGTCGAAAATTTCATGACGCTATTTTTGACCTTAGGTCTCTGGTTGGGACCCGGAAGTAGAGGAATATACAACAGAAATTAAAGTAACTACTACTACTACTACTACTACTACTAATAATAATAATAATAACAATAATAATAATAATAGTGATATATGTGCACTGGAAGATATGCAAGAAGCACAAAATCAAATCCATTGAAAGATGGTATGAGCACCAACCAGATACAGTTACCCGAAATAACGATGTAACTATCCCTTGGGACATGCCAATTCAAAATGAGAGGGAATTTTAGAAGACCTGATAATATCATAAAAGCCAAGAAATTCAGGAAATGTATTCTTATTCACATAGCAGTACTATCTCAAAGAAACACCTCCATGAAAATTATCGAGAAATTGTCCAAATGCAAGTAACTGGAGATCGAGATTAACATGATGTGGTGAATGAAGACTGGGACTGTGCCGATAGTAAATGGAGCACTGGCCCGCGCGTGAGAAGGAATGGACAATTTTACTAACAGTGCCCTAGGTAACATCAGCATACAAATTACCCAAAAGACTGTCCTACTAGGAACATCCTATATACTAAGAAAAGTTCTATCAATTAAATTGCTAGGCTCCTATAGAGCCGAAGGAGCATAGTTTTGACCCGGCTCTACAGAAGAAAAAACAGGAAGCATAACATACACGAATAATAATCATAATGTGGAATGGAGAAAAAATATTGTGATATATAGAAAAAAATTTAACAGTCATAAAAGAAAACCGCATTATTGTTCATTTCAGTTCGCGACCATGCTATTAAAACGACGAGAATCAGAATATACGTCTTACACATTTAAATAGCGTGCACTGAATTACATAAAATATTGTAGTATTGGAATGTCGCAAGCTTGTTTGACAGTTTACATAAATTGAAAACCTGACAAAATGGCTGACTCTTTACAATGAAACCTGGGTCCAAAGTTTTAATTTGAAGATGAATGATCTAATGATAAGCCTGAAAGTGTCAACGAAGATGGAAAGTAAAGCTTTTATGACGTATGAAGTTTCGAACGTAATAAGTCACGCCCGGACATATTTGTTCTCAGCAACAAAGGCAGTCTTTGACGTTGCTCGTCCGTTTCATACCAGATTAATCTTGAAAGAAGGAGAGAACATTGAGAATTAAACAGACTTATAGTATGAAGTCAAGTGAATCTGTAATTGCCAAAAGGTAGAGATTGTGCTTATTGGAATCCGAGCTTTAGATAAAGTGTCAGATAATCTGGTTCAGTTGTTGAAAGTATTAGATTTACCAGTATTCATGTACTGTAAGACGGCCGTTTGCTTGGCACAGCACAAGTAATCAGGAAAATACTATGATTACTAAGGCGGAGAAATGTAGCTTCCAATCCAATATATGCTAAACCAGCGACGACATCCAAGACTGTAGAAAATGTAAAAAATATTAAAGAATACACAAGAAAATATTATCAATGTTAAAAATATATAAATAATATTCATGTTAAATAATATTAAATCACAATTTCTGCAAAGAGAATTTATATTTACTACCTTCCTTACCCGAAGTAGAAAAAATATTAATAATAATAATAATAATAATAATAATAATAATAATAAGAAGAAGAAGAAGAAGAAGAAGAAGAAGAAGAAGAAGAAGACGAATCGCCCAGACATCGTCATTAGAGACCACAGAAACAACATATGCCTTCTTATTGACATAGCAGTCCCTGAAGACTGTAATGTATCTTTGAAGATCTTCAAAAAAACAAAACAAAAACATCAAAATACAAAGACCTTGAAATCGATATCTGAATAATATGGCACATGAGGACATCAAAATTTCCAACTGTATTTGGAGCCATAGGATTAATTAGGAGATTTCCTGATACACACCTTGAAGGTATTCCTCGTAGCCCAAATCTTAAAGAATTATAAAAATAATTGTACTCACAAGTAGACATACGCCTTACGAACTACTTTGTCTACGTGAAATGTGTGTGATCTTAGGTCTTTTTTTCTTTTTTTCCTACAAAATTTCTCAGTGAAAAATGTCATGATTCCATCTCTGACCTTAGGACTCTAGTTGCGAACCGCAACGAAATAAATATACACAAGAAATCAAAGCAAATTCCGGGTGTCCCCAAAAGATTGACATCATTTTAAAAGCAATTATCTTGAAAACTACAAAGTCTAACTCAATAAAATTGAACAATTTAGGTGTTGAACATCATAAGTTTATTATGTGACCGATTTCATGAGTGCTCAATATGTGCACTGCCTGTGACACGGAACACGTCAAGTCGGTAGTTAAGCTCTTGCCAAACACGCTGTAGCATGACACAGGTAACATTATCCAGTGTGGAAGTGATTCTCTGCTTGAGTTCCAGTGTGGAAGTGATTCTCTGCTTGAGTTCATCAATAGGAGGAGGGCATGGACCAGTTCTCTCCCATAACCCTATAAAATGAAATCACACGGGGACAGTTCCGATGACCGCGGCGTCCATTTCATCAAAAAACTGTCTTCATTTTCCATCACGCCCGATACATCTCTCTGGCAGATTCTCATTGAGATAACAAAAATATAACATTAACTATCAAATCTTGATCTGTTTCTATATATTCTATGAAAATGTCTGGTTATTTCAACAAGAATTGCCAAAATTATTGGTCTGCGAAATTATGTCAAATCTTTTGGGACACCCTGTATTACTACTACTACTACTGCTACTACTACTACTACTACTACTACTACTACTACTACTATTAATAATAATAATAATAATAATAATAATAATAATAATATCACAACAATCGGTTTTCAAAGATACCTGGAAACTAAAGAAGCGCGGATTATGATATGTGCCAAAGAACATGAAAGAAATAAAAAACATTATTAAGGAAGCCAACAAATTAAAAAAAATCATGTGGGTGAAGATATGCAAATAAACCATGATGCTACCTATTTCAGTGGCAAGGAACCTAAAAACGGAATCAAATGCAAATTCAACGTACCAAATGCAGAAAAGACTGCAAGATAAGTATCTTCATGGTCAATACTCTGTCCGTACCAAAAAAGCTGATGCAGACAAATCACGTACTCATTAGTGGTTACATAGTGCAGAATCAAAAACTGAAACTGAAGGTTTTATTCTTTCTGATCAGGAATAATGCTTGCTAACTAGAAATTACCAAGGAAACTGCATGAAACTGGCCTAAGCATCACCCAGACCTGGTTAGAGAGATAAGATTTGTAACAATTTTATGTGACTATACAAGACACACAGCCAGTACAATCAAAGCTAATCACCCAGACATTGTGATCAAAGACAACAAAAACAGAATGTGCTTTCTATCTTGACATAGCAGTCCTTGCAGATCGTAATATATCTTAGAAGATCTTTAAAAGCAAACTATCAAAATACAAGGATCTTGAAATTGTAATCTCAAAAATATGGCACATGAGGAAATCAATAACATCAGTTCTATTTGGAGCCCTCGGATTGATTGGAAAAAGTTCCGATAGACTGCAAGTTTTCTTGGTAGCCCATGCCTTAAATAAATACAAAAATGTAAATGCACAAGTGTAGTTTCTACATTACAAATAGATTATTTTCGTAAAATATATGTGATTTTAGGTTTTTTTTTTTTCGAAAATGCACAGTGGAAATAATCATTTCTGCGGACGCGGATGGAAATTTGCATATAATAGAAATCCAAGGACATAATAATAATAATAATAATAATAATAATAATAATAATAATAATAATTATAATAATAATAATAATAATGATGTTGCGAATCTAATTTGCGGGTAGGAGGTGAGATATGACCGTATTCATCACACGGCCGAAACATCTAAGAGGAGGAGTGGATATCAAATATGATAATAATAATAATAATAATAATAATAATAATAATAATAATAATAATAATGATGAGAGATTGTTTTTTTTTCAGTAGATGCAGATATCAGAGTAAGGATAAAAAGTGAAAATCGCAAAAATATCTTCATCCAATTATTTACCGAATATCAAGTCACATTTGTATCAATCATTTTTGGCACCCACTGAATAGCTCCGCAAAAATATTATAAAAACGGCACAATTAGATACGAAATTTGAAAATAATATATATATATATATATATATATATATATATATATATATATATATATATATATATATATATATATATATATATATATATATATATATATATATATCAATATAATATAAGCAAAAAAGACTGAATACTATGGAGTCTTATGAATTACTGATATCCACTGATATCACAAAACATTTATGGGATAATAACCTAGTAATTATTATTATTTATTATTATATTGAGATATGTAAATCATATATAATACAATAAAATGCATTGACGTATTTAAATCTATCCTCTCACCTATATACATGTGATATATATATGTATGTATGTGTATATATATATATATATATATATATATATATATATGTGTGTGTGTGCGGGTGAGTGTGTGTGTGTGTGCGGGCGTGTATGTGTTATACTCTCGACATTATAATAGTATTTTAATAGACATTCCACATGCGTAATTTTAATTGACAAGTGTAAATAAGCTCAAACAAGCACACTGTCACACGCACAAGCAGACACGGACACACACGCACAGAGTTAGAAAGATCGATAGATAGATAGGAGGAGGATATTGACAAGGACATATATTTAAAAATAACAAACATATATTCAATTATATAAAACAGTGTATATATATATATATATATATATATATATATATATATATATATATATATATATATATATATATGTACAGCGAATATATAATATAAAAATAAATTATATATATGGCAACCGGACGTCTAGCCACGATGATGAGCTGTGAAACAGCGAAACAGTCTGTCTGTGGATGATATATATCAACAATAACATTTTTAAATTGTTATTCCCGAGCATTTGATTATCGACACGTCTTTTTATAACCTGAACATAAAATATTTTATTAAAAAAGTAAACAAAACAGCAATTTTAATTAACATTTAACCCGCCTACAAAAACGCCTGATAATTATGCACCAAAGCAATAGTAGTCATACCAGGAATCGTTATTGGCGGCCACAATCTTAAGAACATAAGATAAGCAGATGACACAATGTTGATAGCAGATACGGTAAAGAAACTAAAACTCCTACAGAAGGTGGTGAAGGACAAAGGTATAAAAATCAACTGCAAAACGACAGACTCACCGTTGTTAGCAAAATGGGCAGATCAATATATAAATTACAAATTGGAGATAACAAAAACAAACAAGTAAAAACAATAAATATTTGGGAAGTTTTTTAGCGGAGGACGGAAAGTGCGACACTGAAATCCGAAGGCGAATTGGGATGGCGAAAGATGCCTTTCAAAAGCTAAACCAAGTATTAAAGAACAGAATATTTTTCGTTCGAAACAAATTGAAAAGAACTGGAATGTTACTTAATATTAGTCCTGTTCTATGGAAGTGAATGCTGGACAATCTCCTCATAGATGAAAAAGAGATTCGAAGCAGTCGAAATGTGGTTCTTCCAGCGGATGCTTAGGATAACATGGTCCGAATATGTGAGCAACGACGAAGTTCTAGAGAAAATGGAAACAAAGAAGAAACTGTTGACATTTATAGTGCACAACATGAGGAAAGAGAGCTTGGGAAATCTAATACTCACAGGACAGATTGAAGGCGACATGGACAGAGCACAACAAGGCATAAGTTAATTAGTAAGTTTGATTAAATGGATGGCGGAGCAATGTTTAGGAGAAATAACAAAAAGACAAAATTTATTAAGAGCTCATTATTTACATTATTCGGACTATTGTCCTCATCTTTATCGCCATATTTATTCCAACGTTTCGGCCGTTGTACGCTCCGGTCTTCTTCAGGTGGTTGGAATGTTGAACAGAACCCTTTATATCGCTCACTGGGGGAAGACTGTTCTAGTTGCACGTGCCATGTTTAACGGATGTCAGTTCTCAGTTATCTCCTGTAAGTCCACCTCTCCAAGTTTTCTACTGCCTTAACCGGGTATTGAACTCACACTCTTTGGGTCCTGTCACTGGATATAACCAAACGCATTCATCTACTATGCCAAATGTCCTTGAGTGACAGGACCAAAAGAGTGTGAGTTCCATACCTGGTTAAGGTAGTGGAGAACTTGGAGAGGGGAATTAACAGGAGATAACTGAGAACTGACATACTTTAAACATGGTACGTGGAAATAGAACAGTCTACCCCAGTGAGCGAAATAAAGGGTTCAGTTCGACATTCCAACCACCTGAAGAAGGACGGAGAGTACAACGGCCGAAAGGTTGTAATAAATATGGGGACAAAGATGAGGACAA
The DNA here is from genome assembly GCA_964036315.1 of Acanthosepion esculentum. Classification (NCBI taxonomy): domain Eukaryota; kingdom Metazoa; phylum Mollusca; class Cephalopoda; order Sepiida; family Sepiidae; genus Acanthosepion; species Acanthosepion esculentum. Next base: position 103,011,193 of record OZ038490.1, on the reverse strand, counting down.
TAGTTCGAAAAATGTAAATAGTGTATGATATAATGGAATATGCATACACATGTGTTCCCCCTTACTGGAATATGATTGGCTGATGTCAGTCATAAATACAGACTGACGGAGAGACCAAGTGAGGAGGAAACATTACGCCCATTGGATATCCTATTGGTCTACACCTATTGCCTAAGCCTATTGCCCGCGACTACATCGAGTACCAGTCGATTTCTGCTACCGTGTACTACTTGGTTATAGTCTCCAAAACCACTTAGCTACTTTCCGGGACATATCAGTGTACATAATACCTCAGCTCAGAAATATAGACAGTTATTAAGAGGTATGAATCACAGGAAATTATGGAGAGCCACAATCGTTTACGTCCTGAAGGGACACGGAACATAGAAGAATAATAGTGTAATTCAATTTCTTAAACTTTTTTTCTGTTTTTGATGAGAGCTTACAATTTATGACATTGAAAAAAAAATTCAGCCGTTTTTAAGAGAAATAAACATAAGAATTTATTACTTTTTCTCCAAGTAATCAAGACATTCACTTATTATATTTTTTCAGAAATAATTGAATTATATTATTATTTTTCACCTATTCATTTTAATGTTCACTATTTTTTATATCCATTTTTTGCAAGTATGGCTAATTGTTATGGGAACTTATCCATAATAATAATAATGGACTATTCCGGTCATTATAAATACAGAGCCTCTCAAGAGGGAGGACAGATACTTATAAGAACTTATCCCTCCCCCCACAATCTTTGAAATGTACATAGGGTGAATAGTTAGGTTTTCATAGAGAATTGGAGGTATTATGGTGGATGTGGTAAGAAAGGTAGGAGTGAATGTGTCGTTTCGGTGATAGGACTATTGTTGGTATGTTTGTGTCCGTGTTTGTGACTAGCTAAGTTTAGAATTAAGACAGAAGAAGACTGTCCTTCCCCAATCCCCTTTTTGGCCTTGTGCCACAGTTTGTACATAAGTGCAAATAAATATTGATAATTGTAAGAACACGGACCTTTTTTGACCGGAAGTGCCGCTGTTTTTGAAATCTCTTGTTTTTTCTCTTGCAGATTAACGAATTTGTTATTATTAATTTGACGAACTTTCTTCGGCCTACAAAGTTTTTCCTTGAAAGTTATGTTATTTGTTAAGTTTTATTTTTCTTTCTTTTATTTCTTTTGTTTGATTTTTTTTTCTTGGCTTCGGCCAACATTTTTATTTTTTTAGTCCGGTTTGACAAAGTCTTACCGGACGACTGCCTTTTATTTCTGTTTATTTCTTTTCAGTTCTCGTTTAAAAAAAATAAGTACCATTTAAGAAAAGAAAACAGAAAAAGAAAGAAAGTTTTGTTTTGATTTTTTTATCTTTTTAGTTTATACCCTCCCTCACCCTTTATTTAATTAGCGACTTCGGTTGCAATCCTTTAATTTTTAAGTTTTTGGTTTGACTAGTTTCAAACTTTTGTATTTCTTTTTCATTTAATTTATTTCTTTAAGCGACTTCGGCCGCAAACCATTATTTTTTTTTTAGTTTCGTTTGACTAATTTCAAACCAGACTTTTTATTTCTTTTCTTTTTCTTTCTGTACATTACAATTCAATTTAATTGTTGGGAAAAAAAAGAGAGAGTTACTTTTATTGTTTTTTCTTTTATTCTCGGTAGCCTTTCGGTGCCATTTTGATTTTTTAACGTCTTACAAGACTATTTATTTTATATTCATTCTTTTTACTTGATCTAGTTTGTTTTTTCATTTTATTTCTAATTCGGGTTAACTTTTAGTTTTCCCAGTTTATTTATTTAATAGCCTTTGTTTTAAAGTTTATTGGTTTTGTGTTTATAAATAGTTTATTGTTTTAATTTACTGGTGTATCCAGGCTTTTCTTGATTGGTTTAATTTCTTCTATTTTTAGAAGAATTTAATTTTTAGTGGTTTTTATTATTTTTTGTTTTTCCTTTACCCCAACTCCTTTCTCCATTGTTGGACAAAAACAAAATTTAAACCCGCTAGTGGAAGTCTCCACGTTTTTGGAAATGGCCGATGAAGTGAGTCGGTCGGGTGTAAAAAAAGACCTTTTTGGGGCGGCTGCTAAGGCTGACCCATCCGGATAAAATTAAAACTAAAAAAAAACGGGAAAAGCTGCCGCTATGCTACAAGACAAGGCCAGTTCGAATGAAACAAGCAGCACTGAGAAGGAAGAGACCATGCAGGTCTCAAACCCAAGTGCAAATGACAAGGTGCCTAATGTGGCACAAGCCAAGACAACAGCGGAGGAATTGCTCTCTTGCTGGAAATCCTCCCTAGTTGCATAATGAATATAGCGGAGTTTTTGGAAAAGGCTAAGGGCTACGCTCATCTTGTAAATAAAGATGGGCTCCTTGAAGACGTTCAAGAACTTAAGGTCTTCGAAAAGAATATGGTGTCGGTCTTCGTGGTCGACAAGCGTACGCGCAAAATTTTTCTCTCCACGAAAGACATAGTGATCAAATCACTTTTGTCTCTGGGAATAAAACCCCAAAGAGTTATAAAAGGCCCTGGGTTTTTCATGTGGGACGTACTGCTGTCCACGCCTGAAATTGCCTAGCAATGGCGAAAAAAGAACTTATAACCAAATACCTAATTCTAAGGACAGAATATGAGTGCCAACAAAGGCCCACCTTGCCGTATTTGAGGTCCCTCCTCAGGTAACGAGAGAGCACCTGGCTGCATATTGTATGCAGTACGGCCAGATTTTAGGGGCTCTCTCTGACAACTTGTCGAGGGATGTTTTGATATTATGATAGATCAGGCGGCCTTCAAGTCTATCCCCAACTGTTTGGATTTTTGCCACCGGAAAATGCCGGTCATTGTGACCTGTAGAAAACCTACTTGCTGGAGGTGTAGAGAGATTGGTCACCTCTCCTCCTCCTGCCCAGGGAAGTAGGCCTCTGGACTTCCGGCCACTGGGGACCAAAATCACCCTCTGGCCGAGACTGTTAAATACGCGGCGCCTGTAATGGGCCTACCTGTGAATCGGACTGGTGGGGAAAATCCCACATTACCCCCAAAACCGACGCATTTCACAAGTGTGGATAAGGAGAAGGATGAGGGTGAATGACGTGTAGTAAGTAGGGGCAGAGGGAAGATCCAAACAGCGGGGCCTCTGTCCCATCATGAACCCGTAGACAAAAACACCTATAGCCCCATTCCCTCTACCAGCTCTGAGGGCGACGCCTCGGCGTCGTACGACAAAACAGCATCTACAACATAGAAAATGAATGAGCCCAGCTGGCAGAAGATACTTGACCTTAAAAAATTGAAAGAATAACTGGATGAAAAGAGGACTAAAAACCAAAAATCGTTGGTGGCACCGGGCCCCTTATCATCTGCCCCGTCTTCCCGTTCATCTAAAAAAACCGTTTCATAAATCACTTCCGCCCAAATCACTGACAAGAACACCATCTAAATCTAAGTCACAATATCCATCTACAACTCCTTCCCCTTTTAAGACCCTTTATGGCATGTCACCCTCTACTACTCCCGTCAACACACCTATTCCGACACCCACACAATCTCTTGTAAAGAAAAGAAATAGAAGCCCCGAATTACAAGCCACAATTGACAAAAAGAAGAAGAAAATCAAGCCGCCATATTTCCTAGGGGAAGACGTCTGACGCGTATCCCGGGAACAAGCTAAGAGGTTTCCAGGCAAACCAGGAATCCGTAGGCTTTAAAAGTTTTAGGGAACTTCAAGCATATTAATGGAATGGACGTTTAAGTGCCCGAAAACTTCAAATCCGTGAAAAGAGTTTTGACCGTCATAAGAACTGGCCCAGGTACGCGGGAGATTTGGGGCAAGATAGAGGAGGCAAAAATGTCCCTAAAATTGGTGCCCCCAACTGCATACCTACTTGACCCGGAAATGGATGAAGCAAACGAAGAGTATAAATGAAGCGTCCCCGTTTTTGTTCACCCATCCCTTTATAGGGTTCTTAAGTTAACATATCCTGCGGACATCGGCGGCTTGTGTCATGATGATACCGTCGACATTGACATGGCGTCCGGTTCAATGGGACAAACTGTCGGTATCCTCACCCCAGCCATGATCTATCCTGAAGGACAACCCTAATTGATTTGACAATGTCTCTCTGGTTGGCTAGCGTGAATGCCTGAGGCCTGAGGTCGGAGTCTCGAAGGGTGCGGCTCGCTAGCGACCTTTAGAGCTTAGGGGTGAATATATGTTGTTTTTCTTTTCGCGATTATGAAGGCATTGTGTCTAAGGGGTTTACTCTTTATTCAGCATGTTTTGATGGCATTCGAGGGGTTTCTCTCGGCTGGTGAGCAAGTCTTTGAAGGCTGCCTGTGCTCTTGTCTTCGAAGATCCGGCGGACAGACTTTGCGTGCTGGATGTTACCATAAAGGAGAGGGCTCTGCGTCTAATTGCGGTTTATATATGGATAAAGTAGGGGTCTATACCTCAACGCTTCACCAGGGGTGTGAACAAGTTGCTGCGTAAGGGCAAAAAAGGTGGGAATGTGGTAAGTAATTTTTGCCCTTTAACTATGTTAAATACAGAGTTATAGATTTTGGCGAAGATCTTAGCCAACCGTTTGCAGCCTGTCCTGTCTAGTCTGATTGGTTCCGAACAGACTTGTGCTGTGAAGGGCAGTACAACCTCCATATGGTCCGCTTGATCATAGAGAAAGTCGACAGTGAAGCCGCGCTGATCAATTTTGATCAGTCCAAGACCTTTGATAGGGTTGACCATCGTTTCCTGGAGGCTGTTCTTTCGGCTGCTGGATTCGGGCCGGACTTTCGCTTCTGGATCCGTCTTCTGTATGCGACTTCCGGTGGGCTTGTGGAAGTGAACGGGGTAAGATCGGAACCTTTCGTATTGTCTCGATCTATTCGCCAGAATTGTCCGTAAGATCGCAATTGAATTGTGGTCTCGGAGGAATCTTTTCTTGAAGGGGAGGGCGGAAGTATGTGTTTCATATATCTACCCGATTCTCCTTTACCGACTCTCGGTACTTCCGCTTCCGTCTACCACACTAATTTTATTATTAAGGCTCTTGTTCTCTTTCTTGAGGAGAGGTAAAGCCGCTAGGGTATCTCGGGAGATCTGTTGCCTTCATCCTTCTGAAGGCGGTCTGGTTATGCCTAGCATTGAGATTCGTCTCGATATGCTTCGCATCGGGTTCCGAGATCGTTTGTGTCGCGATTCGGATGAGGGGGCGCCTTCTGGAAGGAAGACGCCCGTAGAAATTTCCCATCCTTGAGAAGTGTGCACACGTGCGAGGAGGAGACCCACCGTTTACCCCGAGCCGAATGCTCCTTCTATCGTGAATGTTGTCTTGCTCTGAAACACCTCTTACGGGTGGCTTCTCCAACGTCCAGGCGTTGTCTCGTAGGGCATTATATCACGTGTTAGTCAGGGGGTCCGTTCATGATGATCTGATTGATGAGCTCGGTCTTACGAAGCAGGAGGCTCGCTCAATCTGGCCTTGGACGCTCGGGTTGAAATGTTTCAATAACGATGAGGCATCCCTCAACTGGCTGGTGATACGTGCAGCCCTCCGGGTCGCCAAAAAACTTTGCGCAGCGGGCTTTGAGAAATCTCCAAACTGCCGACGCTGGGATGGGGAAGTCGAGACCCTTGGTCACGTCTTCTTTCATTGCAAGTTGGTAGCACCGTTGTGTAAGTTTGTTGAAGGCCTTATGGTTCGCATGTTGCAGGGAAAGGTCTTTGTCCTTGAGGCCTCTTCCGTTTGTAGCAATGTGGCGCCGCCGTTGACAAATGCTGAACTTTGTGTTCCACTGCTTGCTAGGAGTTATGAGAGTCGTGAGAAGGCATTCTATAGAGGTGAGATGTTCACCTCTTCCCAACTGATCTTGTACTTTAGGCATCTGCTTAAAGTCAAGATTAGGACGGAAAGGTAGCGACTCTCTTCATCAGAATTCGGCAAAAGGTGGGTGAATCTTGCGCGACTGTGTAGAGTAAAAGGGGCTGACCTAGAGTGGCACTTTGATGTCGGTTAGGTAAAGGATTTTGTCCTTCCTGGATTGGACAGAGGCAACCCGTCTCAATATTAGGCTAGTTTAGGTTTGAATCTTTAGTTTTCCGTTTCTGGTTTACTTAGCTAGGGTATGTATGTTCATTGGTCCCCTTTTATTTCTGTCCCTTTTTTCTTTAGTTTAATTCCCCATCACATCCCTCGTTAGGTGGACAGTGATGTCAGTTCTCTGGTTGTTGCGGGATGACTTTCGTTTCCTGTCTGTTTTCGTATTTGTTATTGTGTCTAAATGAGTGCGTGTTTGTGTGCGTACTATATGAGAGTCATTAATAAGTAAAGAGAAATGACAAGTGAGAGTGCCAAGCTTAAATGCAAGACTTCAGCATCAACATCAGTAAATAAACTGAAGTGGCGGCGAATGCTCTCAAGCCTCTCAGCAGCAAGAAAGAAGTAAGAATATTAGGTTCAACGCTACAAAGACTAGATACAGCATTGCCTTATGTAAATATAGACGAAAGTATTGACGTGTTCGTTTCTGAATATGGTATCAGTTCAAACCGTGTACGGTGAGAACTTACACTGATTCGGTGGGAATAGTGGCGAACACAATCGGAACAATAAGAAAAATGGCCCTGACAGCAGAGCGAGAACAATCTTCTCCCGTAGGTTAAATAAAATAATTATAATACCAAATGCGGATACCTTATTCGGAGTGAAAATAATAATCATTCTTCACTCTAAAACTTCCCGTAGAAATTAGTGTGTATTTTTGTTAATCCTTTTAATCGTAATGATTGTAAAACCGATCCATTTTACATTGTTAAAATGGAGTTCTGCAGTTTGGCTCGTGATCAATTTTATTGTCTGAATTGCAATATTATAAAAAATATGTATTATGTAATGATGTCCAACTATTCTAATATATAAAATAAATAAGTTCTGCTGGTTTACATGGTAACAGTGGAACTACTAAAATGTAACACAAGTAATGTTTGATGTGAGCGATAAGGATGGACAGTTTCATGACTTTAACGATTGGATTATTGACAGAAAGCATAATCTACCTTCAAAAGTTTGGACTATGGTCCCAATACATTTCTTTGTCATTAAACATTATATTTCCATACATCAAAATTGTTTCAACTGATTTTCTATTGAGTTATATGCATATATCTTTTTCCATGATTTCTGTTATCATTTCTATTCTGGGTCGCCTCAAAGGAGGTGGATCATATGGTAATCCTGTAATAGTCTTTCAAAAATGTGCTTCCGAAGCAGCTCCTGTTCTCCCTAAACAATAAAATAAATGACTCACTTCTTCTTGCCTTCCTGCTTAGTATAAATCTTTCTCTATTCTTCCAGTCTTAAAAAAAACTCAGCTGAACCGGCTGACCCTCCGAACTATTAGCTTATTAGCCTTCTACATCATGTTGACAAACTACTAGAGACCCTAATCAACTCTGAATTAGTTAAGCATTTCACATCACTGGGATTTCTTTCAGACAAGCAATGTGGTTTTCTATTCTCTAATTCAACTACTGATGTACTAAAAATTATTGCTGAAGAATCTATCAAAAATGGTGAAAACTTCGTGTTCACCACGCTGTGATGGTTGACAGGCGATTGACTATAAATTAAATAGCTAATGCTATTAGCATCTTCAGTATGAGAGTTGAGAAGATTCAGCACAATGAACTTGGCATGACGAGAGTCTCTGTTTTGTGAGTGCCACGTTTTCTGGCACCCGATTAAAAGCTGACCAAAAGCTAGAGAGAAGAAACTGTTAGCATAGAACTTAAGGTTATATGTAGCAATTTCAACTGTAAAATGATGAGACCTAACGACCAATTTAGTACTGCGCTTAACTTATTAAAGTGCTGGTACCAAAGACGGAGGCTCATCAGCTATTAATTTTGAGATGCGTTCATTAGAGAAAATTATTATGCATATTTAAATATGTCTACAAAGGACACAAATGTGCTTCGACTGACGCGAGAAATAATTCTGACGCTGATGCTGAACGAATTCAAGAAGACCTTGATGAAATTTAAAATGATTTTACCTGTCAATATTACACTGTTTTCAGACTTGCATATTATCTTGAAGACCAGCAAAGGTGATTGTATTTTTTGGCACGAATGTTTCAACTTCTTGCTTAGTATAAATCCTTCTCTATACTTCTAGTCTTAAGAGCTCAACTGAACCGGCTGACCCTCCGAACTATTGGCTTATTAGCATTCTACATCATTTTGACGAACTACTAGAGATGCTAATCAACTCTGAATTAGTTAAGTATTTCACATCACAGGGCTTTCTTTCAGAAAAGCAATATGGTTTTTGCTTCTCTAATTCAGTTACTGGTGTACTAACGATTATTGCTGAAGAATCTATCAAGAATGGTGATGGATGACAAGCGATTGACTATAAATTAAATAGCTAATGCTAGTAGCATCTTCACTATGAGAGTTGAGAAGATTCTGTACAGTGTAGTGGCCTATGTCTTCTTTGGCATTGCCTTAATATTTTTTCTCTCAAATTTTGTATTTGATAAACATTCCTGTTTGATGGAAATCCACCTTTGTTGTTCCGGTCTTTAAGAAATCAGGTGAACCGTCTGACCCTTCGAACTATTTACCTTCTACCTATTTTTGGCAAACTACTAGAGACCCTAATCAACCCTGAATCAGTTAAGCATATCACATCGCGGGGCTTTCTGTTAGACAAGCAATATATCTTTCGCTTCTCTAGGCCAATTTCTGATGTATTAACTATTATTGCTGAAATTGTCTATGAAGCTTTCGATAAGAAAGGTGAAGCTCGGACTGTAGCTTTGGACATCTCAAAAGTGTGTGACAGGTTTAGGATACTGGTTTTCTTCACAAGTGCAAAGGTGATTGCCCGAGTCTTTATAAAATCACGTAAAGAAAGTTCTCTTTAACGGCCACTCGTCTTGATCCGTTCGCAGACAATGTGGAAATCTCCCAAGGATAGATCCTTGAACCTATTTTATTTGTAATTTTCAACAATAATATTCCGCAATGCTCAACTTCGTATCTATACAGATGGCACCCATTTACTTCTGTCTTGATAGTAATTCTGTTCAGTTCGATAAGATAAAACTGGCATCTGATCTGAAAAAAAAATCTTGTTAACTGAGGCAAGGAATGACATGTTAAATATAACACCTGCAAAACGTAACTTAATCTATTAATCATCTGAGAGACCTCTTTTCCCTTCCAATCAGCAAAGCCGAAGCTGTCCTCCAGGAGCATGACTCGCCTATCTTTCTCAAGGCTAGCATTCTCGGCTGACATGAAATTGAAAGATTATACTGAATCCACCGTAATGTCTGCTATTTATAAAATTACTTGGCACTGAAGTGCTTGACAATGTTTTTTTCTAGATTCTATCTTACATATTTATAAATCTACCATCGTCCATGCTTGAACATTGCTAAAACATATGGTGTTCCAATATAAATTTTAAAATTCTTAACAAAAAAGAAACAGCAATATCCTGGTTTAGCGTCTCGTCTTGAGTAACTTTGCCACTGCCGTAATTTAGCTTACCTCTGACTTTACAATAAATATCTTTAAGGTAATTGTTGCAATGAACTCTTTGCTATAACCCCTAAACTTACTGAATTTCAGCGCATTAATAGATTGGCCCCAAGGTTACATCAATTCACAACTGAAATGATTAGATATAACGGTAGCTTCTATGGTAACAGTTTATTTACCCGTTCTTCTAGCTCGTGGAATTCTTTTCTGGCCCCATGCTTTACAGCTTCTCGATTACTCTTCTATTGTTTTCACTGCTTAATAATATTTATCTTTTTCATTATTATTTTACACTCGGTAATCTCTTGAGTCTTAGTGACTTGACTCCCTTGGATATGAAATGATTAAAAATGACTTGAATAGAGTCAAAGTTCGTTCACACATTTAACATTTTTATAAAAGTCTGTCTATTTCCTTGTCATTATGTCTACCTCTCTGTTGATCTGCTCATTTCTCTTTCTTCGTTCTATTAAAAAAAGAACTGTTTTAAAAAGACCTTTGAACAAATTTAATATATCTGTCTATGATAGTCTTTTAAGAAATTCAACATTGTAGAATTCAACTGTTATTTTATCTAGCTCTCCAACCTTTATTTTTTTTAAAACTGAGAAGCAGTAATAACAGCTATAGTAAAATATATTGATGGGTTTCCTGTAAGGGAGATAAAGCAATTTCACGTTTTAGTTCGTTTTAGCCGCGCCCGGCAAAAGTTTATCTTCATCCACTCTTTAAATTAACGCGACATCTCATTTCATATATGTCTTTTATATTGGGTAATAAACTCCGCTTGAGTAAAAGGAGAAAGAGAATAAAACGACTATTAAATAAATCATGTAATTAGTGTAGAGAACAACTATTTATTCATACCCGTATTCTGGAATGGACTGATAGGAAAAGAAATTCGAGCAATTTAATTGGTACTTTACCCGGCTTAGATTATCCCTTAAGCTTCATATATATTTTATTGAGTCGACTAATTAATGCACACAGTGCAAATTAACAATGGCTATGGCTAAGTTTCTTCAATGCTCAGAAAGTTTGCATTGTCAATACAATTGTTCATCAAGTAGGCGTTACGATAATTGTATATCGAACACACTTTCAGACCGGCATGTGAGAAAGAGTCAAGGTCTACGCTTAGATGCTGGTTCTGCGTTTAGATTCATAAAGATTTACGATAATATAAAGTATTATTCGCTGATGCTTGCTAAAGGTTTCAGGAGTTTACTGGGCGCCTAGCTAGCGGTTTCAGGTCTGACGAAGTGAAATCGAATTTTATCGGTCTCGCAAATTAAAATATTACCATGGCTTTCTGAAGTCTCTGATTTGTTAATTAATTATTACTTGCTCTATTTATTACATTGAGCTCTGGGGATTTATATCCTCCCTGGAATTATCTATACGGATTACCAATTAACATTATCACTTTACACAGACAGACAGACAGACAGACACACACACACACACACACACACACACACACACACACACACACACACACATACATATACACACACACACACGGGAGAAGTTCCGATGGACGCAAATTCAGTCGGGTTTCGATCCTAGCTAGAGGCAACCGGACGTCTAGACACACTGATGAGATGTGAAACAGCGAAACAGTCTGTCTGTGGATGACAAATATATATATATATATATATATATATATATATATATATATATATAAATTTATTAATTAAACGTTATTTTCAGTGGTTACTTGTATTTGAGTAGATGCTCCGTTTATATTTAAAGATTATATTTATTTAATTTCGTCTGAATATTCGAGAAATATTACTAGAGACAAATGTGTGTGTGCGCACACACACAAAAACACACACACACATACCCTATGAAAAAGCATTGCACCAATGATAAGTCCATATCAAAAATAAAAATCTAGAAGTATAAGCAATGTATTGCTGATACCCGATGAGGAATGGACGGGCGGGTGGGTCCATTACGAAACTCTGGGGTCGGGATGCTGAAGATAACATCAATCAGCTAAGTTACAAAACTTTTATATTTATTAATGATACACATATATATATATATGTATGTGTGTGTGTGTGTGTGTGTGTAGAGAGAGAGAGAGTGAGCCAGATAGTCATACAGAAATCTGAAGAGACTGAGATAGATGGGGAGAGATGGTGATCGGTATGAACATTTTTTTTAATATTGTTTTCAAAATGCAAGTCAGAAGAGCTATTCAAGGTAGAAGGTTAGTAAATGAGTTTCTTTTAAGGGCGTAAAAAGAAGAAGTAAGGCTTGTCATATGGATATCAAATATAGATGAAAGTTGACATTAGATTTGAAGAGGTGGAGATCGTAGTCCTCTGGGTAGCAGACTTTCGAAAGCTTATTCTACAAAGAAAGTGTTCAGTGTAAGAAACTGCCTGAGTGATACTTCCTCCTTACAATTGGAATTCGAATGGAATAAGAGTAGTTCAATTATGCGTAGATTGGTGGGTCTTACCTGTGAAGATCTGGATTCGTGGATCAAAACAATGTAGCTTGTCCGCGTATGTGACACGAAAACGGAAGTGGATTATCGAGAGTCGAACTTCGTTTCGTCCATGTGAAAGTAGTCGTAATCTATAGGATACGCATAGCCGTGTAAACGCATTTGAACTATTTCACAGGTGGAAATAGGTAGATGGATGTAGGGAGACAGGAAGATAGAAAGAGAAATTGAGATAGAAAGATAGATAGAGAGAGAGGGAGAGAGATCCCGAAAGACCATTTGACGCACAGACCATATATTTTGACATATCTGTAATAATAAAGAAAGAATTGTTATTAGCAAAAGAGACAAGATATGAATTACATATTGGGGAGGGCAATATCCAGCATCTGCAGGAACTTAACTTTCTGCATAGTAATAGATATATGTGAAAGGGAAACCCGAAGGCTCAGAGGAAAAGCGAAAATTACTTTCAGAAACGAAGCTTAGTATTAAGAGAGAAGATAATTTAATATACATCAGAAAATAGTGAACAAATCTCCTCATTGTTGAAGCCCGAACATCAAAAGACGGAAATCTTATTCGAAAGACGAATGCTGGGAATACCATATACATGATATATGATTAAAGATAATGTTTTCATGGGAAGAGTAGTTATCAATCAGACAGAGACAGTTGATATCCTTACCAAGTAAAGACAGATTGGGTGATCTAACGCTTTTTAAAAAGCAATTCACCCCTAAGCAAGGCGAGAGTGCCACTAGCACGCAAAGGATTACAAAGAGAGGGAGAGCAACAGTAAAGAGGGTTGTTTGAGGAAAGGATATAGAGAAGGACGAGGTTCGGGATCAAGGCATCAGAAGATGTCGATTGACATTACATTTGAATATTTGAAGATTATAGCTATCAGGGAAGCAAGTAAGAGGAAGGGAGTTCCACTGTCGGGAAGTGCGCGAGAAGAAAGTGTTGGTGTAGAAGAAATTAACCTACTTGCCAAGTTTGGGGAAAAGGAGAGAAGATTTGGTTCGGTTTGTTTTGTTTTATGGCATATGAACCTCAATGGTTTATTTAATGCTGACAATTTTTTTTATTGCTGGTAATAATTTTTTTCTTCAAAAATCTTTTGCTGGCAATATTTATTTCAAAAATATATTGTTGGTAATAACGTATTGCTGGTAATATTTTTTTTAAATATATTGTTGGTATTAACGTATTGCTGGTAATATTTTTTCAAAAATATATTGTTGGTAATAATGTATTGCTGGTAATATCTTTTACAAAAAATATATTGTTGGTAATAACGTATTGCTGGTAATATTTTTTTTTCCAAAATATATTGTTGGTAATAACGTATTGCTGGTAATATTTTTTACAAAAAATATATTGTTGGTAATAACGTATTGTTGGTAATATTTTTTAAAAATCTATTGTTGGTAATAACGTATTGCTGGTAATATTTTTTAAACTTATATTGTTGGTAATAACGTATTGCTGGTAATATTTTTTCAAAAATATCTTGTTGCTAATAACGTATTGCTGGTAATGTTTTTTTCAAAAATATATTGTTGGTAATAAAGTATTGCTGGTAATATATTTTACAAAAATGAATTTATGGTATTACAACAATTTTTATACTTTCATTGTGCTTTGACCCCAGTTTTGGGGTTAACTATTTGCCCATATCTGGGAACCTAACAGTAACTATCACACCGCGTCAGGGTGAACCTGGGAACATCAGCAACGAAGAGGTGGTTCCACGCTCCTCAAAACCTCCTAATCAGAGGCCTTGCTGTCGGGCATAGTTTATTGTCTTACCCAAAACGCTGATGTAGTTTATCGTCATACCAAGGGCGGCGGAGAGAAGAGTGAGGAAGACAAAGGCAAGTATTTTTGTAAAAGCATGCTCTTCTTAAAGGAACAAAATACAGGATTTTGAAAGGTGAGCATGATTACCTATATACAAAGAGATGAAAATCATATAGAAAAACAAAATCCAAATAAAAATTGGGGATATGAAAGGACATAACTAGACAGAATGGTAAATCAATACTGATATGAAGAATAAGTAGCTAATTACTATGCCAGAGCTTTTTTGCGAAAATACTTTCACCACACTTGTTCGACGAAGACACGTCTCAGCAACTCATTCTATTGCTTTCTGTGTTATTTTTTATTATCCCGTCTAACCTTTAACAGTTTCATATGGGACTTAGAAGACAACATGCTCAATATTCTGTAGAAGCCGAAAACTTCGTTATCTGCCATTGCTATTTGTTTGTGTATAGAACGCCCATTTGCCTTTGAGTGTGAAAGTTCACTTATTTGTTTCCACGTATATGGCTAAGAAGAATATATACTGATATAGATTCATACATACATGCCGATGCAGAAAATGAGTGCGTTAAAAAAATCGTTAAACAAGTTATTTTTCCGCTTTTCAGTCTTCAAGTTTTGAAATCTTCTAGAATGGGTAGAAATAGATGAAAGAATTGTTTCTATCTATGCGTTCTCCATGTTGATAGTATATAATAAATTTAGGTATGTCATCTCAACAGATTTAGAAGATATTGGCAATTGAAAAAACGTTCATGAAAGTACGTTTCAAATGTAATATCCGATAATGTATTTCGCCTATATGTACAATCATTCCTGTCAAACCGTGAATTGAAGGTCGTTCTCAATGGATTCATCTCCAGCTTCTATCCCACTAACGCAGGTGTTCTTCAAGGCTCCATCCTAGGCCCTACTCTGTTCCTCATATTCATAAACGACCTTCCTGACGCCATAGATTCCCAAGTCGGCATCTATGCGGACGACACCACAATTTACTCCTGCCTCAAACACAAATCCAGTGATGCTGACAAAGTTAACCTGGCAGTTCGAATAGAAAAGGACCTCCAATCGGTTGTGAACGGGCAAGAAATGTATGGTTAAATTTAACGCCTCTAAAACAAAACTGCTCTCTATTAATCACCACAAGGATCCATCCCTGCATCCCATTAGAATTTCTGAAGACCAACTTCTCGAGAGCTCCACTCTGCAGCTGCTCGGTCTCACGCTGTCCGCTGATCTGAGATGGAACAAATACATCGAGTCAATTGCATCATCCACCGCAAGGAAAGTTGGCTCCCTGTGCCGAGCCAGGAAATTTTTCTCCCCGGAATCGATCCTCCAAATCTATAAATCGACCATTCGCCCTTGCATGGAGTATTGAGGCCATATATTGTCTGGAGCCCCTGCTGTTTGCCTCAGGGGTCTTGATAAGATCCAGAGAAGAATATGCAATGTAATTGGCCCTGATCTGTCATCTCGTCTGCAGTCGCTCTCTCACGTTGCCTAGCTCTGTCTTTTTTACAAATACTTTCACGATAATTGCTCCGAGGAGCTGCTTTCGCTGGTTCCTAGGCCTCATGAATTTAAACGTCCTACGAGGCTGGCATCCCGTTCGTACCCCTTCACCGTTGAAACTGTTAGATGTAGACGTCTCTTCTACTCCAATAGCTTCATGTCTCGCACATCTCGCCTGTGGAACTCCCTTCCTCATTCCTGTTTCCCTGACAAATACAATCTCCAACTATTTAAGTGTAACGTCAATCGACATCTCCAGTTGCCTTGATCTATCCACTTCCTTTCTCCACATCCTTTCAACTTTCATTCCTATCTGCTCTCGCTCCAAATCTTCTGTAACCCCCTTGCCTTGATCTATCCACTATCCAGTATCTTTCTCCACATCCTCTCCTTTACCACTCCTATCTGCTCTTCCTCTGAACCTTCTGTAACCCCTTGCCTACTAGTGGCTTCAGCCTTGCTTGGAGCGATAAGCTTAAAAAAAATGGCTTCATCAGATGGATGACGAAGAATTTGCTGTAAGTGTATGCATTTGCGTGTGTTTAAAATAATTAAATCATATTATTTTTCCCAAGCTGGCATTGCCCGAGACTAAATCAGAAAAAGAAACTGACTGACTTTTAAAAAATCGTTTACATTGTATATTCGCGACTTAAGTGTTCGAGGTTTTAAATGGAAATCATTCGGAATGCGTAGAAAACAGATGAAAGAATTGTTTTTATCCATGCCGAGAGTTTTTAATAAATTTGGGTGCGTAAAATACCGACAGATATATAAGGTATGGACATTTGGAATAACTTATTACATACCCAAATTTATTACATACCGTCGACATGGATAAAAACAAATCATTTTATCTATTTTCTACCTATTCATAAACCTTGGACACTTAAGGCGGAGATTATACCGATGAATAATTTCTTACGGAACTTACAAAGATTACGTCCACATCACTTTGAAATAGCCAGTCCTGGATGATCAGTGAATTTATATATATATATATATATATATATATATATATATATATATATATATATATGTGTGTGTGTGTGTGTGTGTGTGTGTATATATATGAGTGTGTATATGTGTGTCTCTGTGTGTGAGTGTGTCTCTGTGTGTGTGTGTGTGATTGAAATTAAGTAGGATTTGAGATAATTGTATTTAAGCCCAGTGCTTTCTGCAGTTGATGTTTCTTCTAGACTCGATGAATTATTTAAATACAATATATATATATATATATATATATATATATATATATATATATATATGTGTGTGTGTGAAGAAGTATGGTTTTAAGGTGTTATTTATGGAATAAAGTGCTCAATATCAGGGATAAATCGTTTTTAAATAAAAAAAATAAACATTGACGTCAAGACTAATAGGCAACGGAAATAGGCGACTGATGCTAGAAGCAACCATCAGGCCACGTCTGTTGTTTTCTCGATTATTTATATTTATGGGGATCAGTGGTGCATTGTGGGTAGTCTATTCTAACGGTTATTTTGGCGGGAGTCGTTTGTGAATTTGTTTGTTATTTTATTTATTTATTTATTTGGATTGATTATTTTACTTGTTTTTGCTTATTTATGTTTTTATTTATTCTTACAATTATTTTGGCGGGATCGGTGTGATAATTTGTTTATTTATTTGGATTAATTTATTTTACTTGTTTTTTTATTTATTTTTATTTCATATATTTTTATTTGCAATTTGAGATGAGTTCAGATAGTTTATTTAGTAGTTTGTTTTGGTCTGGTAATGTAATAGCAGTTATTTATTCCTCTAAGCAAATTTTGCAGGTTTTGGTTTGATTCATCTAGGGTGATGTTCTTTTCCTTATTTTTGGTGTGATTTGCGTTTTGTTTTTAATTTCCCAGATATACAAAGCATCGTGCCGTTCGCGTATTTCCTATATGTTTTGTGTGCATAGATTTCTTTTTTGTTTCCAGGGCATTTCAGTTACTCCTAGGTATATTTTTTATTCATTATGTGGTGTTTTAACGTGGCTTGGTATGTTACGTTGTTTTATAAACAATTACCGTTTAAGGCCTTTATTCTGCAGTTACACGTGAGTTTAATTTGTTCGGGTGGTTTGTTGATAGTTTTTCTGTTGTGCTGTTTTATTTTTAGGCTTTCTGACAATTCTTCCAATGAAACCATATTTAACGAAACTAAAAAGATTAAGAAAACAGCCCAATAAAGATAGTGAATTCACAGCAACACTAACATACTCACCACAGAGCACAAAAAAAAAAGAACAGGGAGAGAAATACCATATGGTTCAACACACCGTACAGGAAAAACGTAAAAACAAACGTAGGAAAATATTTTTCAAAATCTTACACAAACACAAAAAGAAAAGAAAGAAAGAAAGAAAGAAAGATACAAGTCATAGTCGAAAAAAAGGAGACTATATCTTATTTCTGTCTTTCTATCTTGTGTTTTTATTTTATTTTTCCTTTTTTCGCGGGAAAAGAGAATGTTTTTTTTTGTAAGTAAATATTAAAAATTGTAATAACCCTCATTTACCACCGCTCGATGAAATGCGATGATAGCATTAGAATATGAACGCATTTATGTAGCAGTTTACATATGATCGATTATATCATGTAATAAAGAAACATCGCTCTACTTTTGTCAGTCAGTTATGTGCCATACATGATATACGCTTCGGCGGCCGTGTATCTTTCAATACATGACTGAGGAGGCAGATTTTCCCTCAGTAGGCTGCCATTTCTTTCTGCGGTAAATCAGTTGCCATCCAAGTCTATAGAACCCGGTCTGTCCTGCTATTTACCCATAGCTGAAGAAGAGGATGTATAGCTTTCACAAGGGTATTAGAACGTAAGTGAATGTCATGGATTTGACTGGAATTCCTCAATCTGAGCCGCGATCCAGTACTCCAGCGTGATGCTACTATTGTATCGAACCCTATTTTTAAATTAATGTTGTGAACGTTTGAATTTTAAATTAATGTTGTGAACGTTTGACTTTATATTTAACTCGTTCTCACCTCATCTGTATATATCAGGTCTTCCCATAAGTTCTGTCCGAATTTTGAATAAAGAAAACAAGTGACCAAATGTTACATTTAATTACAGATTCAACCAACAATGTATTTTCCCCGATTATCTATGACTTCCTTCCATCTATTAACAAGCTTACTAATTCCATTACTGTAAAATTCTTTTGGCTTTGATTCGAAGAACTCACAAATGTCAGTTTTAACCTCTTCCTGTGTTACAAAAGCTGTTTCTTCCAAATGATTCTGTAAGCTACGAAACAAATTGTAGTCGGAAGGAGCAAGGTCGGGAGAATAAAGTGTATGATGAATTTTCTTCCAACCAAATTCTTCGATCCTTTGTGACGTTATTCTTTCTGTGAGTCGTCGCGCATTGTCCTGATGAAACATCACCCGTTTTCGATTCACTAGAGCAGGTCTTTTTTTCCTCAAAGTTTGGTTCAAACGCTCTAATTGCTGACAGTATATTTGAGCATTAATTGTTGCATTAGGTTTTAAGAATTCAAATGTAGATTATTCCTTGGCAATCCCACCAGATTGAAAGAAGAAACTTTTGCCCATGAAGTTCCCTTCTCGGCTGTAGCTGCGGTCCTTCCCCTTTACCAAGCCACTGTCTACAACGCTTAACATTTCGATAAAAGATCCATTTTTCGTCGCCAGTCACAAGTCTTTCCAAAAAGGGTGAAACAAGTTGGCGAGAATGGAGAGAAGAGCAGATGTCAACTCGGGATTTGTGGATGTTTTCAGACAATTCATGAGGCACCCATTTTCCAAGTTTAGGAACTTTTCCAAGTTGTTGAAGATGACGATGAACAGTTGTATGGTTTGAACTGAGAACCACTGCCAATTCCTCAACTGATAAAGCAGGATTTTCTTCAATGGCTGCTTCAAGATGTTTTTCAACAAAATCAATTGGACGTCCGGTGCGATCTTCATCTTCAAGAGTGAAATCTCCACCTCTGAATTTTGTAAACCATCTTCTGCAAGTCCTTTCATTCACACATTCCTCTCCATAAACTGAGTGAATGTTTCTAGCCGCTTCGGCTGCTGAGTTTCCTTTCTTGAACTCATAAAGCATTATGTGCCTCAAATGATTCTTGGATACTTCCATGTTAGCAGGGTTTTAATCATACAAAATGTAATTTTATTGTTCTCTGAAATAAAATTTGATCAGTTTAAATGCATCTAAACATAAAAATAATGTTCAGCTCCATTAGACATTATAAAATACTCTTTAAATTTGGTTCATCTTAACAAAAAGTAAAATTCGGACAGAACTTATAGGATGACCTAATATATATATATATATATATATATATATATATATATATATATATATATATATATATATATGCAGTGAGAGAGAGTGTGTGTGTGTAAGAGATACAGATGGACTTGGTGTAAAAGTGAGTGAGATAGAGCGAGAGACGGACAGACAGACAGGAAATACAGTGAAACTCAGTTCCTTGCTCCTGTAGTGTCTGTATTCGTCAATGACTTCCCTATATTTGTTGAGTTATAAACACAATTTCCAATAGAAATATTTCTATATATGTACATGAAATAATTCTCAATAGACGGCCACAAGCAGAAATCTTCACCAACCTTAGGTGGTACAAAAATAGAAAGAAAACATTAATATAAGTTGTCAGCGACATTCAAACTTGTGAGTTCCATCTTTGATTAGGATGAGCAGTTAAGTTAAATTGCGTTCAGACAGGTCGTCTCGCATATTCAGGAAAAAAGTTTCCGGTAGCCTCAGGAATGAGATAGAAACTGCAGGAATTAGAATGTTGTAACGTGAGATCATAACTGGCAATACGAAATATATTGATAATATGCGCGGTTTAGAGTTTGCGCATTGTAGCTTTCATAATTTAACGTGGACCCAAAATAGTCCCAGAGGACTGACGAATAGGAATTTGGTAAAATGTTTCTTAACTAAACGACGACATTTGATTAATGAAACTGACATCGGAAAAGAAATTTCTTATCAGAGTTTGTTGAGAGAACGTTGCACAATTCCGTCGTAAGTCTTTCTTTAGATGAGTGTCATTTGTTATTTAACAAATAATAATTTATGAAAGCCTACTGGTATCGGTATAATGCACAGTCCATGGGCACAGGTCACTGGAAGCGAAAAGACTTATGTTAAACTACAGTGCATGTGTACGAGTGTTACTGTTACAGAAATGAGTTACGTTAATCAAATGATTAATATTTTTGCTGATGGATTCGTATAAATGCAGTGAACTGAAATGATATTATTTTGCAGTATTACAGTAACTAGAATTCCGATTTTATTAGTCTTTTGGAAATCGACATTAGAAATTTTGAATTTATGTTTTTTGAACTGCTATAATAATTTATCTCTCTCTTCTCTATCTATCTATCTATCTATCTATCTATCTATCTATCTATACATATATATATATATCTATCTATTTATATATATATATATATATGTATATATATATATATATATATATATATAAATGTAACAAACCTCGTTGCTTAGTTTGCAAACACTTAATAATCGATAGTGCATTTTCTGTACCCAACACCAATATCAAGATACACCCACATCGCGTCACCTGTGATAGCCATAATATAATCTACTATTTATTCTGCACAATATGTCCCAATAGTGGATATATTGGTGAAACTGGAAATAATTTTAGATTTCGCTTCAACAACCATAAACTTACCATACGTCAAAACAATCCTTATTCCCCCATAGCTGAACATTTTAATCAACCAGGACACTCATTAGAAAACTGTAAATGTGTACTGATAGATTGTGATTTCAGTTCCACATACACACGCAGAAAAAAAAGAAAAATACTGGATTTTAAAATTAAATACATATAAACTAGGGTTAAATAAAGACTTGGGTATTTTAAATCTTTATAAATATTTCAATAGTTAAACAAATTTTTTTTTTTTTTAGATATAGTTACAAAATTTTTTAAACAACATCTAAAATATTATTACAGTTAGATTTACGTTAGAAATATTCGAACACAGTTGCATTCCATATCACGTGACGTCCGGACTCGCGACGGACGCTACTTAATGTCAACAAATTTCTGAAAAAAGTTATTTCTAATGAAAGATCGGGGTCGATCTGAAATATCAAATATTTATATATATAAAAATATAAATAAATACTTTCACAAAAAAAACATTGAAATTTTTTTATTTGCAACTTTTCAGTTGTTATCTATCTATCTATCTATCTATCTATCTATCTCTCTCTCTCTCTCTCTCTCTCTCTCTCTCTCTCTATATATATATATATATATATATATATATATATATATATAAAGAAATATAGTCTTAAAGTGTGCTATATTTATGGGATAAAGTGCTCAATATCAGAGATAGAGCGTGTGTAAATATAAAAGGGAACATAGGAGTCAACACTTAGAGGCGACAGTCTGTTTGATGCTAGTGTAATCGTCAGGCAACTCAAGACGACAAGTTGCCTGACGATTGCACTAGCATGAAACAGACTGTCGCCTCTAAGTGTTGACTTCTATGTTCACTTATATATATATATATATATATATATATATATATATATATATATATATATATATATATATATATATATATATATATATATATTCAAGTATGTTTGGTTAAAAAATGTAGACGTATTTTGTATATTTATTTTATTTTTAATCCTTTTAAATCTACAAATTAATTTCTTGGTGTCTGCAGAAATTGGTGAAGAAAAATTCCAGAATATTCTTTCAAATAATTTTTAGTTTTCCAAGTATTTTCAATCTAAAATAAAAATTAATTGAAACAAAAATATCTGAAAGAAATTTTCGGAATTTTTCTAAATCAATTTTCTACAAGCACCAAGAAAGTGGACTTGAAGGGATTAAGACTAAAATGTATAGACAATACGTCTAAATTATTTAACCAAACAAGCTTCAATGAAAATATGCTGCTATATATATATATATATAGAGAGAGAGAACGAGAGTTGTCACAGTCTGTTTCTTAGTTGAATAATAAATTCCACACCACACATATATAATTTTTAGACATTTATATATTTAACATTTTTTTTATAGATACAAATATTTAAGTAAATGCTCTGTTTATAATAAACAGTATTAATCAACATTTAGCGGTCTGAATGTCCGAGAAATTCTCATAGAAAATATTCATCCTGCAACAGTATCGAACCTATATCCTATACGGAATCGTTATATAACCTGACGTACCTTTTAACCAATTCGGCCACAGAGGATCGTGCGGTTGGCAAGGTCAAATTTTCTGCTTATAACCGAACGATCCTCTATGGCTAAATCGGTTAAAAGACACGTCAGTTTATATGACGGTTCCGTATAGGATACATCTTCGAATCCTGTCGGTGGAGGAATATTTTCTATTGAAATCTCTCGGACATTCAGGCTGGTAAATGTTGTTTAATACTGTTTATTATAAACAGAACATTAACTTAAATATTTGTATCTATATATATATATATATATATATATATATATATATATATATATATATATATATATATATATATATATATATAAACGCAATCGTCAGGCCACCGATTGCGTCTAGCGTGAAAGAGCCTGAGAGAGCGTGAGAGAGAAGATGATGAAAAAGAAGAAAATAATAACATAGAAGTACTTAAATAATGTGGAAATTAGATCTAAACCTACCATTCAAAACAATGTCTCCATCTACAAATACGTAATTTCTCTTTATACAGCAAATTAAAACAAAATGCCGTCTCCCAGTCTCTTTCTCTTTTTCGCTGTGTGTCTGTCTCTCTTAAACACACACACACACACACACACACACACACACACACACACACACACACACACACACACACACACACACACACATATATATATATATATATATATATTGTATCGTAACGGTCCTAGCTCGATGCTCGGCAGTCGATGCGCAGTGCTGAGGAGTCCCAAACAAAAGGATGAAACGGCCGTCCAGTAATTTCTGCATTTTATTGAGTATTCTTGCTCTAGATTGATGAAATATTATGATATGTATATATATATATATATATATATATATATATATATATATATATATATATAAAATGTATATGTGTGTGTGTGTGTGCGCGCGCGTATGTGTATATGTATGTGTCTACACCATCATACTATTAATATATACATATATTTAAATAATTAATAATATATATATTAAATTTATTTATTTAATTATTGATATATATATATATATACTATTCTATATAGTATATTCTATATAATATATAGTATATATATTATATATATACATATATAATTAATTAATAATATATATATTAAATTTATTTATTTAATTATTGACACATATATATATATATATATATATATATATATATATATATATATATATATATATATACGAGGGTAATTCAATAAATAAGGTGAATTTTTCGGTATAAAAACTTCTAATACAGATAAAAGTTCACTTTTTTTAATTTTTCAACGTAGTCTCCCAGAAACTGTTACACACTTTTCCCATCTGTGCACAAGCTTCCGTATTCCCTCAGCGTAAAAATCTTTGGACTGATGTCTCAGCCAGTCGCTCACAACACTTTTGACTTCATCGTCACTTTTAAACTTCGTGCTTCTCATGAAAGATTTCAAGGGGACAAACAAGTGAAAGTCTGAAGGGGCAAGGTCTAGGCTGTAAGGGGGATGAGGGAGCAGTTCCCAACCCAACTCGTTGATGGTCTGCACCGTTTGGGCTGCTGTGTGAGGCCTTGCGTTGTCATGATGCAAGATGTCTCCTTCTGACTGATGACCCCTGCGTTTGTCGCAACAGATAAGCTCAAGGTCCTTGCAATGTCATCCACTGTCACCCTTCTGTCAGACTGAATGAGGTCATTGACTGATTCTATCACGTCAGGAGACCTCACTTCTGTAGGCCTCCCAGGCCTGTCTTCATCCTCAACACTACTCCGTCTTTCTTTAAACAATTTAGCCCACTTGTAGATATTTCTTTGGCTGAAACATGTGGCACCATACACAGTTGACATTCTCCTATTAATTTCAACTGGTTTGCACCCTTCAGCAACCAAAAACTTGATAACTGACCGCTGTTCAATCCTGGAGCATGCTTCTTGGTCGGCCATCTTTGTTAATCGCCAAAACTCTCGAAGATTTTTAATCTGCAAAAGAAATTAAATCCATGTGAAAAAGAAGTAAAACAAAAAATATATATAAAGAGTAAGCTTCTATTTGTATTAGAAGTTCTTATACCGAAAAATTCAACATATTTATTGAATGACCATCGTGTACATATATATATATATATATATATATATATATGAATAAAAACACAAGAAAAAAACTATTATTAGCTGAAGCGTTTCGTCCTTTGATAGACTTTATCAAGACAGTGTAGGCTTTATGTTCTTGCACATTTGTATATACAAAAGCAATGATATCACTGGTTTATCAAGGATTTTAAATTTGAAAAACTTCATAAATATTCGTCAGGAGGTTGAAAGGTCAGTCAGAACATATGGTGGACACAAAGTGTCATAATTGAATGTCTTGTAATATATATATATATATATATATATATATATATATATATATATATATATATATATATATATATATACTTAGATCTGTATATTGGAATTATAAGTCTACACATATAACTTGATATAATAATTTGTGTGGATGTGTGTGTGTGTGTGTGTTTACTTTTTTCTCTTTATACATACGTTTGATTTAATACAAAATATAGTGTGTTTTTTAACAACAATACCCGTATAAAATATGCACTGTACCATCATTATGATAATCCGATATATATATATATATATATATATATATATATATATATATATATATATATATATATATATATATATATATATATATATATATATCAATTATGTATTATTGTGAATGAAACTGTGTGTGTGTGTATGTGTTTGTGTATTTAATGGAAGATTTATATAGATGTAACGTTTGGCTTGTTTCATTCGTACGAAAACATGCTAATATTAACAGGGCCTCGCTGAAGCGACACTATGAGTGCATAGGCAGGAACTAGTATTAAACTGATATGCAACGAACAGCAATGAGATCTCAAGAAATGTGTCTTCTTGTTTTCTAATCTAGACATCCAACCTGTCCGAGAGTTCAGAATTGAAATGAGTTCTCGCGGGAAGCCATTGCGATGACGCCAATTTCCGATCGACGCAGCACTCTTTAGACTGGTGTCGTCGTTTTGCCAAGAATATTTACGGAGGGGGGAATGAAAGATGAATGGAAGGAAACGTCTTCTCTTATTTTCACGTCTTGGCTATTTCTCCGCTGCAGTTTGAAGAGACACACAGATAACCGTTTCTCCGACTTCATTAAATATCGACGCTGTACTCCGGGAGAAGATTGAACCATTTTGGACACGAGAGGCCGATGTAAACATGGTGCGCGCTTTTCTAGAAGTGAGGAGAGTAAAATTACTAACAAAATACAACGGCGGTCTTCTGTATATTATAGTAAAAATACGTTTACCTCTCCGGACGACTCATGGATGCGCTGGTAGTGTAACGGATATCGGCGCTGAAAATAAAATCGGACTACCGGGGTCATTATCCGGGCTAGTGAGTTGTGTTAACCATCGAACAAACATTTTTTTTAATCGGGGGAATCATGAATATTCGAGTTAAATAGCAGAGATAATTGTTTTCTCTAGACATGGAGGCACCCATTTTGGGAGAAGAAAAACAAGCCGGAAGCAGTTTCGCCTGCTTTACGTTATATTGCCCTAGACACACCTACGGTTGCACTACATGTAGTGCACCAACAAAACTGGGGGGTTATGGGACTCGGAAAGATGGTATCTCACGCGACGAATAGTCAATCGAATGTAGAGTAATAACTGGTAGTCTTGGCGTGTCGACTTTTAGGCTAATTTACATTATGCTTTCTAACTGTCGCTGTTTATCTCGACTCTTTCTAAATGTTCCGTTTTATCCCTGATGCTGTCTAACTCTCCTATTTTTGCGATTCTTCAAACCCATGCCATCATGAACGATAAAACGACACTAAGACCAAAAGTGTTAGCGAGAATGGGCGAAACAAAGAAAGCGTTATTCAGTAGATATTAAAATAAAGTGGAAAGATTTTTAAAAGACATCACTTGACGATTGACAGTGCCTGTAAATTTGAAACCGTATTTGATAAAAAAATTAAGAAGCCAGAAGATAGTTCCCCGTCCTTATGGTGTGTCGCCTTGACGTGCTTCAACGAACTCCAGGGCTATGTGGGCTGAGATTTCGGCCCTTATCAGGTCAAAGCAAATTCAACAGGTCTATGGGGTAGGAGACAGACGAAAGACACTCCCTGGTCCTCCAGTGTTTTGGGTTGTGCAGTAAGCTAACATCCTTAACACTTAAAAACTAACTTTTTGCACAAACCACAACGATATCGTCAGACAACGACATGGCAGAGGAAGAGTCCTCCAAAATGGAGCGTATGTCGCGTGCTGGAGAAATCCCCCGGGAAGACAGCCGGCAAGACATGGAGCGAGGTGAAGAGGATCACCCTTGAATCGCGTCTGCTGGGAGGTGTTGTTGCGGCCCTATGTTCCCCAAGAAATGAAGAGGGATAATGAAAAAGTTTCAATGAATATAGAATTTACGGTTATATATTGAAACAATAAAATGATGAAAATAGCAATTACTCTGCATGCCATCAATGTGGTTAAAACAAATAAACGAAAAAAATAAACGTTTTATTGGGAGATTGCAAACAATTGATTCTGAACATCATTCAGACCTACCGAGTACGGATGTAAAATAAAAAGTTTATCAGAGTTTGCCAAGATTTGATATCATCCTAGTATGTATATTTCAACATATTCCACTGATGGATTACACTAGACTTATAATATACGTGACCCTACATCTTATATTACGAAAATTAATATTCTTGGCTGACGGTCAAATCCAGTTGAATAATCGTTCCCGTACGATCACCGAAGTTAATGTATCTGGTTAGTACCTAGATGGGTATCCGCTTAGGAATATCAGGTGTTGTCAGCTTGAATGTGCGGGTGGTATAATGGGCAATGGCTCAAAATTTGTAATCGGTGAGCCGAGTTTCAATTTCTGTTGGGTTTGTTATATCCCCTTATGAGCAAATACACTTTTTTTCCTCTATCTAAGTCTTAACTAGTAACACTTGTGTGTCTAAATCATAATTATCTCTAATAACAAAAAGCTTTTTTCATTCAGCTTATATTTCTGGCTTTAAATAACCTGATATTTGTTGATAAGGCGTAAAAACAATTCAATCATTCAATGAATAATCGTATTCAAGTTAGTCTCTGTTATTGACTTACGTACTTTATCCAAATTTTCTGAATATGTCATATCGACAGAAAGAATGCCTTATTCATCTTGGTTATTGCATTTAACATGAATCAGCGTATTTTATTTTCCTAGAATATTAATATGGATGTGCAGAAACGATATAACGGCCAACAGCAAAGATTTTGGGAACCAGGATCAAATTTCAGCCTTGACTACTGATGTTCTCTTTGCACTCGTAACATTGAGGAAGACTGATATGATTTATAACCCAAAGTTTATTTGAGAAAAGCTTCTGATACACGCTGACGCGGATGGAAGTCAGAGAAAAGGTCGTAAAATGCAATGTGTATTGTGCGCTAGAACATAGAGAATTCTACACCAGCTTGTCTATTTCTCGTCCTCTCAAGAGAGGCTCCATAATGGAAGCATAACTCCGATGCTTTTGAAATTCAGAGAAATAAGGAATTAATTAACTCACGTTGGGACACAGACATGATAGCGTTAAAGCAGTGCTGAATGAATATATAATATGCGTCTTATGTAGTGATAAATACATTATATTTTTTATAATACGAGATTTACAGCTGAATAATATTGATTTCATGTTCAATAATATCTTTCCATTTTCAGGACATCTGACCTCGTACCATAATATATTAAGCTTCGTAAGACTTTTGTGTACACATTTTTTTCACCCCAAGCAAGGCGGGAAGCAACTAGCACGCAAGTGGTTACAGAGAGTTGGAGCGAGACCAAAGAGGAGTGATAGAGGAAAGGATGAAGAGAAGGATAGGGGATAGATCAAGTCATCTGGAGACGTCGATTGATATTACATTTGAATAGTTGGAGATTATAGCTATAAAGGAAACTGGAAAAGGGGATGGAGTTCCACAGGTGAGAAGTGCGAGACATGTAGCTATTGAAGTAAAAGAGACGACTACATTTAACAGTTTCTACAGTTAAAGGGTGAGAGCGAGATGCCAGCCTAGTTGAACGCCTAAATTCATGAAGTCTTTGAACCAGTGAAAGCTGGTCATCGAAGCAGTAAACATGAAAGTATTTGTAAAAAAAAAACAGAGGGAGGCAACGGCACGTCTGTGAGAGAGCGACTGCAGATGAGATGCCAGTTCATGGCCAATTACATTGCATATCCGTCTCTGGATTTTATCAAGAACCTTGAGACAAACAGAAGGGGCTCCAGACCATATATGGCAGCAATACTCCATTCACGGGCGAATGTTTGTTTTGTAGATTTGATTTAAACAATTTCGGTTATATTTCATCTGCATCCCTTCAGAACGTGAGCGCTCAGGGTTTTTTTATAATTTCCTGTTCTTTGTAGATCTTATGTTTTGTCTATTCGCTATTCCTGCTACTTCATGTTTCTGAAAATGTTATGGGAACTTACCCATAATAATAATGGACTATTCCGGACATTATAAATACTGCGCCCCAAGAAGGAGCAGCAATAGAGGGTCAGTCAGAGTCAGAGACAGAGTCGAGTCAGAAGATTACTGCAAGACATTGGAATAGTGATTACTTGTCCAGACAACTTAGTTCACTCTAACCAAACCTGATAGTCACTACTAATACTTCTACTTCTTTGTACATATTTCTGTTTGTAATATATTTGTGTTATTCCATACCTGTGTTCCAGTTATTCTTCATTGGTTCTACCTTGGACTATCACTGTGGTAAAAGGAACTTGGACCATAACAGAAAACAACTTGCAAAAGCTTGTTCCTAGTGATTTGCACTGCTTTCCTAATATGTCTTGTGAGAACGAAATTTTCTAAATTCTCATTCGTCATTATATGTCCTAGAAATTTCAACTGTTACTTAAGTGTCTTTTTTATAGTTATGGTAGATGGCCAAACTTTCTACAGCTAATGTGCATCCAGCGACATACAGCGTAACCGCTTTCCCTGACAACCGGACTAAGGACTTCTGAAGATAAGGAATTGGTTACAAAGTCCACAGTTGAGCGGATAAATTAAGATTAAAATAGAAGAACTGAAATCAGTTTTAACCTTTATTTTTAATGTTCTATAGTAAACAAAATAAGCTAATGGTGTATGAAATATAACGGAATTGATTTTCAGGTAAATAAAATGAATTATGTAATGTTAAGGAACTTTCATTAAATTCAGTATACCATGTATGCAAAACAAATAATGTAACGAGGATTTTTTAATCGCAGTTGCATGATGATTCTTTCTCTTCTAATGTCATTATCAACGTTTTCCGCATTTCGTTTTGCTTTTGTTCATGAAATCTTTAAAATGAAGACACTTTTTTAAAACTCTGCGTGGGTTATTACAATCATCAAAGCTGAATGCTGGCTTTCTTTCCATAAAACTGACACCCTTTTCAATAGCTTTTTCAATTTCAGTTTAGTTTTATCATGCACCTCATCGCTATCTTGTTTCAGATGTGTCTCGTTGACATCCTTTTTTCTATTCCATTCATATTTTATACGAATAAAAGCCATTAGGGTAAGATAAGCATAAGCAATTATCCAAAGTAAATTTCCTGAAAAACAGAAATTTCAAATCAGTTACATATCACACAAATAGTTCAAATATACACATCAAAATCATGTCCGTTTTTCCATAATTCCGAATATGAG
>OZ038490.1:102973332-102975832 GCA_964036315.1 Acanthosepion esculentum | reverse complement strand
GTGAGTGAGCGGCGCTATATCGAGTCTGATTTGCTACCTCTTCGTCACCGAGGCCCGTAGAACAGTTGGTAGGGTGTTCGCTTGACAACCTAATTGTCAGGGTTTCAATTCTCGGTAGTGGATGCGCACTGCTGATGAGTCCCAAATATAGGAAGAAACGGCCGTCCAGTGCTTTCTGCATTCTGTGACAGTGCTTTCAGCATTCTGTTGAGGTTTCAGACTCGATAAATTACTTAATTATATATATATATATATACAAAAATTACATAAAATCTTCTTGAAATTTTAAAGAGTAAATTTATTCAAGAAAATCGCCATTGTCTTCAAATCGCCATTGCCTGCAGACGACTTCGGAATATCCTGCTACTCTTCTGGGTTGTTTCCCTGGGAAAACTACCGTTATATATGACTGGGTCCTTTTGCTTGTGGTGCATGGTGCATACCTATGTTGCCAGACATAGGTTCTTCCAGCAGGCACGTTCTTCTTTCAGCATAGCACCATCTCCTCAAGGCACTTGGTGTCGGCCGCCCTCTTGAGTTTGGGCACTGTGCGAAGATGAATAGAGGCATAACGTCGCCATCATTTGTGATTACTTCAAACAGCTTGGTAATTAGCATTAAACTCTTGGAACTCTTTTGCATTCTTCTATACTATCCTGAGATTGACACCCAAACTCTCGAAAATGTTCGTTTTGTTGCTTGAAGTATAGAGCCTTAAAACATTATCTTGCAACACCATCTTATGTGGTGTGGTCATGGGGGTGAGAATGGAAGTTCAGCGACATCGGAAAACAGCTTTTCTATGTGGAGTTGTCTGATGGGAAGCGTTCACTAATTCTTTCTTTTTCTTTTATGTCCCTTCCCTACGGAGGCGATCATGCCTCCCCACTCGCTCCTATCGTTTGTAGTTCTCAATAAGTTTTGTCTTTTTACTACGCCCTTTGAGTATCAGATTTTCCAAGTTTTCCTTTCTCATTCCGTGTCCATAATTTTCAGCTGCTTCTTCCTGATGTTAAGTATAATTTCCTCTTTACGTCCTCTCCCAAACCTCATCGTTGCTCCCATGCTCGGTCTGTGATATCCTCAGTATCCTTCTGCAGAACCATAGCTCCATTCACTCGAGGCTCTTCTTTATCCCAAAATCCTACTGTTTCGTAATATTATGCCTAGCATTTGGAAAGCGTCTTTCGTCATCCCAATATGTCTTCGGATCTCTGCGTCGCACTTACCGTCTTCTCAGAACAATTCCCGCCTATTTAAATTTCCGTATCTGCTTGATTTTAATGTCCACCCCATAAATCATATTTCGGGCTCAACTTTTGTCTTCTTGTAGTTTATGCTTAGTCCCTTCTTCTCGCTCTCCTTTGCTACCTTCTGTGAGAAGTTTGTAATTACCGTTCCGTGTCTGCTATCAGCACTGTGTCATCCTCGTATCTTATATTGTGTTAAGATTGTGTCCATTAATGGCGAATGTCGACTTTCACTTCTCTCAGAATTGCCTCGCTGTACAAGTTGAATAAATCCGGTGAGATGACACATCCTTGCCTTACGCCCCTTTCTATATTTGTATATCTGCTGAACTCATTTTCTATCCGCATGCATACCGTTTGCTGCCAGTATAGGTTCTTGATTATTCTAGTATAATTCCCAAATATATCAAGGTTACTGAGCAGTTACAACAGATTCTTGTCGCGTAATTTGACGAACGCCTTTGCGTAGTTTATAAAACATAGGTACACGTCCTTCTGCATTTGTATTGCTCTTTCTGATAACATTATGAGCATGAACATCCTTTGTTCCGGTGTCTTTGACGAACCCGCACGTTTCTTGTCCTATCGCTGGTCTGATTCTGCTGCGCGCTCTATTCATCAGAATACGGATGATGAGTTTTATGTGGATCATGAGGCTGATTGTTCGGTGGATTTCACATTCTTTAGCGCATGGTTTCTTAGGCATTTCTATGAAAATAGGTGTGCTGAGATCTGCCTGTATATTTTCACCGTTGTAGATTTCATTTATTTTTTCTGTAATCTTGTCTATGACAAATTCATCTAAATCTGTCAACATTTCTGTTAATTTCCGTCGGGCCCTGCCGCCTTGTTTCTGTTCAATTTGGCCAGAGATGCTTCTACTTCTATTTTTTTTTTTTTTTGAATTTCAGGTGCGTCGATAGATCTGTGTATTACTGTTGTTCTCTTTCGTCGTGGAAGTGGTCTCTAATACATTCCTTCCAGCGCTGAAGATTTTTTTCCATTCTCTAATATAAGCGTTTTATCCTTGAATTTTATGAAGCATTTTGATCGACATGATTTATGTCCCGTTAGTTGCCTTATTTTTTATGCATATCTCCATAGTTAATGGTACTCACTCTCTCTATATGTGCAAATTTTTTTTTATTTAGCCACTTTTCTTTAGCCTGCCTACATTTGGTCTTTATTTCGTTGTGTAACTTTCTGTAGTCCGTTCCGTAACTTGGCAAAGTTTCTCTCTTCTTTGCATC
>OZ038490.1:102965832-102968332 GCA_964036315.1 Acanthosepion esculentum | reverse complement strand
TTACCAGCTCTTATAAGAAAAACAATGAGAATAGCACCTTATCTTCTATCAATGAAAACACCTGCAAATTTGCTAACAAATTTGGAGTTGATGACAGAATAGGTAAATTTAATTTGAAAGATGCATACATTCTCTTCGAAGATCATAAACCGAACTTTATCAGTTGCTTGCAGTCCCGTTTAATTAATCACTATAAATCTGAGTTGGGATTAATTTCTAAGAGTATTCTTAAGAAAATAACATCACGTGTCCTGGATAAATGTCTAATCACCCTTTGGAAAGACTCGGCCTAGACAAATGGTTCCGAAACCCCAATAAAAGAAGTGTCACTTTCATCCAATTTGACATCTTGGATATTTACCCTTCTATTTCGGAGGAACTATTAATTAACAGGATATGCCGAGATAATGGAAAATAATCTGGATATTATTTTAGCGTCAAGAAGATCAATACTCACATACAATGAAGCTACTTAGGTGAAGAAGGATAATGAAAGTTTCGACGTCCCTAGGGAGCTTTCGACTCTGCCCAGATTGCAGATGTAATGGGCATATATATGTTAGACCCTAATCAGACTACATGAATGTCCACTCTAACCACCCTAAATCTGTAATAGATCGCATCCCCAGAACAGTTAATACGAGAATAAATAAGTTATCTTCTAGCCAAAAATCTTTAACGATAATAAATTTATATACAACCAGGCCAACAAAAATAATGGTTTTAGACAGGAAGTAAAATATAACGTAGAACTCGAAAATCATAATAATAACTGACCTAAAAATAGAAAGGGGAAAGTTATATGGTTTAACCCACCGTATTTCAGGCTTTCTAAAATTGATATAGTAAGTTTCTTCCTAAAATTAATAAATAAACACTTTCATAGTAAAAATCCACTACATGAAATTTTTAATAGGAAGTCACTGAAAATTAGCTATTCATGTGTAGGAAATATGGAGAAAATTATATCTTCCCACAATTGTAAAATTCTTAAAAACTACCTTAGTAATGAAACTCGACCTAATAGCCCTACCTGCAATTGTAGGAGTAGAGGCAATTGTCTAATCGGGGAAAAATGCATGTATGAAAATGTAATATACGAGTCAACAATCTTTCCCAAAAAAATATCAAACAGATAAAAAGATATATAGGTATATCCGCCGGTGATTGGAAGCAGCGTCTATACAACCATAAACGCTCTTTTAAATATCGATACCTCAAGAATCAAACTTCCTTATCCAAACACTACTGGGATCTGGTGGATAAGAGGTTAACCCCGCATTTCGAATGGAGTTTCTTATCAAGAGCTAGAACCCCAAGTAACTTCCACGATCGGTGTGATTTATGGTTTGCGGAAAAAATTATTATTAAAGATAAAAATCAAGATGAGTTGCTAAATCTTCGTAGTGAGATCATTTCAAAATGTAGACATAAAAATGATTTAAAATTTAAACACGGTTTTATAACGTGTTACCTGTGAAAGTTTCACCATCAACATCGGACATGACATCTAAATGAAATGCTTGTCTATATGTATCATTGTGTATGTTTATGTGTTGCTTTATAGTTTTTGATCATTTAATTTTGATTAGCAAACTTTATTCATATGTTGTCATATGTTGATATATGTGTATGTGGGTATATCGGTAAAAGTTTTCTTAAATAATTTTCTGACATTTATAAACTTAGGTATATATGTAAAGTTAGGCGATAGATACGCGTTTATCACCGTGGATTTTTAAGATTGTTAACGTTTACCTCCTTTAAGTACAATTAAATTTTGTTCCACCCACATCTATTTTCATATGTTAAATGTATACATGGATGGATGTGGTTTTTTAAAAAAAATTTACATTTTACATTTTAATATATATATATATATATATATATATATATATGCGGA
This sequence comes from Acanthosepion esculentum, assembly GCA_964036315.1. Lineage (NCBI taxonomy): Eukaryota > Metazoa > Mollusca > Cephalopoda > Sepiida > Sepiidae > Acanthosepion > Acanthosepion esculentum. The sequence continues at coordinate 102,966,429 of OZ038490.1, read as the reverse complement.
TATACATGTACATATATGTGTATATATATATATATATATATATATATATATATATATATATATATATATATATATATATAATATAATAATATTTTTAGTTTTTAAAAATATGATTCCTCCGCTACATAAGAGTTCTCATGTTTCAAAAGCGAGAGCCGAGACCCCTAACATAATTTTTTAAGTTACAGTTAAGATAACTTAAAAAATTATGTTAGGGGTCTCGGCTCTCGCTTTTGAAACATGAGAACTCTTATGTAGCGGAGGAATCATATTTTTAAAAACTAAAAATATTATTATAATATAAGCTCTACTTCTGTATGGAGCACTGTCCTTTTGAAAATAAAGCTAAATATTAAGGAACACCGGATTATCTACCTAACGTGTTCTTTCCTATTTCACTGCACACCTGCATACATATATATATATATATATATATATATATATATATATATATATATATATATGTGTGTGTGTGTGTGTATATGTATGTATGTGTGTATATGTGTATATATATGTATGTATGTTTAGGTATGTATATATATATATATATATATAGGTATATAAGTGTATATATGTGTATGTGTATATGTATGTATA
>OZ038490.1:102780832-102963332 GCA_964036315.1 Acanthosepion esculentum | reverse complement strand
CTACATAAAACTCACAAAAACGAGGCAATCTCACACCTCGAATAAAAAAAGGTTTTGAACTAGCAGAAAAAATACCATTAGACCAACTTCGAAATCCTAAGAAACGCAACATCGAACGTATTCTAGAATGTGTCTCAACATACAGCAAGAACAATCCAGAACTATTCACAGAAATTACCTGGAATCTAGACCTACTTACCAAGAATGATAAAAGGAAAACTACACTAAAAACAAGCGAAATAATTAAAAGCCAACGCTAATCAAAAAAGCCAAAAAAAACACATATTTACCACATGCAAATTTAGCCAACACACAGTAGAGGTGCAGGGAGTGGTTTCACAAAAAGCAAAATGAAAAGATGCATGGTTTGTGATATTATTATAGAAGGCAACTACTGCAATTCTCAAAACCTGACAACATTCAGAGTAAATTAAATTTTAAACGTTGTTTTATAGTGGATTAACATATTTTATTTATTTTCGTATACTGGCCTAAATGTTCGAGAAATATTATTAAAAAAATATGTACTCTCCGATAAGATCGAACCTACGTATCTCTGGAAGACAGAAACCGTCGAGGGGTATTTGGACAGATTCAAAGATCCAGCGAAAAAATGTCACTACGATTAAAGGTTTTTTTTTTAAATTGAAATTAATTTTTCGAATTTAAATTTAAAAGCATCATTTCTCCTTAAACGCACCGACTTCAGTTTTAGTTTTCTTCCAATCTGAGACATGGTTACATCTTAAATGCGTTTGAGAAAATGGGTTATAGCATTTTGAATCTTGTATTATCTGAATTTCGCTTATGTGACAAGTTGAATTTCTTTCAAATTCGATATTTTTTCTTTCGCTAGCGAGAGACGCCTGTCTTATTTTTCGCTTTGTGTGTGTCTAGGCTTTCTGTTCTCCGCCAACAACAATTATCTTGAGTCACTTGCGTAAATAGACAATTATTTTCTTTTCTTTCATCTTTTTGGAGAAAATGTTGTCGTGTTTTCTTTTAGGCTTTGACAGACACCTCGAACGATTCATTTTACAGTATGGCTTCCTTACCTGCAAGCTCATAGATCTCTGTGCATATATTTGCCGTAACGTATTCAGTGTGTGTGTGTGTGTAATTATATTGGTGCCTTTATGGTCGCAGGTATGTGTAAAAGAAAACAAGCCTGAGAGTGAATCATGTGTGACGTTTAAGTACATTCATATATATATATATATATATATATATATATATATATATATATATATATATATATACAAACACACGCAAATATATATATATATGTATGTATGCATGTATGTATATATATATATATATATATATATATATATATATATATATATATATACATACAATCATGTGCGACAATAAATAAATGCGTCGTTATATACATATATATATATATATATATATATATATATATATATATATATATATATATATACACACATATATATATATATATATATATATATATATATATCTTGAGAGAATGCGTAAATATTTAAACAATGATTACTACTGCTAATACTGCAAAGCTTTTTTATAAATTGGGCTCTGTCGGTCATTGTCGTTTTTATTCGAAATATAAGTACGTAAAATACGCCTTCCTCTCTACCAGGCGCTGATAGCTCAGGGATAAAATATACATATATATATATATATATATATATATATATATATATATATATATATATATATATATATATATATATATATATCAACAGTAAAACAACAATAATACAGTAATACATATATATATATATGTATTACTGTATTATTGTTGTTTTATATATATATATATACATCGACATATAAATATATATATATATATATATATATATATATATATATATATATATATATATATATAAATACATCGACAGTAAAACAACATTAAAACAGTAAACTTGCATATTCGGATTTTGTTTTGTCTTTTCCATATTTTTCATCATATATATATATTTTTTTTTCATCATATATATATATATATATATATATATATATATATATATATATGATGAAAAATATGGAAAAGACAAAACAAAATCCGAATATGCAAGTTTACTGTTTTAATGTTGTTTTACTGTCGATGTCAGTCGTTTCGGTCTAGTAGACCATCTTCAGGACATGTTTATTAGAAACATACTTAGGATTAGACGATAATAGTCCTGTGTCTATCGTCTTTTCATGTTGACTTAAATATCGTCTTATCCTAAGTATGTTTCTAATAACTATGTCCTGAAAATGGTCTACTAGACCGAAACGTCTGACGTCGACAGTAAAACAACATTAAATCAGTAAACTTGCATATTCGGATTTTGTTTTGGCTTTTCTATCTTTTTCATCATACCGTCAGATCTACATCCACATATTTGCTTACATATATATATATATAATATTATATATTGTTAAACATAACAGACAATTAATGTCTATTATGTTTGATCATGAGCCGTTTTAAAGTTCGTATATTTGCTTTAATTTCTGGTGAAAATTAAGAGATAAATAATGGATATTATTTTAGTACACTGTTCCTTGATTTAAGGCTTCGGTTCACATGTGCCATCCTCAGAGTGTTTATGCGAACTTTTAAAAAAAGATATTCACGATCAAATCTGATAATCTGTTATGTTGACACAGAATATTGCTATGAATATTAGACGCAAGGTCGTAAATTCAAGATTCGCTTCTGTGAGTTCGTACCACGAGAGAAACCGAAATATTAGCAACAGTTCCATATGGTTAGATACAATGTAATGCGTTGTTACTCGTTTGAAATGTAATTTTGTTGAGTCATTTTCTATCATATTTAACAATATATTTTTATATTATGATATGCGGCCCCAATACACAAAATATTTACACACACACACACACACACACACACACACACACACACACATACACACACACACACACACACACACACACACACACTCACACACATATACATATATATATATATATTAAAATTTATATTAAAATGAAAATAAAAAATAAATATATAAGATAACAAATAAAAATAAAAAATAAAAATGAATAAAATCAAGCAAAATATTTAACCCAAATAAATAAATAAATAAACGTATTCCGGTAAAATAACCGCCAAAATAGACTTCCCACAATGCACCACTGACCCATATATATAAATAGCCCAGAAAATTAACAGCACTCGTGGCCTGACGATTGCGTCTAACATGAAACAGACTGTCGCCTCTAAGTGTTGACTTCAATGTTCACTTTTATATTTACACACGCTCTATCTCTGATATTGAGCATTTTATCCCATAAATATAGCACACCTTAACACTATATTGCTTCATTCATATATATATATATATATATATATATATATATATATATATATATATATATATAAAGAGAGTGAGCTTCGAACATTTATGTGCACACAGCTTCACATACAGGCATTTAAGTAGGTTACCTAACGCAAATATTATCGAAAATCAACCTTGTAGAGATCTGCAATCGTGTCCTCTGCGCGCTATGTCGTATTACCCACCATTTGGCCACGGGTACATTATGATATCTGAATTCGCATCGATTGTACATGGAAATGTATCTTTTTTCTCTTAATAGATTTTTCTAATTGGGCTATGAAGGCTAAACATTAGCAATGATTCAAATCAATCCTTGTCGACGTATAACTTAATTATGCTAGAATTACTAGTATAATAATGCAATCTTCATCGCCTGAAGACTGCGTTCCAGCATGAGACAGACTCTTGCTGTTTCTTGCTGACATCGGTGTCCACATTTATATGTACATAAAGAGATAAAATGTATATGTGTGCCAGAGACATCTTTGTTTGAGGATTTCGCACATATTCTACGGCAGGGAAACTGCGAGAAACTGTTTTGAAAATCACACACACCTGGTTACCGAGATCGGACTTGTAACAATTTTATGGGACATGGCATTAAACACAGACAGAACAATCAAGGCTAATCGGTGATAAATCGGGATCTAAAACCACTAAACCAGAATGTGCTTTCCTATTGACATGACAATTCACTCAGGTTGTAATATATATTTGAAGATCTACTAAACGAATGAAAATACAAGGATCTTGAAATGGAAATCTAAAAAAATGCGCAACTTGATAATATCAGTTATTACATTTGTAGTTGGGACCCTCGAATTGATTGTAAATATGGTTGTGATATACACATTAATTCCTTGTAGACCATATACTAAGCTTTATCTATTTTTGTGCTCTTAGGTATAGTGTTTTTTTTAATTATCAGTTAAAAATGCCATGAATTTATTTCTAACATTAGGTCTCTTGTTAGGACCCGGAAGGAAATATGTATTCAACAGAAATCCAATGAAATAATAAGACAAAATTTACTGGGTTGACGTTCTGGCGTGCAATAAGCATAGTGAATGCTAGAGATCCCTAGTTGTCAATATGGCAGCTCAGAGGATGGATAACTTCACTAAGCCTTCGATTCTTATCCCTCTAGTGTCGTAATCACAATAAATATTAAAAAGTCAGAGTGTAACTGGAAAAAGAAACATTAAGGTGGGTAGAACACTATACCAACCAACTTACATGAAGATATGGGATACAATCATCACTGTAAACCTGTGGGGGAGAAATTGTGAATCATCTTACTAAACCTGTAAGTCAGAGAGGAAATGTGCTCTCCCGTGAACACCGATCGAATAATCAATGCAAACATCCAAGATATGATTAAATACCAGGAAAATATAATCAGTCTGCGAATCATGGGTGTACTAAGTGATCACTGTATTTCCCTCAAAGAATCCAGGTAGCTGAGTAAATATAGACTAGCGAATAGAATTAAAAATTATTGCTTCTTAGAACCACTGCTATCCTTGCAAATGAATTAGAAAGAATAAAAAAGGAGAAATGTTTGAATATGATACAAGGAAAACCTTATTTAAAGGAAATCCCAAAAAGTAGTATTCACTGGCACTACCCGTCTCTTACAGAGATCTCTACTGGCAAAAGACACAGTTGATGATTTCGTGAATATATTTTTGTTCACTGAATACTCGACTGACGAACGAAACCATTATTCATTTTTGCCTTATGTACCTGGTTGACACTCAGCAAGTAATATACCAAGGAATAAATATTGAATGATATTTTGTCAATAATAATAATAATGAGTGGTTGAAATTGAAAAAGAAATCATGTCTCTGTGTGTATTATTAGAAAAGCCTGAAACAGAATTCAATGGATTTACTTTATTCTTGTAGTTATTGGTTGCGTTAAGTATAAACGAATTAAAAGCTGTAAAGTTAAGGAACATTGAAGACAAAAAATCAAATAAATGTTTAAGCTCTAATCATGATAGCGTGAAGGTTGGAATTCTTAGTCCTAAGTTAAACAGGAAAAATCGATATCAACTGGAGAATTTTTAAATTGGTCCATTTGCATGAATGAAAACATCTTTGCCTCATCCCAAAAGGGAAGATCACTCACACCTCATTCATCTTCATAAGATCGCATTCCCATCTTGGCCTGGAATGTCCTTCTGGGGAAAGCAAAGTAAACTGTACTAAGTTTCCAACTGTCACTTGACAATGACCTCGTCACATTAATTACAATTCCCCATCCCAGATGTAGTCAAGTTCCATAATTAAAGATACTACGACAGAAAAATGAAATCTGAGCATATATGCCCTGATTGACTACAAGTCAAAATATGAGTGCACAAACTTAGCAACTTTTAAGATACTAATTTTATTCTAAAAGTTTCTTATTTCATTGTTACCTATCATATTTGTTTTAAAATGAACTATCATTTTTTGTCTGAATTCATGGAATATGCTCATTTTCGTTCTTATCACAACGTTTCGACATTCGTCAGGCATTTTGACAACCCGGATAACATTTTATGCAACCATTTTAAATATAATAATAAACCAGTCAGTAAAGGATCACGTAACCCACTGTCTCTCCCCAGCGTTCGTGGTATTCGTACATATTTATGTAGTGAAGAATATTTTATTTTGGAACATTCTTCTGATAGCGTAAAGCTGAAGTAGTTTCTTTTCTAGGATATCTTCGAGTTTCTCCTAAGGATTCTAGCAGGCTTGAGCTTGGTGCTTATAACTGGGACAATCTTTTAATAGAAAGAGATAGTCTCTTGACTTCCGGGATTCTTTCATGGGCTTTCGACTTTAAATATTAAACTCTTTTACATACGGTTTTCTCTTTATCACTTCCCTACTTCTCAGGACTCTAGCATGTTAGACAAAATATCAGACAATATGTAAATTGCTTTCTCTGTCTGTCTGTCTGTATGTCTGTCTCTCTCTCTCTCTCTCTCTCTCTATATATATATATGTGTATATATATATATATATATACAGCGTATGCCAAAAGAGGCACACATGATCCTGTTATATATATATATATATATATATATATATATATATATATATATATATATATGTATGTATGTATGTATGTATTTGAAGAAACATTTTATACATTAAATATCAATATTAATGTGATTAATGGCGAAATCACTTCGCTAACAGGACTTAATGAGACATTAACTTACTAACAATTCCTAGAATAATAAAAATCCTTATATTCGATATCTATAAGAAAATTGAGTCCTGAAAATGACGATTTGAAATTGTCGAAAATACTTCATACTCGTATGTGTTTTACATCTGTCAACTCGAATATAGGTATTTTATTATTCAAGGAATTGATAGTAAGTCAGTGCCACATTAAGTCCTGTAAGCGAAGTGATTCCGCCATTAATCATATTAACATTGCTATTTTATTATTTGCATACATTGTTTCTTTATGATATATTATATAAATTGCACACTTTAATATATATATATATATATATATATATATATATATATATATATATATATATATATATATATATATATATATATATATATATATATATATATATATATATATGGGGGGAGAGAGAGAGAGAGAGATCCATTCATCTGCGAACATATTTGTATTTCATGATTTTAATGTCAAACATGTGAAGTGGCTTAATCATTCTAATGTGACAGATGTAGCCATCATTCTGACTTTAACTTGTACCTCATGTATGATTCACGTCTTTTATTTACATCTCAGTCTTTTTTATAATTCAGACCATGCTTTTGTGTCTGTTGATACTTTAACTCTTTTATTAGACATTATCAACCTATTCACAAGATTTTTTTCTGTTACGAATATAGTGAGTGGGATCCGTTTCGCGATTTACTTAACAACGACTTTGGAGTTAACTCTCTAATCTCTCGATTGGAATTTGTGCTTTGAGGTTTCGTTTCGGCTGCAAGATGCTTTTATTCTATCTCGAAAATATCAAGTAAAAGCAAAATCTGCTCGTTGGTGAACACTTACCTGTTCAGCCGCTATAGCCTACTGAAATTACTTTTTTCCGGCTATACAATGTGATAGTTTTTATCATAACAGGTGCCTCTATATCCTCAGTGTGGATAACTCTGTGATAGAATGAAGGATTTTATACCCTTTCAATTGTGTGGTGCTCATGACTAGTCGTGTCTCAGTAATGTATGAAATAAAAAGTAAATACCCGATCTCTCCTCTGAATCTGAAAAGTTATAATTCTCCTAATAAAGCAAATTTCTTTTCTTTTCATTTCTATTATGTACGCATCAGGAGTATCTTTGGCTGACTTTCCACTAAGAATGAATATAAATCCGTTCATCATTTCTATCATTCCAAACCTGAGCCCAAAATTTAAGATATTGTTATAGTATCCATGCTGTTTTCCGAAATGTGATCTTACACTTGCTTCTGTTCTCTCTACTCTCTACAATAAATATATTGTTGCTTCTTGCTTTAAAGCATGTTTGAAGTCCTTTGCTGTAGTTCATGTTTCTAATAATCCATTAAACTGTCTGATCCTTTGAATTATTGGCATAAAACTCTTTTACCGCTCTTTGGAAAACTAATAGAAGGTCTAATCAACTCTTTCTTGGTACTATTATTCATCGCAGTTCTTCATTCAGATAACCAACATCGCTTTCGTTCCTCAACATCAAATGCCAACTTGTTAACGTTCATTGCAGGAAGAGTTTGTTTATACATAGATGAAAATGGTGATGGTCGGGATATTGACTTAGGTGTCTCGAAGGCGTTTGACAAGTTTTATTATTTGGGTCTTCTTCACCAATTGAAGAGATATGGTGTTGCTGAGAAAATATCTTTGATTTGATTCAGTCTTTCGAATCAAATCGCAAATTGAAAGTTATCTTGAACGGCAACTCTTCTGGATCATTTTACATTAATACATGTGTCCCTTTGGTTCTACCTTCTTAATATCCATTAACGACATCACCGATGTCATACCTACTCGGTATATATGCCGATGCCATCTATTCCTGTCAAAACTCTCACTGGTAGGCTCGATAAAATCAAATTCACAGTTGATCACAAAAATTACCTTAAATGTGTTGCTGAATGGGGTCAGGAATAGCTTGTTTATTTTAATACAGCCACGACAAAACGAGTGTTTCTTAACATGGTCCAAGTGGATCAACGCTGTTCCACATAGTATTTCTAGTGGTCCAAATAGAGTTCATAGCCATAATTAATTGTAGCCATTTTACAAAATGTATCTAATTTATTTTCATGAATTCATACTTTGAAGAATTAAAAAATATAATATTTTGTACACATGTCCATGATTATGATTGTGATATCTTGTGTCAGTCACACCATGATCAAGCTAGTCTTTAGCTGAATGGACTGACTGAATGACGTCATCAGAATTGATTTTGACATCTTGTGTTTATCTTTGTTTAACAAAATAAATTTTAAATGTAAATAGACTACTTTGTCTTTACATTGAGTATTTTAGTGTGGAAATTGAACAGTCTAGAAATAAAAGTAGGAATGGTACATTTGGATATTTTGAAGAAAAAATGGACCAAAGACTGAAAAATGTTGAGAACCACTGGTCTAAATTGACATTTCCTGCATTCCCTTGCAAGGGAATACATCATGGCGTCTTTTCAGTCCGGCGTTTGGCATGAAGTGGAATAATATTATTGAATGAATTGCTCGGAATGCTTTGAACATGGTTGGTTCAATGTGTTGTCTTAGTTATATATCCACAGAAGCTCTCTAACGCCATTGTCCATGCACTGATTATTACTACTTCTTGTATGTTGCATCTGCTATGAATCTAGAGAATAATATGCAACGTAATCTGTTCTGACATTGCTTCTCGGGTTCCTTCACCCTCCCCCCAGTAACGTAGCTGCCCAATGCTTTTCCATAAATATTTTATTTTTCTGATGCGCTTCCATCTTTGGGAACTCGACCTCACGAAATGGCAACTAATTCTATTCCTCTCATTGTTAAAATTGTTAAAATCTCTAAGCTGCATGCTAACAGTTTTGCCTATAGCACTTGTCACTTTTGCATCTTACTTCCGGCTCCGTGTTTTTCTGCCAATTACCATCTTTTATCATTGAAATGCAACTTTGATTCTCATCTTCCGTCTCATTGAAACTTGTTCTGTTATTGTCCTCTCTTTCACAAGATCTTCTCAATTTCTTACATTCTCAGTAACCCTTTGCATCTTAGTAACTTTATAATTAGGCTTGAGGCGAAAGTATGAAATAATAGACAGTGTTCGAAATTCACTGATTCTTATACGAAATGAGAAGCGCTTAATGAAGCCCGGAGTGCACAACTGCTGAAACATTGGGATCATAAGAACAAAGATGACGAAAATATTATTATTATTCCCATTATTTACAGTTAGGTAAAAGCGTTGTGCGACATTCGAAATCATTTGGATATCTGAATCGCTCCGAGATTGGAATGCTTCAAGACTTAACCAGAACATTTAATTCTCAATATTGCGATTCCCTGCGCAAACGCCAAAAAAGTCATGTTTTGTAAAAAAGTATCAATGCTAATCTAAAAGTTGTTTTCAAAATATATACGATAAATGATGTACTGTTTAAAAGAATATAAATGTTATGAAATTTTCTCTGTCCCACCAACAAAACCTAACGAATTGGCCGAAGCAGTATATACATTTTGGAACCTCTTCTTCATCGGACAGAGTTAATTTCAACCAGCATTTGTATTGTTTTCCCGCTACATATTTGCTAAGCTGAAACGAATTAAGTTCCAGTCAGGATTTATGAGGGACCCGCTTGAACTTAAAATCCTTACAAAAGCTCGTTGGTCGGCACGAATTATTTACCGACTCTACGCTTGACAACCCATAGCTTCCAATATACTGACCTTGGGAAACGGAAATTAAATCTTACATCTGCTTAAGCTTAGATGCGTTGGAATTAAAGAAAGAAAATCGGTGAGTTTATTTCCGAGCGGAAACTAATATAATTAACTCAAAACATTTTTTTTTACAGATAAATAAGCCATTGTTTCTTTACGGATTTCTCTAAACATATCTTCCGTTCTATGTTTTTGATATATTTTATGTTAATCCTCCAGCTTTTGTATTTAAAGAATGCTGAAGAGAAAACTTCCGAATGCCTGTTTATTTTTACTTCTTTTTAATTTTCAAAACATCTTCAGCTTACAAGGAAGTAATTGCACAAAACTATGTTTATCGTCAAATAACTTATTACCGAAACTGATACAGAAGCAACAAAACAAACATTTTTTATGTCGTCGTTTTTATAACGAGGGTCGGATGCATTGATCACGTCTCGATCTGACCCACTCCTAAAAGTCTTAAGGAATAATCAAGCGTTAGAACATTTTTATGGGCTTCTTCAGGAAGGCAAGGTGGAGTAATGGATCGCGGCTCGCATTGAGGAATCGGAAAGCCGAGTTCGAATTACAGTTGTATCCATTACATTCACTTAACTGCTAATTGGGAAATATATAAATTCTCTTCTTTCCCCCACCAACTATAGAAAGCAAATGACAGACTGGGTTCTCGCCTTGGAGGATATGGAGAGGGTTGGGTTCTGTCAGGCTATCTTGCCCAAGAAACACCAGTTCTACTGCGGCTGCAGTATATTCGGTGCCCCTACGACCCTGATGGGTGACAGGTTCCGCGATCGCGCAGTCATCGAGTGGTGAAGTTTTCAGCACCCCTCTTTGTACATATGGTATATTTTTAAAGATAAAATAACGAATTTATACGATATATAAATATATATTTGACGGAGATATAATTTGATGATTAATAGTTTTCTCCCATATTCTGTTGAAATAGTTTTTAAGTGAATATTATCAAGTAACCGGAAAATGCTTATATATCTCAATACAAGGCCGCTATAAAATTTTAATAAAATGAATATTGTTTAAACATAATATACAGACGTTTGATCCATATAAAAAACTAAGGTGTGCCACAAATCTTCATGTTTATAAGGGACTTTATTCAACTGTTTATTTCATGTGAACATTCAAAAACTATATAAGGCACCAGTTTATGTTTAAGAATCATCAGGTCGAGAATTCATCTCAGTTTCTCCTGACTCATTCCTACTAATCATCCCTTTCAGTCGTCGGCAGGTCCTCCAGATGGTATCCAGAGTCAGGTACAAGTTGGTCAATGTAGGTGTGATGAGGTCTTCCAACCGATTTTTTGCCACGCAATGTTTTCCATAGGAGGGTGTCACTCACAAGTTCTGACCTACTTCTCCAGGAGTGTCCAGCTAGTCGAAGCCTTATCTCGCTTAGAGAAACTGAGAAACGAGGAAGGTGTTTATACCGGAGTTTCTTTGTTGGGTGTTTATTCCAGATGATATTCAATGCAACTCGTAACGTCCTTGTGTATGTTCAGTCAGATTATATTTCTTGGTGTTTCGCCAGTGTCCATGTTGTTGAGCCGCAGAGCAAGACAGATTCTACCGTGGCAGATTGTCAGAGAGGGAGGACTTCCAAATGGTGCTCAGACCATTAAAGACACCGCATGTGATGTCACTCTCCGTTGACTGGATGTTGCTGCCGAGGTAAAGAAATTCCTGGACAGATTTGATGCTGTTTCTCCTCCTTGGTTGTAGATGATACATTCTGTCTAAGAATAATAACATATAAATAACTTAACGTTAATTAGTAGTTTTTATTCTTTATTTTTATTTTTTATTTAACTAGTCGTTTTTATTTACTAAAGAATATAATTCAAAATATTATTCCATTTACATCTGTGAAGACCATCTTTATTTTGTAGTTGTTGTTATTATTATTATATTTGTTATTGATAATTTTTTGTTGCTATGAATATTATATATATTATATATATTATATATTTGCTATGAATATTATATATATTATATATATTATATATTATATATTTCTGATATTGTGTTTTGCCTTTCATTTCTGATGTACAACAATTCCTTAGATCTCTATCAGAAACTTCAAAGGAGAGAGGTTTATTTTTTGTGTGATGTAAAAGACGAGATCCCATGCAATCGGGGGTGGACACGTATTCTAGACATTCCATAGAAAGAAAATAGGTATTTTTTCTTGTTTTTTCTTGTTCATATTGTTGTTGTTGTGGTTGTTGTTGCTCTTGTTGTTGTTGTTGTTCTTCTTCTTCTTTTTGTTCTTGTTCTTGTTCTTCTTCTTCTTCTTCTTCTTCTTCTTCTTCTTCTTCTTCTTCTTCTTCTTCTTCTTCTTCTTCTTCTTCTTCTTCTTCTTCCACTTCTTCTTCAATTGCCGGTAACTACCCAATATCCCAGGTAGAGCAAATGTAGTAAGCATAATCTTTTAATACATTCTCGTAAATCAGAAAATTGCAATTATAAATGCGGTCTTTAATTGCGACGGGGAAGAGAAGAAGAGAATGTGACGACGAGTGAAAACTAAGAGGAAAAGGAGGATAGATAACGATTGGCCCTTGACTTGAAGGCGTTAAGATTCTATTTATCGGGGAAGCACCCACGCAGGAATCTATTCTGCATTGTATCAGTTCTTGAGCGAGTGCGCTTTGGCGTATAGACTTACTCGATTATATACATACCTGACTGATTATTTCCAAATGTCATCTGTAAACAGCGTTTAAAATCTCTTTTTAGGTGGATAGATATTCTTAGCTACCAAAATGAGCAACATATCATATTCATTCTCCATTTTAGTCATGTTGGGCAAAGACCACATACTAAGTAAATATCTACACACACACACACACATACACACGTATATAAATATACATATACATACACACACACACACATATATATATATATATATATATATATATATATATATATATATATATATATATATATATATATTCATATTCGTATATTCCATTTTATGCGCTTATACATATATTGGTCATATATATATATATTGTTCATTCAATCGCTCTAATTGTCTACCTTTCTCCCATTCTACACACAAACACACACATACACACACGTGTGTCTGTGCGTGTGCGTATAAATCTCTATAATCGCACACACATTATCACATAGATTATTATAAATTTTTATATAAATATGCATCTCTATATATTATCTTAAACTGATATTAACGTGTATATATATATATATATATATATATATATATATATATATATATATATGTGTGTGTGTGTGTGTGTATGTGTCTGTCTGTATGTATGTATGTATATGCCTTTCTACTCACACATATATACAGGATTATCAATGCTGCCGCTAAATAAATACAAGTGTACGTGCACATGAGCTTGTGTGTCCTTATAACGCGCTATCAAAGGTTCTTTTGAAGTCTTTGATATATCATCCGACGGTAATTATTACAGCCCTGAACATATCTCCTGCCATGCAATACCCAATTTTAACTTTCGCCTTTCTACTGGTACATTGCTTATCACTTGTCTTTTTTCCCTCTCTGACAACGTAGTCACGCAGCGTACGGACCTCCAACCTGGAACAGAAACCTCCTAAACAAGTAATGTGCACACGGCTGTCAGTGTATAATCGGCTGAAGGTCGATTCTGACAAGACTTTCACGCAAGAAATGCCTGTCTCTAGGACCTATCGATGGAATGCAGTGACGCCCAGCTGGTTCGGGTCTACGAGTGGTGCGTAAGGCCGTCACTCTTGGGAGAGGCGCAAGGCCACACGCTGTCAGTTGTAGCACACCAATGTCGGTCTTTAAATAATATGAGATACATAATCTGAATCTCAAACTGAAATAGGGAACGTGACACACACGGGAAAGTACACCATGGTTCCGAAAACTATATATTAGCATATACAGAGATAATTTCAAAAAGACAAAAGGAAAACTCGTCTTCACCAACGCGTTTCATTACTTCAGGAACGTTATCTAGGTAAATGTGAAGATTTTATTTCGTAGATTTATAAAAGTAAATATATTATTAAAGACTTCTGTGCCAAGAGGACGTACAGCTGCATTAGGTTGAAAAACTGGTTATCGTATGATCAATGGATTTACACTACGGCTGGTGACCACTTGGGAATACCAGATGGTGCAATCTTGGATGTGCACATCAAGGACAATAAAAAAAGGCTCTGAATTGGAAATCGGACAGCTGAGTTCGAATTTCTGTAAGGTTCATGATGTTTATCTTCGCTAAAAACATTTTCTGGTTTTAAATAACATGCAAATGGGTTAAGTCGTTATAAACAAATCAATTCATCTTTGAAACGAGAAGCAAACGACGGAGGATGATAAGTGATATAATTTATTGTTCAATAAACGAAAGTATTTAAATGTTGTTTAATTTTAATGTACTTATTAGGCAAAAAAAAATTACATAAATTAACATCCGCCTTTTCATAGCTTTACCTTTTTCCTTTACCTTTTCATACAGGGCAAGCATTAAGTATATTTCATAGCAATATTTTCCTCGATGTTACTTCTGTGTATAAATACGAAGTTGAGAAATAAAATGTCAAACTTTACTTTGATAAAATACCTTAAAGGACAAAACGCGTTGGTAAAGAGGTTCTTTCTTTTTGTCTTTTATTTATATACGCTTTATAGATATTAATTTATTTATATCTGAATTTTCAAACGAGCGCGCTCCCACGCACGTACACATTCAGCTATATATCAACATCCGGGGAAAGAGATACAAATAGAATAAGAGACAAATAGAAAGATGCGGTCATGCTTTTGTGCATATGCTTTTGTGCATATAAATATATATATATATATATATATATATATATATATATATATATATATATATATATATATATATATGTATATGCATATATATATTTATATATATATATATTATAAATATATAAATACATATACATATATATATATATATATATATATATATTTATGTATATATATTTATATATTTTATATTTTATATATTACGTTTATATGATATTTTTATGGCTAATTTTTTTAATTAGAAAATTATCAAAAAATACTTAATTAATTAGGAAGACAGGTTGATCCCTTTCGGAGAAAACATATTTTCTACGAAATTTCTTGAACATTCATGTCGTCAAATGTAATTAATACTGTTTAATAAAAAAAAATTAGAGAATTTACTTAAATAAACTATATCTATAAAAATAACGTATAAAGAGAATATATATATATATATATATATATATATATATATATATATATAACGTATTAAGAGACTATATATACACATATATGTGTAAAATATGTGTATATATATATATATATATATATATATATATTATTTATATATTATATATGCGTAGTAGTTATTGGAAAGCGCTGAATGTCAGTGATTACATATTTAGTTGGATTGATGTGAGTTTGTGACCCTGGGTTTCACGCTATTTGCGATCGTCAGACAAACTCGTCTGACGATCGTAAATAGCGTGAAACCCAGAGTAACAAACTCACAGCAGTCCAACTATATATATATATATATATATATATTATGTATGTATATATATATATATATATATATATATATATATATATATATATATATATATATATATATATATATATATATATATGTATGTGTGTGTATATGTGTGTGTGTTTTTCTGCGTGTGCGTGTTTACTTCCGCATAAACTCTCATTTGTATACTAATACTTGTATACTATCTCTAAGGTTGTATACTTCTATATTTGCATCCCAGTTACTCCATCTCTCTTTGCACTGCAAAGATTACTTAAACCTTCCTATACTCTGACGTTCCTCCTGGATATTTCTGCATAATTAGATACAATACATACGTATATACATATATATATATATATATATATATATATATATATATATATATAGTGTATTGGGGCAGCAGATCATTATTTAAATAGACGTTATTAAATATAACAGACAATGAATGCCTATTATGTCTGATCATGAGCCGTTCTAATCTCCGAATATTTGCTTTAATTTCTGCTGAAAATAATGACAAAAATTGCCCAGCATTTGGATATTTTTTTTTATTAAGTTGGTCCTAACCTTTTGGCTTACATGAGCTATCCTCGGTGTGGTTATACAGACATGTAACAAAGATATCCACCGTCAAAAATGATTTTTTCTTTTTTTTTTTTATATAAACGATTGCTATGCGACGTTAACGGTCGCGGAATATCAGATGCAGATCGTAAGTTCAAGATGCGTTCTATGACGTCACACTACGCAATAGACCGAAGAATTACAACGGAACCACTGTCTACATGCAATGTAATGTGTTGTGACGAGTTTGGAATGTAATTTTTTTGAGTGTTGGTTGCATCGTTTTAATGTAGATTGCCTCGAATATCTGACGGTTCTTTTTACTGTGCGCCTGTATGAGTATTATTGTGTTATGAACTTATATCTGTCTAACATAATGTATATGGCTATATTTTTCTTAGAATAATCGACTTTCATTGTATGTTATATTTAATATATATATATATATATATATATATATATATATATATATATATATATATATCTGGATAAAATGAATGAAACAAAATTGGGTGTTTTTTTTATGAAAGTATTTATTTCTGTGTTTTTGTATATATTTATTTATTTAATATTTCAGACCACCTAGGTCTTTCCTCAGAAATCAAATTAGAAACTGTGTTTGTGTGTTTGTTTACAGCGTTTGTTTACAGCGTTTGTCGTGAAGCGTGCGCATGTCACGTGATGTGCAATGCAACTTTGTTTGAATTTTTGGCGGAAGACTGATGATAGTGTCTTAAATGTTGTTTAAAAGGTTTTTTGACCATAACTCAAGAAATATTTCTTAAAATATTTTTAACTGTTAAAATATTTATGTAGATTTAAAATATTCATGTGTTTGTTTACCACTAGTTTATGTGTCTAATTTTAGAATTTAGTATTTTTCTTTTTTTCTTCTTCGTATGTGTGTTGTACTTAAATTACTGTGTTTGTGTGTTTGTTTTTAGACTTGGACGACACGTGGTGTGGAACGCGATTGTGTTTGATTCTTTAACGGACATCTGGTGTTTTGGTTATTGTTTAAAAAGGATTTTTTACCATATCTAAAGAAATTTTTTTAAGAAATATTTTAACTATTGAAATATTTATACTGATTTAGATATATATATATATATATATATATATATATATATATGTGTGTGTGTGTGTGTGTGTGTGTGTATTTAGGCAGCAATCCTTCTTTCATACACATTTCATTAAAAACGACTGACAAGGTGCTTTTATATAAAAAAAACTAAATAAAAGCATCTTGTCAGTCGTTTTTAATGAAATGTGCACATATATATATATATATATATATATATATATATATACATGTGTGTGTGTGTGTGTGTGTGTGTAGCTGTGTAATGTACTGACTAATTTTAAATTTATTTGCTTACCTGGTTATTACGCAAAATAACACCACTTACAACCACAACAATAATTGTAATAAGTCAATCAGTTAAATGCCATGCTCCACACACGCTTGGGCGTTCATGTCAGTATAATCTATTACATTACAACGCTTAACCTAGTAGTAGTAGTAGTAGTAGTAGTAGTAGTAGTAGTAATAATAATAATAATAATACTTCTCGATACCTCTAATTGTTGTAGATTCCTGGATGAATCCGATATCAATGAATAATAAACGCCAGGAATAGATAATGAAAATAAATGTATTAACGTAATAATACAAACTGGTAATACGGGTTAGTAGATCAAGAAATGCAGGCTAGTAGCAATAATATATATACAGTCTTGGTATTGAAGTATCGCGGTATGACTCCTTACTGAGTCTACGTGCTCGCTAACTGTGACGCTTGCCGCCGTCGCTGTGTGTGACTTACTATGCTACTACTGAACTCTACTACTCTTCTGTCGTTCCGTCTCGACTTTTTGACTGACTGTCCGGGTATTCACTGGTAGTAGTATATGTATACCTTGGGTGAGTCTATTTGTGTAAAAAGGGGAGACCCCTCAATAATAATCATGATTTGATTATTTTTATCCTGGTCAGCTGTAAAGTATATACAACCAAGGAGTCGTACCGCCGAAACTCATGACTGAGGGTCTTTTTTGTCACGTTGTATCATTTTACATTTTTTAGGACAGTTTTATTGCCATCCGCCATTTTTAAATGATTTTTAAACTGACGTTACATTTTCAGTCATCAACTAATAATATAGACCGTGTATCTGCATGATCGATGCGGTGTGTACTACGCAGGAATCCCCGACGAGGTTGGAGCCACAAAGCCGCGTTTTTTTTTTTTGGCCTTTTGTACTTTTTCTCTACCTAAGTTATATTGTCAATCATCAACTATAATAACCGACACGGCCTGTGCTTACTACCTCGAATATTTCAACCGTGTGGGTTTCCATGCCTACTGGTAAGGCGTGGGTTAGTGGTGCTAATTTCAGTAGCGCTTACTTTTTTAAATTGTAATTTTCTTCCCAAAACAGTTCTTTTAAAACACTTAAGCAGGAAATATATCTCGGTAAAAATAATTAGATTCCGAGATGATCCACTACGGAGGATCTCTGATTTTTTGCTTTTTACCACGAATAATACCAACCAGAAGCCCATAGCTAGTAATTAAAATAAAAAAATGATTTCTAGTCCCCGTGTTTTTACTTTTCCAGAAAGATTAAAAAGAGAAAATGATCGCTTAAAAAATTAAAAAATATTTAAAGATTCCAACACAAGAAATATTTTTCCAGAAAAATGACATACTGTTTTTAAAACGAATTTTAGCAAAATCCCGTTTGTGTTGAGTTGGTATCTTTGGAAAATAATTTTCAGCGGAGATGCGGCAGCGACAAAACTTTACGGAAATGTAAACATTTGCGATATAAACATTTTTTCGAGAAAAATTTAGTCATAAAAAATCAATATATTATTACGAAAAGAATAACATTTTCTCTGATTTTTTAATTTAAAAAAAACCTATTCATTATAACAGTAAACAATTAATTAATATGTACTAAGATATTCATTTAAATTCGACAATTCCCTGAATTTTGGTAATTTAAAAAATTAAAACACTCCTTTTCCCCGGCTATTTTCTTTCGAAAGTTTATGGCCCCCAGGTTGGGAACTTATGAAATCGACATGTAGTAAAGAAATTTCGAGAGGTGGGCGAGTCCCTAGCGCCGGTCGTGTATACAAATAAAGACACGCATACACATACGTTGTATAACGCGTGTGAAAGATTATATTTACATATTTGTAATCCCAACGTAAACGTGTGATACGTTTACCTTAGGGTTCCACTAACTCTATTCAATGATATTGTAAAGTCACGGTGCAATGGTTACGATACCTTGTTATTATTCTTGCCGACACCCGAGTTATCCCCTGCGCAAGTCGCTAGCACAAGGTTATAAATCCCTGGCCCATTTCGGAATAAAGCGAAAAGATGACGAAGCATGAAGGAGGAAGAAAGCGGAAATCGCTACATAAACCAACGCCCGCGCGTTCGTGCAAACATAGCTGCATGAAATACCGCCAAGGAGGCGTCAGTGCCAGCAAAAAGCATGAATGTGTAACTGAAGACGAAGTAAATGAGATAATATCCTCTCAACGTCAGGCATTAACGCCAACACCGAACAACTGTCCCTATCTCCTGATAGCTTTCTAATATCGCTTTGTTTAGCATCGGTTTGCTTTATTTGAATTACGACTTCCTTGTGTGATTGGCGCCGGGGATGCGTCTTTCGAGAGAGATCGGCCGAAAATCTTGCGGTGCGTCAAAGACAACGTGACAAATGTCCATTAATTCTCAGAAGTCGTGAGACAGAGGAGGCATGACGGTGAGCCTTCAGGGCGTGGGGCTGTCTCCTGAAGGGATCCGTGCATGAAAGTTAATGACGTTAAAGAGAAAAAAAAAGAATGAGGTATGGGAAATATGAAAGAACCTGAAGACAAAAGAAATATGAAAGGATAGATATATCCAAACTAAAGTGGGTAAATAAGAACGTAGGAAAGTTCGTGGGGAAGTATTAAAAATACGAAAGAAGAGTAAAAAATGTAGATAGCTACCTACAAGGGGAAGAAGTTAAGAAAATATAAGAGGAAGGAAACTGACGATAAGTAGATAGAAAAAAATGAGGAATATAAATAGACCATTAATCGGGGAAAAAATCATTAATAAAATAATCATGGGTGAAAAAAGAAAAAGTTGTGAAATCGATAACTTTTTGGCGAAAAAAGGTAACGATGCAGAAAGATGAGAATGGGAAATAAAGAAAATGAAATGAAGTCAAATAGGAAGGAAAGGATGGCGAATGAGATTGTGAATAAAAACGGTTGAAAACTGATGTAAAGTAAGAGGCGGACAATGCTAATTATGAAAAGCAAAAAGGATATCAAAAGTATAATCTCAAAGAGAACAGAACGCCAAATATTATCAACGAAAAGTAAAAAAAAGTAACTTAAATATATTGATAAGATATAGGAATAAAGGGTAACACTGATAACAAGAGATATGTGGAACGGATGATAACTTATAATAATACCAGAAGAAAATTAAAAAATGATAATAAAGACAAAGAGAGGATGACACATGATACATAAAAGAAAGAAATGGTTAAAGTATTAATAAGGAAGGGAATGGAATAATAAAAAAATGATAAGATAGAGTAGGAAAGTATAATAAATGAAAATAAGAAAGAGAATGAAAGCAAGATAAATGATGAGAAAGAGAAGGGACGGATAAAGATGATAATAAGAAAAAGAAGAAAAGAGTGAAAATGCAAAGAAAAAGAAGGAAAGGGTAAAATTATAAGAAAGTGAAGGAAAGGGTGAATAATGATAAGAAAGTGAAGGAAAGGGTGAAAATGCTAAGAAAAAGATGGAAAGGGTAAAATTATAAGAAAGTGAAAGGAAGTGTGAATAATGATAAGAAGGTGAAGGAAAGGTGAAATTGCTAAGAAAAAGAAGGAAATGATTAAATGATAAGAAAGTGAAGGAAAAGGTGGAAATGATAAGAAAGTGATGGAAAGGGTGAAAATGTTAAGAAAAAAAGAAGGAAAGTGTAAAATGATAAGAAAGTGAAGGAAAGGGTGAATAATGATAAGAAAGTGAAGGAAAGGGTGAAAATTATATTAAAAAGAAGGAAAGGGTAAAATGATAAGAATGTGAAGGAATGGGTGAATAATGATAAGAAAGTGAAGGAAAGGGTGAAAATGATAAGAAAAAGAAGGAAAGGGTAAAATGATAAAAAAGTCAGGAAAGGGTGAATAATGATAAGAAATTTAAAGAAAAGGTGAAATGATAAGAAAAATAAGGAAAGAGTAAAATGATAAGAAAGTGAAGGAAAGTGTGAATAATGATAAGAAAGTGAAGGAAAGGGTGAAATGATAAGAAAAAGAAGGAAAGGGTAAAATGATAAAAAAGTAAGGAAAGGGTGAATAATGATAAGAAAGTGAAGGAAAGGGTGAAAATGATAAGAAAAAGAAGGACAGGGTAAAATGACAAAGAAGTGAAGGAAAGTGTGAATAATGATAAGAAAGTGAAGGAAAGGGTGAAAATGATAAGAAAGTGAAGGAAAGGGTGAATAATGATAAGAAAGTGAAGGAAAAGGTGAAAATGATAAGAAAAAGAAGGAAAGGGTAAAATGATAAAAAAGTCAGGGAAGGGTGAATAATGATAAGAAAGTGAAGGAAAGGGTGAAAATGATAAGAAAAAGAAGGACAGGGTAAAATGACAAAGAAGTGAAGGAAAGTGTGAATAATGATAAGAAAGTGAAGGAAAGGGTGAAAATGATAAGAAAGTGAAGGAAAGGGTGAATAATGATAAGAAAGTGAAGGAAAAGGTGAAAATGATAAGAAAAAGAAGGAAAGGGTAAAATGATAAAAAAGTAAGGAAAGGGTGAATAATGATAAGAAAGTGAAGGAAAGGGTGAAAATGATAAGAAAAAGAAGGACAGGGTAAAATG
This sequence comes from Acanthosepion esculentum, assembly GCA_964036315.1. Classification (NCBI taxonomy): domain Eukaryota; kingdom Metazoa; phylum Mollusca; class Cephalopoda; order Sepiida; family Sepiidae; genus Acanthosepion; species Acanthosepion esculentum. The sequence continues at coordinate 102,941,032 of OZ038490.1, read as the reverse complement.
ACAAAGAAGTGAAGGAAAGTGTGAATAATGATAAGAAAGTGAAGGAAAGGGTGAAAATGATAAGAAAGTGAAGGAAAGGGTGAATAATGATAAGAAAGTGAAGGAAAAGGTGAAAATGATAAGAAAAAGAAGGAAAGGGTAAAATGATAAAAAAGTCAGGAAAGGGTGAATAATGATAAGAAAGTGAAGGAAAGGGTGAAAATTATAAGAAAAATAAGGACAGGGTGAATAATGATGAGAAAGTGAAGGAAAGGGTGAAAAGAATAAGGAAAAAGAAGGAAAAGGTGAAAATGATAGGAAGCAAGTGATGATAAGAAAGAAGTAATTGATAAAAATTCATAATAAGTACGAGAAGAGAAATATAATAAATGACAAGAAAAAGAATAAAATGATAAAAACGATAATTGCAAAACGATACATGTGACTAATACGTGAGAATAAGAAAGAGGAAGGAAGGATAAAAATGATAAGAACGAGAGATAAATTAGAAAGAGAAGTCGAGGATAAAAATGATGACAAGAAAGTTAAGATAATGATAAACAGGATAATAATTTAGAAAGAATAATGGATTATACAGGATAATTGCAAGAGAACGGATGGAAAAAAATGATAAAAAGAAAGATAAAGAAAAGATAAAAATTAAAATAACAAAGAGAAAGAAAAGGTATGAAATGGTAATAAGAGAGAGAATGAAAGTACAATGAATGATCAAGAGAAAGAAAATTGAAGAAAAGAAAACATAATACGGAAGGACCTGGAAGGCTAATAAATGAACATAAAAACCAAAGAATAATAAATGAAAGCAAAAAGTAAAGGGAATTGTAATAAATGTTAAACATAATGTTAAGAATAAGAAATGATAAATAAAGGATGGGAAAGTAGAAATAATTATAAGAAAGGTAAGAAAAAGAAATGATAATAAAAATGGAAGAAAGGTAAAATAAGTGTTAAGAAGAAAGATGTGCAAATGATAAACCTGATATTAAGATATAAAGGGAAGTATAATAAAAAACAAAAAAATGGAACGGAAGAACAAAAATGGTAATAACCAAGAAAAATAAAGGATAAAAACGATAAGAATGAATAGGAAAGGATCAAATACGGATATGTATAAAAAAAATTATCAAATATATAATCTGTGGCATCACTGATTTGAACGGTAAAGTTTCCTGATAACCCATCAATGCATATACTTTATTCGTATCATATTAGGAATTGAAGAATTACATTGAATATCAAGCATTGACTGATTGAATCGATTTCTATAGCTTTGCAGGTTATTTAAAACAGAATCTTATATCGTAAGAATTTTTTAATGGAAATAATAATGATTTAGTGATACAAACCTTACTAATTAACCCATAGCTGGGAGGAGAATAGATGGATTCATTTCTTTCCCTAGATTTTGCGCGTAAATAAATATAATAAACCTCATATAGAATTGGAACAACTTTCCATTTCCTACCCATCTATGGTCTGACCCTGCTCCACCTTGCTTAACTTCGGTGATTTTACGGGAACTGGTATTTCAACTTAATATGGCTGCAAGCCTTGAATATGAAGCAGGTTCGATAAGAAACGGAACATGGCAAAATGTTATTCTATATTTCAGTCATAGATTTGCGTTGACGATGGTGATTTATCTGATGAGAATTTAACAGGAGCTGTCACTATATTCCATTTCTTTATCCTTTGTGAATTGTTAGGGCTTCTTGGGAAGGATGCTAGAATGGTTTACTTTTGACTTTTCCGGGGATTTGGATTCAGAGTAGTCCTTCTAAGTCATCTTAGCCGTCATCCTAAGCCGTCTGCCAACCAAAATAGAGAGCTCGGACTGCTATTTTATTTAAGCCTAGGCAGGGCATGATAAGGATTAATGCCTTTTCCAAGTACATCTCTACGAAAGAGAACGTAAATCAATCTGAATTTGAACTCGGATCGCTGATTGTGTAATCAGCGATCCGAGTTCAAATTCAGATTGAGTAACCATGCTACTTAACCCGAATATCATCATAGTAATTGTACTTATTGTTAATAATAATAAATTACATCTCATTTCCTCTATTTTGCGTTTCAATTGTGATGATAGTTACATCTTTATAACTTGTATAGAAAAGAATTGAATTGGGGGATAAAATAGACAACATTCGATGTGATATTAATTGTCGGAAAAGAAAATTAGACTAATCAGTATTTACTCTCAATACAAATTTAATTTTGCTTTATTAAAAAAGTTCATAATAGCGTTACATTTTTCTTCTCCTTTGTTTTCATTTCCGCTTTTGTGTTTCATTTTTTATTCTTTCATTGATTCTTTTGTTACCTTTTCTGAGTTTCAGTTATCTTTTTTTTTTACAGATTTTATTTTTAATTTCATTCTCATATTTCGAAATTTTTTTTCGCCTCTTCGCATTTTTTATTTCCCCTGGTATTAATATCCTCACCTAATCTTAGAGTTAAGGACGTGCACGTGGCATAATGTCTACTAGCGCGGAAAGTGATATTAATATATCAAGTTCAAATTCCAACCGGGGCCATTGTAAATAACATTCGAAATATATCCAATCACTTCTCCGTCACAAGCGAGAAGTTAATAAGCCTTGGGTGCCAACCAATCTTGAAGATGAACAACACTGAATTTTAAAAAAAATACTTAGTCTGGAAACTAAACCAGTAGCATTTTGTGTGTTGAGGTTGTGGCCTTATGAATTAACAGAGGTGTCTGTAGTGTTTACGTAGAATTATAGTCATTTCACTTACTTATTTCTCATGTTATTACATCCAATATTTAACTGAGGGAGAAGTAGACACATAGTCAAATTAATGTTGGGACACAAACGCGTATTTCGAGGCAATGTCAGAAATGTCCTGCCAGTTTTAGAAATGTGACAGAACAGACAGATTTTAACCTGCCTAAAGCTATAAAAGAGATGCTGCATTTAGGTTTTGATATTTCCAGGCCCAGAGTCACCATGCGTTTTGCTACATATTATCCAAAGAAATGAACGCCAGGTCCTGTCAGTAAATGAAAACACAGCTGAAGAAATGAATATTAACTACAATGTGAACTTTTGTTTACTTTAACCCGTTCACGAAGATCGGATATGACACACGTTCAGTGTTAAATTGGGAAACCTTACCTCTGTACATGGCATAACATCAAAGGTTCTCAGATCATTCAAAAGTGTTAGATTAGTCTCTTGTCAAACGTGCGTAGTACTGCGGTACAATTATACTACTTTCGTTTTGAATCTTTTTCTATTGCCTTGAATTTCACAAAAGTCGAAAACACAACGTTTATTATACTCCGGTATTTGGGTACTGGAATAGTGTAGAAATGGAACTGATACTACACCGTGATGCGCTATTTAAGTACTTCACTGCGGTGGCAGAATCTGAAAATATTTGATTTAGGGTGGTCGTCTTTTCCTGTACATATGGCTCGAAGAAAAAAAATAACCCGACACTGAGGAATTGACAGCGACGTTATGTCCAACACTCAGTATCTCCATCACTCACTGGTTAGTCAAAGTTGGAATCCACAGAACTAGTCATCCTCGAAGTACGAAAACAGAACAGCTACTACACTGTGATCCTATTAAGAAAAAAAAAACGGTGAACATTGTTTGGCTCCTCCTGTTTTTAATCATGATATTTTATATTTATTCTCGATTGTTAAGGGTTTCAGTCGTCACGAAAGAAAATATTAAGAAACGGGAAAATTTTGTTAGAAAATAGTACTCAACTGCTATTTAAATATCAGACCACTTATACGGTAGAGAAATCTGGAGAATGTCCTCACGGACGAAGAAGAGATTTGACGAAACAACGATCTGGTTCTAGAGAAGAATTCTGAAAAGACCATGGACGGAACATTTTAATAACAATGACGTCTAAATAAAAATAGGAATGAAAATTGTAAGCAATTAGCAGCAGAATGAAACAGATAAAATTTCTAGAATATATAATGAGAAAATGTGTTCACTTTTTCGACATTCACAAGACATATTGGAAGCAAGTAGGATAAAAGGAAACAGCTAGTAACATATAAATGTAAACGTAAATTGTTGATATTTAATTTAAATGTGTAAATTATAGGATAGCAGGGAGTAAGATAACGGCTAAGGCCACGGATATTGCTTGGTTCTACAAATGATAGGATGTTTGTGTGGCTAATTTCACCAACGCCATGAGAGCTGGGGGCATGCTACATCGAATAACATATCTCCACGTACCGCTAATGTCTTTGTTCATATTAATTTTTTAATAGTATTCATATTATTCGGATTATTGTCCTCATCTTCGTTGCCATATTTATCACAACTTCTCTTCTGGTTTGAATGTCGAAATGAACCCTTTATTTCGCTCACTGGGGTGGACCGTTCTAGTTCCACGTGCCATGACTAATGGATGTCAGTTACCAGTTATTCCCCTATCCAAGTTCTCCACTTAACCAGGTATTGAACTCACACTCTTTGGGTCCTGTCACTGGATCTAACTAACGCTTTTATCCACTGTGCCATGTGTCCTTGTGGACAGCTGTTTACGAATTTCTGGGTTTTATAAAACTAATGTCTTCAGCAACATTTTTTTTAACAGTGACCATATTGCAAATTTTTGCTGTAATCAATTACATTTTTACCAGAGCTCATATTGCATTTTTTTTGTTATTATCGTTTTTTTCTGGCACTCCTTATTACTGGTTCCAATAATATTCATTTATATCCTTGATCGGCACAGGCCATTTTTATGGCCTAGCATATGTGCTGATTCCTTAAGTTTACGAATTTTCCACTGATGTTATTTTTCTATGATTACAACCTGATCCCACAGAGGGCGATGATCTCCCTTTTCTCTCCATATATGGTCAGCCACGTCTGATTTCTCCACTTCCCCTCGTGTTACAGCTTTCTAGTGTTCTTGAAGGCTTACTTTAAGGGGGTGGCCTGTCTCCCCTTTATATTTCTTTCCGCAGCTGCACGGGATGGCGTACACGCTGTCTTTAGTCATGTTCTCAACTATGGGGGGTCTTACTCGGGAGAGATATCAGCAAAATGTCGTCCCGCTTTTGAAGGTTGTCCTGATGTTATATGGACCGTAGATCCATTGTATGTTCTCCGATAACCACTTCACATAAGGTAGGCAGACTGTTTTCTAGGTGTTGGTGTCCTCCTGTTGTACCCGCCTATACCAGTTTATTGGGGCTGCTCCCATGTACCCAGGGTAGTTGGTACGTTGTAAGGTAATACTTATACTGACCAATTCTATATCTAAAGCCTCTTATGACTTTTGCTCGCTGGTGTAAGCAGCAGACGATAATAACTGATAACTGACATCCATTAGACATGGCACGTGGAACTAGAACAGTCTACCCCAGTGAGCGAAATAAAGGGTTCAGTTTGACATTCCAACCAGCTGAAGAAGGATGGGGAGTACAACGGTCGAAACGTTGTGATAAATATGGCAACGAAGATGAGGACAATTGTCCGAACAATAGATATAGTGTACATAATATCTCATCTCAAAAATATAGACAATTACTTTTTTTATATTTATATTTTTACAATTCCTAATTTTTCTCCAGCTTTTTTTCTCTACAATTTGCTTTCAAAATTCATATTATTTTTTTATTTTTATTCTATTACTAGTTTCATTTTTCTATTCTTTTTTTTCTTTTTCGATCTTCATCTATTTCGTATAATTGTTTTTCGATCTTTTTTTCTATCCCTTTAGTGATTATCGATTTGTCTCGTCTTGTATGAGCGTTGCGACCAAACCATTTGTCAGAAATCTTCAAACTGCTCTCCAAAGCAATTCTAGATATTCGAACCTCATGACACAGTGCATTATCGTCCAGGAATAATCTATCATTTTTGCGGAACATGAATAGATTCTTCACCTGTAAAAAAAAGCTGTGTAAAATAGCAATCAAAGGACAACGTCGTTTTTAGGCGAAAGAACGCCGAAACTCATGCCATGTGAATACAAGTTATATTGTTATGAAGTGAACACTAGCCATTGAAGTAACTCCGTCCTAGTTCTCAGAGGATCCATACAATACCCGAGTATCAACCGTGATTCTTCCAGCATGACACAACGGATATAATAATGCATGTAATTTTAATGTGCTGTTATCACAAACACTGCTCGGAATTTATCTCTGATCCTGATCATTAATGAATCGTGGCCAGTAACTGCGTTATCCTCAGGGGTCGCTAATACTTTCCACCTGGTATTCCTGGTACTTGCCTCAAGCCGTAAATCGGAGTATACATAGACTCCTGGCAATTTCAGAAAGTGCTCTTTCAGTTCACATTTTTTCTATATCATTCAATGCACCGCTGATGTTACAGTATATTTATATTTGCCATATTTTCCTTCAACTATTATTATTTTTATTTATTTTACATTGTTGTTTTACCACAGATATTTGGTGCCTGAAGATTTTTCTTAGGGGCTTATTGTGATTAATCGATTAAAATCTTTTCGCAAACATGTGTATAGGACTCATTATGACAATTTTGTTCTATTTCATTAAAATGATAATAATTATTATTATTGTTGTTGTTTTTGTTGTTGTTGTTGTTCAGTACATCTTCCTGTCTACACGAATTTTCTTTTTGTGCTCACGCGAATTTCCGTAAGATCATTCTCTTCAAATCTTCATTAGCTTTCTCAGAATCCTCAAAGATCACAGTAGAGCCGCCGTATGGAAAGTCTGCTTCATTAATTCAATCAACAGTTCATCCACTAGAAACACATTTGATTTGCTTGTGCGTCAATTATAATAGGCATGGCCCTCACGTTCGTCTTAAATAGCTCTCTTAATTCCCGCCCGATATCCTGGCGCGTGTTTTTTTAGTTTTTTTTTTCAATAAATTTACAATTCTTCTTCTCCTCCTTCTTGTTGTTGTTGTTATTATTATTATTATTATTATTATTATTATTATTATTATTATACACTAATTTACCCTGTCCTGTTGATATTAATCCAATTTGTTACAGGTTTCATGAAGACATTGCAAAAATGAAGATTGACGCTAATGAGAAATATTGTCGGAATTTCTAAACAGATTCCTTTCTTAATGATTTACAACAGTTTCAATCAGTGGAGGTGGAAGACGTTTTGTAACAAGATTTATATAAAAGAAGTGTCATGGAACTCTCAGTGTTCTCCGGATAAATGGGATAACAGTCCAAATACAGTTCATATATTCCATTTTAATTATGTTTTTAAAAGAATGGGAAACTCCGGAATATATATCGATTTGTAATAATAATGGCGAGTATAGCCGTTTTCATAATGGACACATTAGGCATCTACTAACCAAACGTTTATCGTTACTCTCAGTGAGAACATATAATCTGTCAAAACAGACTTTTCCGAACATTAGAATTCACAAGTCTATTAATTGTTACGCTCTTTTTGATGTTGATAGGAGTTTCATTCGGTGCATTTTGTTTAAGTGGTGCTTGAAACTCAACATGTTGTTCATATCCTTACGATCCATTCTAGTTACAAAGGGCAACGTATTTTGTTGCTGAATCTATTAGAATCTTCAAAATATTCTTTATCATAGGCTAAAATTACTGGTTTGTGATTATGTAGCGTCGATATATACGATTTGATGCAGAATTGTGTTCTTTAAAACTGAGACGATTCATTGGCTTTAATTAATTTTAATCACTGACCTGAGATGACGGTTATATATAGATGAGAGTTTAGACATTCAAAAAAGAGCTGGACGCCATGCATAGCGTATCATGAAATATGGTGAAATCCCGCGTCGATTTCGAACTATGAATTCCTAACTCTTCATATTTAGAACTAAACCAGGAAACTATTTATCAAACATACGATTTGATTACAATGGTGGAGGCTTTTGTATAACATCTACACTTTTTGGTAACACCGATTCTCCAGAAATGGTACAAAAAATATTTCGAAAAAGCCGTCCTCATATTTGAATTCAGAACTTTCCTTCTAGTTTAATTCCTCGCCAGAGCTAGTGATCTAATTCTACTTTGCTATGTAAGCAATTATTAGTGAGAGAGAGAGAGAGAAATTCTTGCTAGTCCACATGATATTGGTGTGAAAATGAACGTAACAAAACTTGCCGGAATTCGACCTCGGATCGCCGATTTCTCTTACAGTGTCACTAATCTTGACATTATCAATACAAACACACAGACACACAAACTCTCTCAATATATATGGTGAGTGTCGGCGCTATACTAAGTCTAGTCAGTTTCTTCTTCGTCAGCGAGGCCCGTTGATCCAGTGGTATGATGCTTGCGTTGTATCGTAACGGCTTCGAAATGCTCTAGGGGTAGCGGCTTGGGATATAAGACGTTGCCTTTCGAAAACTTGGTTGAGTAGCACCACGGCACATTCTGCATTCTGTTGAAGATTCTCTAGATTTACTATATATATATATATATATATATATATATATATATATATATATATTACGCGAATCATTCATACGAAAATCAGATAATTAAATTAATGATATAAATGTAAAGAATCACTCTCGCAAACTTCATTATCTGCTTTTCGTATGAATGATTCGCGTAATATAAATTGAACACGCACCACATAATTGATATATATATATATATATATATATATATATATATATATATATAGTAATTTATCCAGATGCCCCTCGCAAAGTATATATATGTATATATATAAATATAAAAGTGAACATTGAAGTCAACACTCAGAGGCGACAGGCTGTTTCATGCTGGACGCAATCGTCAGGACGCTTGACGATTGCATCCAGCAAGAAACAGTCCGTTGCATCTTCAAGACATATCATGGAGCCAAAAGCTATCTTTCGCCGTAACTGACAAGACGGTGAGCGTACACGAATGCCATCATCCGCTTTGAAATAGATACCCCACCCTACCTCGGCTCGACCCCTTTTCAAATGGTGACTAATATGTGGATAAGAAGTAATTGGTAAAACACCTAACCAAAAGTAATTGGTAAAACACCTAACCTAAGAAAATTAATTACTATGGAAACGGCTGGTCGTCCCAGCCGTTTCCATAGTAATTAATTTTGCGAACGAACATGCTTATAAAGATGCGTAAACTTCAAGATTCGTTATTCCTAAATTTTCGCTTGAGGATGAAACAGGGCTTGATACCTTAATTCAATTTAATTTTAATAATTATGTTGAGGGTTTCGGCTCTCGTTTTTTAAATATGAGAACTCTTATGTAGCGAAGGAATTATATTCAAAAACATAATTATAATATATATATATATATATATATATATATATATATATATATATATATATATATACATATATATATATAGGAAGAGAGAACGCGTAAGAAAGAGAGAGATTATGAGAGATAGAGGTGGGTTATCCGTTACTATCTTTGTCAATACATGTTACTTTAACAAGAATATGGTTGACAAATCCAGTTAGAACTTACTCTTGTATGACGCTATCGGCGAAGAAAAACTATAGACTCAATCGTATCATTGCATCTCATTCATCCATGAGCATCGTTATTTAGTAGTTGTGAGCAGACACTGAGACACTGACATCACTTGAAGCACTTATCTCCAATGTCGGCTCGGAGATCCCCGTGCGGCTCAACTCTCTAATGCAGTTGTTTTCTTTGTTCACCTGCTGTGACGTTGAAGGCATTGAACGCCAAGTATATTCTGTCATCATTTGGAATGGGTTACATACAACATCCAAATCTGTTGAGAAATTTCTAAACAAAAATCCACGTGGTGCGGCTTCCGTGACAATCTCACTATCTCATTTGTGCGGGGTCACACAATTGTAGACCGTCGTAAATACTTCGGGGATGGAACAGATGTGTGCGTCATCCGAGTATCCGTTAAATAAGTCAAAATTGAATTATCGAAACAACCCGACAGGCCTACCTCCTTACAAGTTTTGCGCAGCACGATTTATAAACCTTACTTATAACATCCTTTATACCAGTATGCTAAATTTAGCCGAAAGTAAATTTACAGTCTCTTCAAATATATATATATATATATATATATATATATATATATATATATATATATATATATATATATATATATATATATATGTTATGCTAATAATTATAGTGGGTTGGTAAAAAAAACCGGTGTGGCACAATATTCCAGTATAACAAAACAAATTGATATCCGAAGAAAAACTTTGACACAAAAAAAACTAGAAACATCCCAAGAGGGCGAAAAAATCATCCAGCGCCTTAAATTTCCAGTCAAAAGAGAACAAAAGCCAAGCGAGTAACTAAGATAAAACGTGAACTCCTCAATACGCTAAGTAGAGCGAAGTTAAAGAAAATATATCCTAAAGAGTCAGGAACTACATACGTAAGTTGCAGCTACTTGGATCTTCAGGGTAGGTAGTTCCTGGCTCTTTTGAATTTATTTCACACACGCACACACACAGACACACACAGACACACACACACACACACACACACATATATATATATATATATATATATATATATATATATATATGGGGAAAATGTATGACAATGTGTAAAATGTTTTCTTGCGTCAAGTTTCGTCCTTTACGACTTCATCGGTATAAAATTGTTATTTTGATACTACTACATATGCGGACGAACGAGGGCTTATAGCATTTTCAATTTTTTATTTATTCTTATTTTTTTATTTTCTTATTTTAAAATCTATACTATTTCTTTAAGATTCGTTTTCTTTTCATCACCTTTGTTAGTCGTTATCCCACACTGGGATATCAGAAGATCTGTCCGGAATGGTGAAATGTCTTAAGAGCCCGGGCGCAAATTTTCTGTGGATGACCTTGCGATGAAGGCATTTTCAGAGATTTTCATCGTATTGAATTTTCTTCTTTGATCAGGGCAGCATTTTTTATGTTCGGTCTCGTTACGGTGGGCAACCAACACATTTGATGCATTGTTTTGTAAAATGTCTCTTTTCTGTTTATATAATCACCAACATAACAAATTTAGTTGCAAATGTCGAAACTCGACACAACAAAAGTTTTTCCACTTTGTCATATATTTTTCACCAATATTATTCATGATATATAAAAATATATATCATTATCCCTCTCTCTCTCACACACATATATGTGTGTGTGTGTGAGAGAGAGAGAGAGAGAGAGTGTGTGTGTGTGTTTGTGTGTGTGTGCGCGTGTGTGTTTGTCTGTGTGTTCTTATTTATCTCAGAAATGTTCTTGTCTAAATTATAATTTTTAAGTAATTAATTTTTATTTCACTATATATCAGACTCTTTCAGACTTATCTGTCTATCTATCTATCTATCTATCTCTGTACATTGCTATCTATCTCTGTACATTGCTATCTATCTATCTATCTATCTATCTTTGCTTAATTATATTAATATCTCATTGTTTTCGCATATATTTGCATATATCTCTATATCTAAAGTTCACGCAGCCTTATAAAATACTGTCATCTGTGTTCTCATCAGATCCACCCAATATGGGAAACCTACCATCAACCCGAAAACATGGAATCATGACACTTTGACATTCCTCCAGGGTCCAGTTATTAACGCCAAAATTGAAGAGGCGTTGTGTCCGGCGTACATTCAGCATAGTTGGAGATAGCTGGTGATAGATGGGGTATAAATCACAGGTGTACTCTGTAGGTGTTAAACAGAAATGTACCTGAACACGTGTATGCAATAGGCATTGGTTAGCCGCCCAGGGGTTCCTGAACATTATTCATGCAAATGCTTACATTTCAATACCTCTATATCTAATTACCTATGCACATGTTTTATCAACATCATACGTTATATAAATAATTCTTCTCTAAGTCTCTGTTAACTCACCTTTGTTTCTCAAATCATTCACGTCTATCCACAAGTATATACAGGGTGATTGAATAGTAACTCCCTATTTTAAAATACTTATAATTTATTTATTAACAATATTATTTTGCAATATATGAGACGAAGGCGTTTAGTAGCAGGTTTTATTTAAAATTAAATACGGGCACCAGATTTCAATAGCACGTTCTCGTACCGCCCAGGAATCGCGTCAAATGATTTCACCAGGAAGTTTTGTGATATGGAAGATATAACTTCTTTGGGCACCCCGTGGCGGTATAATGGTTAGCAAGCTTGTCTCGCTAGAACAATTACGGCTATGTAGTGATCACAATGTTCAAAGGATGCGACATAGTTTCGGCCTTGTGCCACATGTAAGCTACGATTGGAAAATCAGTATAACTTCTTTTATTCGCCCTTCAAGGTCTTCCAGATTCATGGTTTGGTATTGTAGACTTGCTCAATTAACCAAACTCAAAGAAAACAAAAGTAATAGGGTGTTAAAAGAGGACAACTGGCTGGCTACTAGTAAATAAATAGGGAGTTTGTTTTTTTCAACCACCCTATTTATCTATTTATTTCACTTACCACGATCTGGGCAGCTTTATTTGAATCTCTAATTCCAAACCTTCTGCTCGCTGCCAAATTTGCATATCTTTTCTCACTGATGTATTCATGTTCCTCTATACTTATTTATTTGTATCTCTATCATATTCTATTAATACTTGTAGAAAATTCACCCGGCTCTGTATTTATTTGTCTGTCGCAGTACATAAATTATATATTTGTTCCTAACTTTCTAACTAATTCGCTCGCTTTAATCAGGTTTAATCTATATTCATCCTCTTTTTATCTTCCCTATTTTTAATTTGCATCACTAGTATTGTCCACCTATTCGAACATAGCGTTTCGCAGTTGTCTTTCTTCTTCTGCATCAAGGCTTCACCTCTCTGCTCTGTGCGCGTGTCACAGGTTTCACCACGCGACGCACGACGCTGTTCTCATTTGTGATGCTCAGTCTGCTCGCATGAATTCTATTATGAAAGCCATAACATCACACAAATCAGCAAATACAGAAAGTTAAGTCTGAAATCAATGATCAACGTTTAGTATATAATATTAAAGTGTAAAGTGTACTGACGCCATGTTGTCTGAGCATCTCTTCGCCACTAAATATTATGACGAAGCGGACATTACAAGAAATATCAATTGAATAACTTTTGAAATACTTAATAGAAACGAACAGAGTTGATGGCTAAATGTCGAAAGAACTTAGGTACTCTGTGCGTTAATCAAAACCATTGGCTTCATTTTTCCTTCTTCCCTAGACATGGGAAATTTCGCTGCCTGGATACCAAATTGAATTTAATTAGATTTTATATGTTGGAGGTAGCTGTACGATTTACCAGCCTGTCGGGTTGAAGTCAAACCGTTAATTTGTTTTTCGAATTGTAATCTTGTCACAGAGAAAATTTCACTAACTAGATAATAAGGTAATTTGGGTACCTGGGGCAATTATTACTAAGATCGAACCAATAATAAATGTTGTAAATATTAAGTAGAAGACACTATTTACATTATTCGGACTATTGTCCTCATCTTTGTTGCCATATTTATTACAACGTTTCGACCGTTGTCTGCTCCGGCCTTCTTCCAGTGGTTGGAATGTCGAACTGAACCCTTTATTTCGCTCACTGGAGTAGACTGTTCTAGTTCAACGTGCCATGTTTAATGGGTGTCAGTTATCAGTTATCTCCAGTTAATTACCCTCTCCAACTTCTCCATTGCCTTAACCGGGTATTGAACTCACACTCTTTGGGTCTCTCTGGATCTAACCAGCGCCTTTATCCACTGTGCCATGTGTTCTTGAGGGCATATTGCAACAAAGATGAGGATAATATTCCGAAAAATGTAAATAGGTTGCATAATATATTATATCAGAAATATAGACATATACTAAATAGAAAACCTCCTCCATTGCGGAACCATGGTTCGTAATCTAGTCTTTCAACTGGTTACAACTGCAGTGAGTTCGCTCCTTATAGTCTTAGGTTAGGCTTAATACACATGAAGCTCAGTTTAGAACAATGGCTACCTATCATTGGAGATACTTCATTTTCATTTTCATCTTCATTTCTTTCATTGTTTTCTCTATATATCCTTACTTTTCATGCTCTCACTTGCTAACATATATATTTAAAGTAGAAATGTCGACCGGAAAAAATAAACGGGCATAAAGCACAAAAATTGACAGTCCGTCTGACGTGTGTGCCTTAGATTCTTGAATCGCTGTCAAAGGATGCTTTGAGATAGGTCTACTCCCTATGCACCCAAAAACAAACCCAGAAATTATCTACTATACAAAAGAGAGGGTAACACATATTTTATCTAACATATAGTTTCTACAATTTTCTTCGAAGAGCATTATTTGCACACTAACTCACAATGGGTAACGATTGTAATGGAAAGCAGCCAAATATTGAGGGTGTACCAGATATTCAAATACGTCCTCCTTGCCTAAATGCTACACCCATGGTATTCTCATAATCTTTTTGTAGAACCACATCTATTTTTGTTTTCAAGTTTCTTATAAGCAAATTTTCCAGATTTCACAACCATGTAGGACGATTTATATGGCATAATCTCTATCTATAAAAGGCAGGATGTATGTGTGTGTGTAACGAATGCACGGCCGCAATTTCCGACGGATTTGCACCAAAATATACATGCACATGCTCCAAGTTAGCAGAAAGGCCAAGACCGACTTTTCATTTCACAACTCCCATCCATAGTGGAAATAATCGACTTTTTCATGATTCTACGGCAGTTTTCATGTAGTTTGCGGCCTTTTCTACTGGCCAGATTGACAGCCTATAGCTGGCTGCCACGAATAGGCAGGAAGATTCTATCGGCCAGCATGAGAGCCAACAGCTGACTGACACGAATGTTAACTAGCATGCTAACATTACAAAAAATCGATAGCTGCATTCGTCACAAGTGTGAAAAATTAAAATCTGCATGGCACTTCAGTCCAATTGGTTCATTCACTTGCTTAAACTCAACGTTGATTCTGATTCCGCAGCACTGGGTTGGGTGTGAAAAAATATTTGTTGTTAACATTCTTTTTTCATTCGGTTTTTCCAGTTACGAGTCCTTTTTTAAAGCTGATCGTTTTGTGTTCATTTTGTTTAGTTCTTTTTTTCGTAATAGATTTAATGTTTAGTATAGAGCTTAGAAAAAATTCGCAGTGTGAGGCAAGAAGTAAGACATGTAGCAACATGCAAAAAGGGCACTCCTTTAAAGTCAAGGAAGTAAAAAAATATTTTAAGTCAAGTGATAGCGATTGCTGTATGAGTCGTACGATTTTTTAATCAAGCACGGGCAACGCCGGGCTATGCTGCTAGTCTGATGATAAAGAACCCTTTTCTTTGTTTCTCACGAAGCCATCTTTGGCGATTATGATTCTCCACTATTTTCTGTACTTTATAGCACTTAATTTTTTTCTTTTTTGTCCTGTGTAACCTAATGATTTTTTAGGTGTAAACTTCCTAACCCACGCGTGTTAGGTAGGTTAACTTAAACATTAAGTATATATATATATATATATATATATATATATATATATATATATATATATATATATATATATATATATATATATATATATATATATACATGTACATGTTTACTGTTTTGTAACAAATATTGAAAATGCAGTGCTTCATATTCTATTATATAAAAAAAACCGACGGGGCGAAATATAAATATTGTTCTATGTTTAGTAAAACAGCACTCCGTTACTTTTACATGTTCTCGTTATATGTTAGGCAGACTCACATGAAAGTGGGTGTCATCTACGTGGCATTATTTTCTATATAGATTTTCTGTATATATATATATATATATATCTATCTATATATATATATATATATATATATATATATATATATATATATATATTTCTGTACATTATTATGTACAAATATGAATAATAATATCTACGAAATGTATCAGTCTATATTTCTGAGATGAAGTATTATGTACACTATTTATATTATTCGGACTATCATCCTCATCTTTGTTGCCATATTTATCCAAATGTTTCGGTCACAAAAATCTCCTGAGCCGACCAAGCATAGAAATGAATACAATATGGGAACCAGTAATAAGGAGTGCCAGAGAAAAGCGATAATAACAACAAAAATTGCAATATAAGCTCTGGTAAAAATATTAAATGATAACTGCAAAATTACAATATAAGCACTGGTAAAAAATGTTTGTTGAAGACATTACGTTTATAATACCCAGAAATTCATACACGGGGCAGGGAGGATAAAGGCGTTGGTTAGATCCAGTGACAGGACCCAAAGAGTGTGAGTTCAGGAGCTGCTTAATGCTGTAGAGAACTTCGAGATAGGCATTAACTGGAGATAACTGATAACTGACATTCATTAAACATTACACGTGGAACTAGAACAGTCTACCCCAGCCAGCGAAATAAAGGTTCAGTTCGACATTCCAACCACCTGCAGAAGGCCGGAGCGTACAACGGCCGAAACGTTGTCATAAATATGGCAACAAATATGAAGATGATAGTCGGAACAATGTAAATAATCTACGAAATGTATCTACTTTAAAAGTATATGGCAGCATTTCAAAAAGGCTGCTACACATTAAAGCGTTTAAAATAATTTATTTTATGTTGTGGATTCGGGGATGGAATCCGATATCAATAAATCACAAACGCCAGGAATGGATAAGGAAAATAAGTATATTAACGTAATAATACAAACTGGTAATACGGGTTAGTAGATCCAGGAATGCTAGTTAGTAGCAATAATATATATACAATCTTGGTATTGTAGTATCGCGGTATGACACCTTACTGAGTCTACGTGCTCGCTAACTGTGACGCTTGAGCTACCCTCCTCTATTACAGACTGTCCGGGTATTCACTGGTAGTAGTTTATGTATACCTCGCGTGAGTCCATTTGTGTAAAAAGGGGAGACCCCTCAATATTTTACAATTAGGTTCAATATATTCATTAGTCAATTTAATTAATGAGTTGTGATTATGAATAATATAAAATATTGTACAATGCATATTTAAAATGCAAGAAAAATGGTCGGATCGCTGTACCGCAAGAGTAAGTAACTTATTCCTCATCCTATCCTTTACAAGAGTCAGATCAGCCCGATAATGGTGTACAGTGGCCATAATTGTGCGGGAACTATCCGGTCCTCATTTTTCAGTATTCATAGAGTTCAAAAGCGTCTCAGAGTCCTTGTGCGTGCCGACATATTTCCGCCCTCCAAACAGTGTGTTTGTATGTATTTATGTATGTATTAGTTTGAAACAATAGTGCCAGTATTATGTTTTGGAATTAAAAATATGGTTTGGAAATGTCTAGTAAAGATAAATTTTCTGTGAGTGAATGTTTTCTCAATGGAACACAGTTGGTCATTCAAAATCCTGAGGGATATAAGCGATTTTATTGAAATGATTCTTTTCTGAATGTTTGAAATTAAACCCGGGAGCTTATCTTGCTTACCATCCGAAAATGATAATTTCTTGTCAGGAGAGTTGAACTACGAATTAATTAAAGAATCGCAAAGGAAGAGAATCCGAGGAAAACCGAGGAGAAAACTAACTTTTTACCGACAATGAAAATTAAGGAAACTTTCTTTCTGTGTAGGAATGATTTCTAGGCTGTTAATTCATGTGGAATTGCTGGAACATGACGAACAATTATATAATCAATTTAATGCTACATTGGGGCTGAAAAAGTCTTCATATTTGCAGTTATCTTGGCATAACTGAAATCATTATTTTATGATATAAGGCAAAATCTGCCTTGATGTTGGCGTATTGTCAGGGAAACGGATAGGCAATTAATATCATGAGGGAATGTTATGAATGGATTTTATTGTAATAACAAATGCTATGCAAGAACCTCAGTGAAGACACGAACACACAGAAAAGTGAATTTGTAAACAGTGACTATTACTTCTGCAGATGTAAGTCTCTTTTTTAAGACGAATCGACTTAACCAGTCACTGGCGTGTTTATCTAAAAAATTTAAATACGTCTAAATTCATCTTCAACCGAGCCGTGCTTGGGCGGAATCTCCGACTGATACAAAATCAGTCGGGTTTCGATCTCGGCTGCAGGCAATCGGATGTGTAGCTAATAGGTTGGTGCAAAAATAATGTCCTTTTTTGACATGATCTTGAACGTCAAAAATCGACATTATTTTTGCACCAACCTAATACAACGATGAACTGTGAAACAGCGAAACAGTCTGTCTAGGGATGACAATATTTTTTTTAAGTTTCCTAAACCCACCCATGCTTTAGCTAATTTCTTTTGCTTCGCCTAGATAATGTGAGTGTATGTCGTTCGCGGCCGCTACCTGGTGTTCTGTTTTGTTATTGTCATTGTCAAGATTCCCAATCACCCCAATTTTTATTCTTGCTTTCTTTTCAAAGAAAATATTTGTACATGTAAGGAAATTTTAAACATCATGAGAGTTTGATTATTATCCCTGCGAAGATGTGGCATCGTTGTATATGTTGGAGTGAATACAGATGGATGGGTTCCTCTGGTGATTGAGGACATTGTTAAATTGAATGCATCAGATAAGGTAGGCATAGGGGAGACAGCGTTGATGAGCTTTTCCCAACTTTCCCTTTGGCCTTGTGCCGCACATTAATTTGTCCATATTTAAATAAACTATTTATATTGTTGTAAATAAAAACATAAATAAAGAAATGTTAGTGAATAGAAACAAAAGGAGACGTTACCATTAAACATTAAGTATATATATATATATATATATATATATATATATATATCGGGTTTCGATCCTAGCTAGAGGAAACCGGACGTCTAGCCACACTGATGAGCTGTGAAACAGCGAAACAGTCTGTCTGTGGAGGACAAAAATATATATATATATATATATATATATATATGTGTGTGTGTGTATAGTGTTGTTCGATAAAAGTGACTCACCTGATTTTTTTTACTAAATGTTCTCTTCCCCGAGGAAATGAAAGTTGAGTTAAATTCAAAGGATAAGCGATATAAAATCTGAAGAAGAAGCTTTGAAAGCTCTTTGAATTTAGCAGTAAATACTGTCAAGCATCCGTTCAGTATAATGTTCTGGGGATGCTTTTCTTTTCATGGAACTGGTTTCTTAAAGACTATTGAAAAGACCCTCAGGAGCGAACAGAACAGGAGAATTTTAGAGTCTTGCCTGCTCCCTTCTGCTGAAAGAGTGCAAATCGACCCCACCAAGCTCATTTTTATGCAGGATAATGCTCCCTGTCAAAAGTCAAAATTGATGAAGGAATACTTTGATGAGAAACAGGTGAGTGTTATGACATGGCCGCCCCAATCCCCTGACCTCAACCCCATAGAAAACTTATGGAGCATTATAAAGTACAGGCTCTCGAGAAAGCAGGTGAGCAACAAAGAGGACTTGATTGTGAATTTCATATCAGAATGGAATTCAATGCTTGGAGATGGGATTTGTCAGAACCTAATCAAGTAAATGCCAAAAAGGGTTGAAAAGGTTATTCAAAATAAAGGAGGACCCATAGATTATTAAATATTTCGAAGTATATTACCTATTATAAATAAATTATACCTCTATTATTCTTTATTTAAAGCTGTTTGGTTATGTTTCTATTGATTGCTAGTTGCAGGAAATAAGTGAGTCACTTTTTTTGCACAGAGTTTTTCCCTAAATCTCATTTATATCCCAAATTATAATTATCAATAGAATACCTTAGGGTGAGTAAACTTTTTACTAGGTGGTCGGGAAGGGGTCTTTATATTAGTAAGATTAAAAATTAGTTTTACCCCAAAACAATAGGCGAAAACAATTTTAGTCAAAAAATTCAGGTGAGTCACTGTTATCGAACAGCCCTGTATATATATATATATATATTAAAGAAAAACAAAAACCGTATTTGGAACTAACGGACAACTTGGCAAAACCTATAGACTTATTCAGATACAGCCGCGAATAAAAAGGTTAATATTGAAAAAAGAAAGAGAAGAAAAGCCAAAAAGAAAACTAATCAGTAAAGTGCTCAAAACCCAGATTTCGTTGACGGCCCAGAAGATGCTTACCAATTTAAAATCCAAAGAAATGATGGCTATAGTCATAACTCAGATATCACGCTCTCGCGATCTTCAGAAGACTTGAAATGTGTCTGTTTGTGTGTGTGTGTGTGTATATGTTTGTGAGTAAATTTCATATATTTAAATATATTTTAAAATATAAATTTACACTAGAAAATATGAGTAAAAAACAAAATGACAATGTTTCATTATCAGTAGAATCAGATAAGTGAACATTTAATTGTCTTTATCTTACTGCATTATTCACTACTTTCTTTTCCACTGCTTTGTTTCCCAAGGCTTCCCTACTGTACTACATAATTTCAGTTATGGTCACTTCCTGTTGCCATAGCGGGATATGAAAACACAACTGCAAAATTCAAACATGCCATCATTAATTCGTCCGAGTCACTTACAGCAGAAGGATAAATATTTTGCTTTGCAAACAAAATCACCTCCAGAATGGTAACGGTTAATGCTGTGTAATCTCACGTCGCACTTTAGTGAGAGAGACTGCTTCACTTATAAGCGTTATCTTCCAGTACAAATCTGGTCGATTTAGTTTTTGGCGTTAAACCTGTTAATGTTATATGTACTCACACACACGCACGCACATCTATATACTTTGTCGTTTTACGTTAAATAAGGCACGAGGAGGCACGGTAGAGTAATGGATAACGGCTTGGATTGAGGAATCGGACAGCCGAGTTCGAATTCCAGTCGAATCCATTACATTCACTTACGTGCTAATACCCTTGGGAAAGGTGTGAATCCTCTTATTCTCCCTCCAACTATGGGTAAATAGCAGGACAGACTGGGTTCTATAGCCTTGGATGGCAACTGGTTAAGGAGAAGGACAACTTTGAATTCAAAACCTGCGGAGGGTCGTTTGGGGACCTTGTGGCATTCGTTGCACCAGGTCCCTGTATTCGTCCCTCCAAAAAGTGTGGATGGCCCTACACAAAGCCTTCACCACTATAATCAAATCTTGTGTGGGTGTCCGTCTTTTCAGTTTCTGGGAACTGATCTGTCTGGCCCTCATACGTCGAGTTCGACGGGGGAGCCCATCATATATATATATATATATATATATATATATATATATATATATATATATATATATATATATATATATACAGATATTTAAATAAATGCTCAGTAATAACAACATTTACCGGCTTGAATGCCCGAGAAACGTCATGGAATCAAACCAGAATCCTACACGGAACCCCATAATGCCTGAAATGCTATATATGTTTAGCTAACGGAGGAGAGTCTGGTTAGCAATGTCTATTTTACTGTTTTAAACTACAAATTTACCATCCATTTATTACTAACAGAGCATTTACTTAAATATTTGTGTGTATATAAATAACGTATAACAATAAAATATATTGAAGTCGTTGTCGAACTCTGTCCATTTCCTAGTGTGTGTGTGCGTGTGTTTGTATGTATATATATATATATATATATATGTAATTTATTCAAAAGATAGTGTATATATATATATATATATATATATATATATATATATATATATATATATGAATATATAATCTATTCAAAAGATACTATAATTTGTATCCAGATTTTGTAAGATCTACGGTATCATACAGGGGTTGGACAAAATAAGTTAAACAATTGTCAAATTCAAAGAAAATTCATTTAATATGGAGTTGGTCCTCCTTTAGCCTCACATACAGCTTTAATACGTCTAGCAATGGAATCAAACAGATTCCTGACTTTATCGACAGGAATTTTCAACCATTCTTCCATTAATACCTGCTCCAGCTCTTTAAGACACGACGGTGGAGGATAGCGGCTCATAACTTGTCGCTCCAAAATGCACCACAATGTTCAATAATATTGGTATCTGGAGATTATGGAGGCCACTCCATGTTTTCTAGCTCACTTTCATGCTCTTCATACCAATTCTTAACCAATCAAGCGTTATGTATTGGGGCACTATCGTCTTGGAAGATGCAGTCACCATCAGGGAATAAAGTCTGCGCCATTGCATGAATATGATTTCCCAAAATGCTCAGGTAATCTTTGCTGTTGATTCTACCGTGCAGGGCAACTATTGGACCGAGGCATTTCCATGATATGGCTGCCCAATATCACTCATCAATCTCCATGCTTCACTGTTGGGGGAAAGCAGTCAGAGTTGTAAACTTCTTTGGGCTGCCTCCACACATAAACTCGCCCTGAAGTTGAGAAAAGAGAAAAACTTGACTCGTCTGAGAATATGACTTACTTGAGACCAGGCATAGTGAAAAACAATTTGCCCTTTTTCTAACTCAGTTCACGCATTTAGCTTATTGTTTACATAATTCTAAAAATAAATAAGACAAAGAGAGTAAATTACATAAATATACCTATTTAAAATAGATATAAACTGCAATTACAAACTTTTAGTTAAAGTTCTTAATATAATAGGTCTTTGAAATATAGGAGTGGAATTTGCAACTGTTCCAGTTATCTTGTCCAACCCCTGTATGTGTCATAACCTACTTCTGTGAATACTAAAACAAGTTAAATTATGCCCGGCAATTTGATAATTTTTGGAGCGACCTATGATGTAAGATGTATGTCTGCTCCGAAAATTGCGAAATGTTTTGATTAGTACGGGTAAATATATATAAAGTTAATTAAATTAATTTTTACTAGATCTGACCTAAATTGTATTAGATAGTCCTAATTGTTACAATGCCGAGAACTTTCACTTTGATGGAGAGTGCCAAATATGGAATAAATGATTTAGCCTTCAGACATAACGAGTTCAGTGACGACATGCTCAAATTAAATTTGTGAAGACTTAATAAATTTTCCAAAATTTTAACAGAGATAACTACATATTCTATTTGAGGGAGAATGTGACTAATTCTAAACGATACTCAATTTTCTAAAAGATGTATTTGACATTTAGTACAATGCATTGCAGATTTTTGAAAATAGGCAGGGCCGCGAACATTTCAGCACTAATCGTAATACAGACTTCACACACACACTTACACACGCACGCACGCACACACACGAACACAAACATATACAAAGACACAAATATGTGTGTATATATATAAATATAATATTTTTTTTTAATCATATCGCCCCAAGCAAGGCCAGAGAACACTATCGCGGAAGGGGTTAAAGAAGGGTTGGAGGAAGAGCAGATAGGAGTGGCAATGGAGGGGATAAGGAAGAAGAGAAAGACAGTGGGTCGATCAAGGCAAGGGGGCCACAAAAGATCCGGAGCGAGAGCAGATAGGAATGAGAAAAGAAAGGATGTGGAGAAGGGAAGCGGATAGATCAAGGCAACTGGAGATGTCGATTGACGCTACACTTAAACCTTTGGAGATTGTATTTGTCAGGGAAACAGTAGTAGGGAAGGGAGTTCCATAGGCGGGATGTGCGAGACATGAAGCTATTGGAGTAGCAGAGACGTTTACATCTAACAGTAATATATATATATATATATATATATATATATATATATATATATATATATATATATATATATATATATATAAATATAATATATATATATATATATATATATAGTGAGAGAAATATATATACATACTTTGACAATAAGTTGAATAACAATAATAGTCAGAATCCGACTAATATATAATAAATATAATTAATCTTATTGGTAATATCATATTCACTCCTTGAAGTTCATTAAATCCTATTAAATTTAGACACACACACATATATATATATATATATATATATATATATATATATATATATATATATATATATATATATATATATATATATTTATATTTATATATATAGATAGAGAGATAGAGACAGAGAGAGAGAGAGGTAGAGAGAGAATGTGAGGGAGCTTATGTATATGTATATATATATATATATATATATATATATATATATATATATATATATATATACATATATATACATTATATACATATATATGTATATACTTTATATAAATATATATATACTATCTCTTTCTCCTTATATCTATATACTCCCTATCTCTCTATCTCTCTCTCGCTATCTATCTCTCTCTCTCTCTCTCTCTCTCTCTCTCTCTCTATATATATATATATATATATATATATATATATATGTATATGTATATATGTATATATTAAGACATTTTTACGTTTATACATTCTTTTTATAGACAAGTAAATCCTCTGTTTACCGGCCTGAATGTCCGAGAAAATTTCATAGAAAATATTCAGGCCAGTAAATGTTGTTTAATACTGTTTATTATAAACAGAGCATTTACTTAAATATTTGTATCTATAAAAGAAATGTATAAACATAAATTTTATTTTTATAAGTTTTGGTTATAGTCAGTTCATGTCCGAATTCAGAAAAATCGGGGAATACAACACAAAACCACTCATTTATCTTTACAAACAATCCATAGTAATCTCCACATCAAATAAGGTGTGTAGAGACATGAATCCCGAGGTACTGAAATTAAGGTATTTTTAAAAAATCCATTGCAATGTGTGTTATTGTTTCCTCACGATGAATTATGTGTGCATGAACGAATTTACTTTTTCTGAATAAAGAATTGCTCTGTTCTAGGACAGATGTTACCAACAGGATCTTGTCGTCAGCTGTGATTCAGATCAGCTGATGAAAGGGGTAGTTGCAGTGAAAAGACTTTTATGTAATGTATGACCTTCTCTCGCTTCTCAGTAAGTATAAAAAACATTAAAGACAATATAACGTGTCCTTCTGCCCTTACATTCAGCCAAGAGCTTAGGGAGATATGGTTTCATGCATTTCCTTAAGCATATATGCAAATTAACCGATTCGGAATATGGAATCGTCTCGCTGATAACCGTTTCCCTACGCGAAGATCTTTCCAATGCTTAAGATAATCGGAATAAGATTCGATAAAATCCACCCGATCAAATGACGTCGTCCATGGAAGGAAATAATTAATAATCACACGGAATAAATTACCTACAAATTGAAAGGTTTACGAGGAACTACGAACCCGTGGACGTATAAATGACATTGCTTGTTACGAGATGATCGTCTAACCAAATAAAAATCTGCCGAACGCGACGAAGGAAACAAGTGTATACAACTCTGATGACAAACATTATAGAATGGTGCATTTGAAATGATGAAGAGAAACGTCAGTTATAACGATTAATGTTGATTCTGTTAAAGGTTATTAGAATGATTACACCAATGCTAGTGTGAGAACGGTCCCAATTAAATGAGTGACTGTCAATAGGTTTCAATCAAGTAAACCGAGAGGAAAAGTCCTGGAATAATTCGCGCTCACTGGATCATGTCTGATGTACATTCGACGACTATTGATAGTAACGGCGTACAAACTGGTTGGACAGCAGATTTTGTTCTAATAAAGATATAAATGCTTACCATCGGTTATGAGATATTAGTCTCCATTGAATTGTTGTATATGAAAATTTTCAACAGACGAACACAAACATGCACAGGGACACAGACGAACACATGGACACACAAAAGTGTGTGTTTGTGTGTGAAAAAGATTATGCTAACCCTACCGAAGAAGGTGTTCATAAATAATTTCATTAGGCTTTTATAACCTAAATGCTATTCAGTAAATCAACAACTCTTTGAAAGGAAGATGCGTTAGTTAAAATTTGAAAGTGAATTTATATCCAGCTAAAAACAATTATATAATGCTTTATTCCTGCCATCATAACATAGCTTTCCTGCACCTTTTTTTATAAATATTTTTATGGTAATTGTTCTGTTAAGTTTTACTCTTTGTTACGCAGATTTTATCAAATTTAAGCAGACTACTAGTTATAATCATTTTATAATCGCAAAATCTAGACGCAAACCTAAGTTCTATGCTAACAGTTTCCTCTCTCAAACTCCTCGTTTTCAAAAGGCTTTACCGGATTCTTGCTTTCGGGTAATATCTGATCTTCACATATTTAAATACAATGTCAATAGTTATCGTATCTCATCCTAATCCCTGTTCTTTCACTGTTCGCTATCCTTAAAAACCTCTTCTTTTTCTAACATTCTCTCACGCTAAATCTCTCCTCATGTCGTAATGGGTTTATTGCTCCAGATAATACCTACAACCCACTGCAATCCTATATATTATCAAGTGTCATATCAGCCACGGAATACTGTACTGTTGCCATATTTTGGCTGTTGGTACTCAAGACTCACTATCCAAACTCGACAGAGTTCAGAAACTGTTTTGATCTGGTTTCCATATTTTGGCTTTTGGTACTCAAGACTCACTATCCACACTCGACAGAGTTCAGAAACTGTTTTGGTCTGGTTTCCATATTTTCGCTGTTGGTACTCAAGACTCACTATCCAAACTCGACAGAGTTCAGAAACTGTTTTGATCTGGTTTGTGATGAATTATTCTCTACCCTGGAATCATCTTCCCACAGATGGGTCGTTGAACGCCTTTCACTAATCTATCATTATTACTATGGCGGATTCTCGCAAGATTTATGTTCCTTCCATCTTTTTCTGACCTTCAAATCTAGGACTCGCCGTGCTATATTCACGATGGCATGGCGTCCAATTCCATTCCAGTACATTAAATAACGAGCAACTTCTACACAGGCATTTTATTCCCCAGATGTGCTGCTTTGTGGAAAAAAAACAATGAAGATGCTTCTCTGGCATCTATGATGTTTGTCTCTTGAAGTCCAGGGTCACCCGATATCTACACGTCGACATTATGCGTTTTTTTATTCCTCCTTCCTCTCTCCTACAAAAATATCGCGCAGTAATGCCCTAGCTTGAGTGTCATTGGGGGAACAAACAGTAAATAAAAGATATGCTTTTGTAAATAACTTATGTAGAATTTGACATACACCTAACGAGTGGACCGAACTATTACACAAAGGTTCTAAGAAACTCTGGAGCGGAATATAACATCAACTAAGTGACACATTTTATATTTGTATTAATCCAATCCATACCTTTCTCTCTCTCTCTCTCTTTCTCTCTCTCTCTCTCTCTCTCTCTCTCTCTATATATATATATATATATATATATATATATATTTAAGACATTTTTATGTTTATACATTCTTTTTATAGATAAAAATATTTCAGTGAATGCTCTGTTTTATAATAAACAGTATTAAATTTCTCGGACATTCAGGCCGGTAAATGTTGTTTAATACTGTTTATTATAAAACAGAGAATGTACTTAAATATTTGTATCTATAAAAAGTATGTATAAACATAAAAATGTCTTAAAATAATTGTCGGACTTTGTCCATTTCATAATGCGTGACGTCATTTGCTTACATTTGATACGCCATGAGCAGATATGAATATACGTGAGAGATTCATGGACGATTAAAGTTTAAAGACAGTAAAATTGACCTTGCTAAGCGAACGCTCCTCTGTGGCCGAAACGGTTAAGGCATGTCAGCTATATGACGGTTCCGTATAGGATACAGGTTCGATTCCTGTCGGAGGACGAATATTTTCTATGAAAATTTCTCGGACATTCAGGCCCGTAAATGTTGTTTAATACTGTTTATTATAAAACAGAGAATTTACTTAAATATTTGTATCTATAAAAAGAATGTATAAACATAAAAATGTCTTAAAATAATTCTCGGACTTTGTCCATTTCATAATACATATATATTGGAAAATATATATTAAATCTGACGAAAATGATTAAATATGGAACAAATCGAAAATTTACTATTTATTTTTCTATTATCGGACATTTTCTGTGAAAAAAAAAAGAGTGGAGATGTCTTTGTATTTTTAATTCTAGGTTACATGTTATCATTGGACTGGTGACAACACCATGTTCAGTTTTTTGAAATACACGCACTGATGCCATAAGGTTGTCGCAAAACATCCTCAAGAAATTTATTACATAGACAAAAATTAACGCTACAAGATGAATCAATGAAATGTACCAAAAACAAAAAAGTGCTTCAAAGAAACAATTTAAAAATTAAAAACTCGAGACTATCCCAAACATTTATGGAAGTTCTTTTATCTAATATTCCAAATTCGATTTCCAACAACCTTCCTATTTATCTCGCAACGAATATAGTATTAAAACACATTCATTCATAACGATAGTATTACAAGAATTGTACACAAACTTAGACACAACACGAAAGAAACATAGAACTAGAATAAAAACACTCATGCATATTTTCGAAAGCAAAATATCACACGACAAATGAAAACAAACTGATTAGACTTACGAATGTCGAAATATCTCCGTGCTGTCCGATTTCTACATATTTCTCAACAATGTAAAATAAATCGCGAAATAGTTGGACAATTTGTTCCTCATATATATATATATATATAATTAATTAAATATAATTATTAAATTCTCCTAATAATTTCAAATGTATGTCATTGCTTGAACCGACTTCTAATGCTCTGGAGTGAGCGGCTTGGTGATAGTAGTCGTGGCTCCAGGGGACACAGTCCTATGGTTAAAGAGAATCTCAGTAGAGATTCCACCACGGAATATGTGAGTGAGCGGCGCTATATTGAGTCTGATTTGCTAGCTCTTCGTCACCGAGGCCCGTTGGAACAGTTGGTATGGTGTTTGCTTGACAACCTAAATGTCAGGGTTTCAATTTTCGGTAGTGATTGTGCACTGCTGATGAGTCCCAAATATAGGACGAAACGGCCGTCCAGTGCTTTCTGCATTCTGTTGAGGTATCACACTCGAGGAATCACTTAAATATAATTATCAAATTCACCTAATAATTTCAAATATATATATATATATATATATATATATATATATATACAGGGAATGGAAAAAATAATTGAAACACTTGTTAAATTCAAAGAGAATTTATTTAATATAGATTTGGTCCTCCTTTATACTCACATACAGCTTTAATACGTCTAGTAATGGAATCATACAGCTTTCTCATTTCACCCAAAGGAATTTTCAGCCATACTTCCATTAACAACTTCTCCTGTTCTTTACGACACGACTATGGAGGATAGCGGCTCCTAAATTGTTGCTCCAAAATGCACCACAAATGTTCAATAATATTGATATCTGGAGATTGGGGAGGCCACTCTATGTGTTCTAGCTCACTTTCCCGCTCTTCATGCCAATTCTTAACCACTCGAGCGGTATGTATTCGAGCATTATCGTCTTAGAAGATGCAGTCAACATAAAAGAATAAAGTTTTCGCCATTAGATGAACATGATCTCCCAAAATGTTCAGGTAATCTTTGCTGTTGATTCTACCATCAAGGGCAACTCTTGGACGGAGACATTTCCATGATATGGCGGACAAAAATATCACTGATCCACTACCATGCTTCACTGTTGGAAGAAGGCAGTAAGGGTTGTAAACTTGTTTAGGCTGCCTCCACACATAATCTCGCCCTGGAGTTGGGAAAAGAGAAAAACTGGACTTGTTTGAGAATATGATTTGTTTCCATTGGTCTGCAGGCATTGTGATCTCTGCACCACTTCAACCTCTTCTGAATGTTGCGAGTGGAGAGAAGAGGTTTCCTCACGGCGGCTCTTCTATGATATGCAGCCTTATGGAGCTCAGAGCGAACAGTTTTAGTAGAAACTGAAATATTCAGATGGTTATTCATCTCAGCAGTCACTTTGGCCGCATTTGTCGAATGAATTTTTGTCACATTGCGTTTCAATGCACGTCAGTCCCTGTCAGTAAATTTGCAAGTCCGGCCGAAATTGCTACGGTTGCTAGAGATTTTGCCCTGTTTCTCGAATTGCATAATAGTTCTTGATAATGATAGCACTTGAAAAACCCAACAGTTCAGCAACATTACTGATCGAGGATCCTGCCATGTGAGTTCCAATAATTTGCCATTTTCAGAACTCGGAGAGGTCACGCATTTAGCTTAAATTTTACAAAATTCTAAAAATAAATAAGCCAAAGAGAGTAAATTAGATAAATAAACGTATTTAAAATAGATATAAACTGCAATTACAAACGTTTAGTTAAAGTTCTTAACATAATAGGTCTTTGAAATATAGGAGTTGGAATTTGCAAGTGTTCCAATTATTTTGTCCAACCCCTGTATATTACAAATTAAATACTGATTATCATTGATTCTCTTAAATACAGTACACAATATCCTGCATATATAGTCAATTATCGTGCAATGTATCTGTTTTTAGATCTTATTCAAACGTGAGAAGCATGTGACATTCGGTTTTATGGAAAGATAAACGGATTATATCGCGTGCACACTTACTATCAAAGTTTTGTTACTCATATTAATAATATCTAAAAGATTACTCTCTCCACATGTGTGTCTAAGTGTGTCTGCATATGCGCGAAAATTTCCAAGGGTTTATGGTCAAATTAGAACACGTGACTTAATCTCTCAATATTACATTTTATTCTCCCAGGATCTTCATCGGTTCCTCTCAGCCAATGTGCGTATACACGTCACTGTTGTATAATGAATTCTGTAGACAATTTTTTTTTTATTCATAAGACCACAGGCGATAGTACGAAAGAAAAAGCAACGGACCAAGTCGGAAGTTGAACGCGATTTTCCGCTTCTATTTTCCGTGCCGATAACTGTTACGTTATCGGTACATGCTGCGCACTATGTGCCCAAGAATGGGAAGAATGAGGAACCTCGTGAGGGTGTAATGGTTAGCAAGCTTGTCTCGCTAGAACAATTACGTCTTAGTAGTGACTTGGATTCTTACTGGATGTTTCCTACGTTCGGCCTTGTGCCACATGAAGGCAATGCTTGGAAAATCGTTATGTGCCAAAGAATGTACTGTCAAAATAAACAAGAAAAAAACATGCGTTTTATAGGTTGATATCTTATGTCTATGTCGGCATTACAAAATGTAAACAAACACTATCTTTGTTCAATGATTAAAATAAACCTTAAGAGAGGAGCATCCTTTTTCGAAACTGGTAGACTGGCACAGCAGAATCACAAACAATGGACTATAGCAAATAAGCGAAACTACATCACCTGAATACATTCAAAAGAGCAACAATAGCACGAATAGAAAATAATGATATAAAATGGTGACGTTCACCACTAATTCGGCTTACGTCCACATCACGTTGAAATATAGATTCCCGTACGATCACCGAAATTAAGCAACGTCGAACATCGTCAATAACTAGATGGGTGACCAATTAGGAATACTTAGTGCAGGTGTTGTTCATAATTGTTAATCGGGGAGCCGTGTTCAAATTCAAGCTAGGTTCGTTTTTATTCACTTAAGGGCAAATATTCTTGGTAAATTTATATATTGATTAATCAGATAGACTTGTATTAATAAAGGATTATTATTATCTCAAAACATAATTCTTACCATGTAAAAAATAGTTTCTGTCTTGAAAACATCCACAAAGTGTTGCTAAGCCGAATTTATCTTACACATTGATAAATCTATTATTGATGCATGCACTGAATATTGCTGTCATATCTAGTCTGGTGATTTCGCTTTGTAGTTAGAGATTCTAAATACAAATATGATTTGCAATGTTATGCGTGCTGACCTGGTATCTCGGTTTAAATAATTCGCAAAGTGTTCCTAAACCGTAGAAAATGAATTAAAGAATCAAGACTTCGAGAAAAGTATAGAAAGTAAAAAAACATCAACACTGGAAAGTGTTTTAACAGAGGAGATGCATGGCCAAGGAACGCCGAGTGTTTCCTTTATAGGTATTAATAAAGACACATCTAATATTAACCTTACCGTGTATTTAAGCTCCCCGTTCAAGAATGTGCTTTAGAGGTCTCTTCCTGGGTTAAAACTGGAATTGACGCTTTCATTCCCTCAAGGAAATTTAAGGTCAAACCACGCTCCTCCCCTTGGTTCTTCACTGCTTGCTCAGCCGCCATTGCCCATAGGAACCACTTCTTCCACCTATTTCGTGGTGATATGTCTGACTGCAATAGACGCCTATTTGCCTCCGCCCGTAACGAATGTAAGCGTGTCCTCAAGGAAGCTAAGTCACTATTTGTTGCTCGGATGAAGGAACGTATTGCATCTCGCAAATTCGGCTCCAAGGATTATTGGCGTCTCTGCAAGTGCGTTCTGAACAATAGCAAACCCTCCATTTCTCCCCTGTTCAATCAGTTTGAGGTTCTGACCACCTATGTGTTGTATGTCACAGTGGAGTAATGAATACAGGCTCTGATTTAGGAATCATTAGTGCCGAGTTCGAATCCCAATGGCGCTCATTACCTACGTAATAATATAATTGTGAAAGGTATGGTCCATCTGTTCCCTCCTATCCATAAATAACTGGACAGACTGCGTCCTATAGCCTTGTTTGGCAACCAATCTAGAAGGACGAAAACTTATTTCAAAATACCTACCTTACTCACAAGAGGGGCGGGGTCACCACTAAAGCCGTAGTGCAAAAGGAACCGGCAGGCCATTGCACTGTTCTGTCTTAAATCTTACCATGTAAAAAATCGCTTACTTAATAAAGGATGATGATTATAATGATGAAGATGATGATGGTGTATGATTATGCGTTTGTGTAGAAATTCTTTAGTTGCTCACAGATGGTCCCTCCGATTATTTTATGCATGGAAGATTTTTTTTAGTTATACAAATAAATCCTAACAAAGTTTTCCAATTATATCGCTTCTTTTATCCAAAAGTTATCAACATTAGTTTATACAATCAATGCAATATGAAAGTTCCTTGTGATGTCTGAACACACAGACAAGCGATTATAAAAATTTGGACATGAATAGAAGATAGAGATTATGACGAAACGAGAAACATTCTATTTCTCTGGTTAAATCTCGTTATTTAGACTGTTTATCGGCAATGTTGAACCAAATATGGCGCAATATATTCGACATTTAGAAAAGACTAAACACCGAAAACTTGTCAGTGATCTTTAGTAGTACTTGCTGCAATGAAATTCTGGTGGCTAAATATATATATATATATATATATATATATATATATATATATATATATATATGCACACACACATACACTATATATATATATATATATATATATATATATATATATATATATGTATATATATATATATATATATATATATAGAGAGAGAGAGGTAGAGAGATAGATAGATAGATAGATAGATAGATAGATGGATATGTTTGTGTGTGTGTGTAGGCAGGCTCTGGACTAATATTTGTATTAACCCAATCGTTCTTAATAAATCGTGTAATTAAGGTTTTGTAATAAAGCTTCTAGTTCATTTCTACTTAATACAGGGGTCCCTGAAAATTTCATCCTTGGACCAACTCTGTTTCCGATCTTCATCAACAAAATACCCGATGGCATCAGTTCTCGAACAGGTGTCTATTTAGATGACACAACTATATCTTAGTAGGTACCCCGGCAACAACTTTCGAATACATTGTTAAATGGGGTAAGGAATGGCTTGTAAATTGCAACGCCTTCATAACAAAACTGTTTCCTTTAATATATCTACCAGCCACCAGCATGGCTAATACTAAACCCCGGGAGAGCAACGTTTACGCACGTTTTTCACTAACATGAAGTGGAATGATTATATTTAATCAGTTGCTTGGTCTACGGCTAAAGGAGTTGGTTCACTGTGTCGTACCAGAATATTATTCACGTCAGAATCCTTGCGTATTTATATATCTACCACTGAATATATATGCATTAAATACATCCACCATATTTGATTTTGCTACTATATATATTTATTCAAAGTATTTTTCTGTAATATAGTTGAAGTTTATCAGGCATGACGACGTGACATGTATTCACTCGTGGCAGTTGTTCTGGTGAGTCTTTCTCCTTTGCGCCTCAACTTCATGAATTTAATTGTGCTACTCGTTTAGCAACTAAATCCAACCTTTTTACTGTTATATTCTAATCACTCGATTATGTGCCCTGTTTGATACACGTTTAGGCGATCATGTACCTTTCGAGGTTTATTTTGACGTAGTAGATTTTTCCTTACAGTAGGTCGGCATTTCTTTCTTCAGAAGATCATTTGCCAATCAAAGACGGATCACAGATAGGGAAGAAGAGGATTCATACCATTCCGAAGGATATCAACATGAATGTAATTGATTCGACTGGAATTCGAACTCGGAATCTCCGATTCCTCAAGCCGAGCCGCTATCCCTTAGTCCACCGTGACTTGTCTGTTCTAATAGTTTCTTTTAAAATCTAACTTGTGGATCTCATTTCCTATTTCTTTCTTCCTTGCCACAGGTGATCTTCAATAATTTAAATGCAACATCAATCACCATCTTCTGTCTCCCTGAATCTTGTTCCTTTATTGACCTTTTCCTCGCTCCCCATTACGAAAGCCTTCGCATTCTCTTTCACTCATAATATCATTCTGTGTCTGTGTCTGTGGCATAATTCTACAAACAGAAGCCGCCCCCGCTAAAACGCAAAGCTCTTCGTTAAAATGAATACGATCCCTGATTGACTGGTGTTTGTTTAAATTCGTAAAAACAATACGCTAGAATTAGAAGTTTCTCTCTGCCGATAGCTTAGAGGTTGAAACTCCAACTGACGCCAAAGTCGGCCGGGTTTCGATCCTGGCTTGAGGCTTTCTAACGTCGTCGAAATTAGGAGCTCTGATACAGTGCAACAGTACTGTCTGCGAATGACACACACACATACACACACACACACACATATATATATATATATATATATATATATATATATATATATATATATATATATATATATATATATAGACAGTCGCGGCCATAATATAAGGAACGGAAACAACAAAGACATAAATATGTGTATTACTTAAAACGTAATGCATAAATAGCAATGACATTTTTATTTTGTTCACAATCAAATATTAACAAGCTCGTTCCTTAACTTTTGTCCAGTAGCTTATATACTTTGTCCCATTTAATCTTTATTTTAGAAAAAACTATTATGTACATTTTTGTAACTTTGTATAATATTTATGCATTACACCCTAATCTTTATTCGGTAAAAAATTCGTTGCTAATCATGCATTACCTTATAAGTAATACACATATTTATGTCTTTGTTGTTTCCGTTCCTTATATTATGGCAGCTACTGTATATATATATATATATATATATATATATATATATATATATATATATACAAGCAGCATTACACGGCGTTGCCTGGGTTTATTCAAAAAAAAGAAAGAAAGATCACAAACCTCATCAAATCTGTTAAGTTAAAATAAAGATTTTTCTTTAGTGCTTCTTATCTATATGGTGACAAATTATAATGACATGAAGTGGGAAAACACTTATAACAGGAGAAAGTTGTTTTTTATACAAGCACAGAAGATACAAAAATATTTGTCAGCAAATGAAGAGTACTTTAATCGCAATCGATATTCGAAAATTGTTGAGGAGAAATGCATTGTTGACAGCGTTTGCTCAAACTACATCGAATGAATTACATGCATTGGAAGGAGAAGAAATTCAGCAAAGACTTCTCCTAGCAGCTGTGCCAAGGCTGAAAATCAACGTTCACAAAGACTGTCTAGAAATGCTTCAACAACTGCAACCGCAGGAGCCTTGAAAACTCAAGATGAACGTATAATTCAAGAGAACAGAAAAGAGGAAAAACAGCTTTACACATTGACAATGCAGGCTGCATTAGACAGCCTCAATAATTTGGAATATATTGCTGCAAGATCAGCACCACCTCAGAGAATCTCTAGACATTGTAGTCAGTATTGGTCTTTAAAGGCATAGGTATATGACCTCCTCCTATTAAGAGAATCAGCCCATATGTCCTACCCCAAAGTATCTCGATAGCCTGCTTATGTGCAGACAAAAAGGTGAACAAAGGAGAATTTTAAAATTATGTGCTCGGGGATATGCTCGCACAAACTATCCTTGAAAATTTATGGCAGTCACTGAAAATCCAACTAAATTATCCATTAATAGGCTAAGCTAATTGCTTAATAAAACCGTTTGGCATAATTACACCTTTCAAATAGTCTATTGGGTTGAATTTTATTAAAGAGTTTATTTTAGATTAATTAAATTTAACTTGAATTAAAATTAATCCCAGTTGGAATATAGTATGGCTCTATAGAGTCTATTTTAAACGACAAACATATATGTATATGAGAATCAAAACGAATAAAAGGATTGACATCATAAGTCCATTTAAAATCTACAAGACTTCATGATAAACTTATATATTTCTGGTTTTAGCTCGTGGAACAACTGCAAAGAGATTTTGTTTGCCTCCAACTCTGGAGAAACCAACATATAATTGCCCATGTAAAAGGCATGGCTCTTCCAAATGAATGCCTATAAAAGACAATGTTTGTCCTTGGGATTTGTTTATCGACATTGCAAAACTGACACGAACAGGAAATTGTAGCCTTCTGAAAGGAATCGGTAGTTCTGTTCCTGATGGAATAAGAGGAATCCTTGGAATGAACACATCCTCCCCTTTTGCACATCCTGAAAGAATAGTTGCCTCTGTGACGTGTTGCATTGTCTTTTTTACCACCAAGCGTGTCCCATTGCAGAGTCTTGGTGCTTCCAAATTTCTCAACAGCATAACTTTTAGGGCCAATCTGTGAGGCGGTAGTCCAAGTGAGTCTAATGAATTAAGAAATTCAGTTGGATAATTCAACACCTGATCTGTATCTGGGATTTTGTCAATGGACTTGTATGTCTGAAGATTGCCAGCTCGAGTGGCAGCAGTTCTAGTATCATTTCTTACATGTCGAATTCTTCTTTGCCCTTCAGTTTCTACAGCTCGAGTAGCAGCAGTTCTGGCAGCGTTCCTTCCTTGTCTAGTTAACCGTTGCTCATTAGTTTCTGCTGACCTTGCATTAGCTGTACGAATAGCATTTATTGTGAGACTAATTTGAGTTTCTTGTTGCGAAGCGTTTTTTCACCAAGATTTCATGAGTTTGGCTGCAGTAGTAGCAAGTCCAAGTGAAGGATTTCGCTTTCTTGGAATTACTGTCAGGCTGTAGTTGAAGGATTTTATCTAAGCTTTTTGAATAACAATGAAGTAATGAATTAAAAAGCAAGAATATTATACACATTAATGGAAATATAGCCACAATAAATTAAATGCAAGTTTATACGGGAAACCACGGGAACGTGGTAAATAATTATAAACAAGCTCGTAAAGTTAGGATTTATCTAAAAATAGACTACCAAAAACTTTCTAGTGATAAAATAGAAATTAACGTGCAGCTAGTAACCGACTCACTATGAACGTTAAAACGTACACGCTAAGTTTAGCATAATTATAAATGAATCGAAAGAGAGTCAGTACATTATTATAAGTGCATTTTTTAGAATAAAACTGTTAAAATTTTAGTGCTCGAGTTTCCAAATATATGAGTTAGTAAGCATTATTTAAAGGCTGATTAGAAGATGATAAATACATAATTAAAAATTGGCATTTACGCTTAAACTTTTTTAATAATATGATTTTCACAAATTTAAATTTAAAGTATCAAAAATTCAAAATATACATGTATGAAGGTAGCCTACCTTTTTACTGGATGACAACTTTGATGTGAATGAGATTTTTTGCATTTATTTCATCACATAGCACTAATGAACACTACACGTGAAGCAAAATCGATAGTACGCACTACATAACTCGATCGATCATTGCACGTGGTGCAAAATCAATTGTACACACTACACATCTCGATCGATCTCGCAAATGCGTCTTATGCCTACGTGCACTTCTCTCATCAGTGGACTTTCGTTTGCACTTATTCTTTTTTTCTTAAGGAAGGATATAATTTTGGCCGTCAAGTTAATGCAAACTAAGCTACTTCAGTACCAAAACAGGGAATCCATGGGAAAACCGATATTTTTCATAATATATTTATGACACATGGGGTGTCAGTTTTGATTTTGAGTTGATTGATCTAAACACAAATTATGTGTACATTTTCATCGAAATGCTGCTAACCTCTACAATTGAAAGACTAATGGGGCAGCAAGGTGTTCATCAGTCATCTTGGGGCCCCTTATATAGTTTTCAAAGTCGGATAATCGTTTTTGATTCATTTTAAGATTGTAAGATACATGTAAAATTCTGTCGAAAACGAAGCAATTTGAAAATTTGGGGCTCCCTATGGTTTACCCTAGGGGTCCCGAATTTCAAGCCAAAGGGCAGGTTTAAGACTAACAGTAATTGAAATAATAAAGCACATCTTGTTTAAGTTTTCTATGTAATCGACTTTATGGCCAAGGCTGTAGGCTTAGTTGAAAATTTCGGGGTTCCCTGATGGTCCCCTAACTCGTGGGGGTCCCAGAGTTGTTTTTCATTGAGTTCCAAGTGACTACTTCGGTTACTCGATATAATCGCAATATGTACTGAGATTTTCGTTGAAATTGGGGAATACGGCTACAAAATACACTTGAAAAGCAATTGAGGCATCAAGGGGTTATAGGGTCATCCTCGGGGCCCCTCATGCATTTTAAAAAATCTGACACCAGATTTCTATCTCATTTCAAGAGCGCAACAAACATGCAAAGTTTCTTCAAAATCGATGAAATGTGAATTTTTTTGCTCCCTTTGGGACACCCTGGGGGGGGCCCAGTGTCGAGAGAAATGAAAAAAATATAGGGTATAATAAGCGTGACAGTATGTTGCATACACTTAACAAGTTTCGGCCTTAAGGTTTAGACTTCAAGTCTTAAAGTTTAAAAATAACCAAACTAATGGAAATTCACATTTAAATATTATATTAATCGATTATCGGTTATTTTTTTTTTTAAATGACTATTTTTTTTTGCCCAGACACATACAATATCGAGTACAATCTATGTTCCAAATTTGGTGGAAATATGCCTTATGGTTCTCGAGTAGTTTGCGAACACACACACACACACACACACACACACACACACACACACACACAAAGAGTCAGTTTTATATATAGAGATAAGATATATATATATATATATATATATATATATATATATATATATATTTATATATGAAATCTTCTTGGTTTTGAAACCTTCTGGTTAAATTTGACCTCTGCCCGTTGAGACGCTATGGCCCACATGAATCACTTTAAACGTCTGTACCAACGTGATAGTTCGGATAACAACTTACGACACTTTTTGTCTGCTCCTAATAATTGGTACCTTCTCTTAAAGACGCTTAGTTTTTCTTTGCATCTCGTGAGTACTGGCGGTTGTGTAATAGTGTTTCAAATAAAAGCAATCCTCTATTTCTCTCTTCACTCAATCAGAGTTGCTAACATCTTCTACTGATAAAAGAGAATGTTTTGATCGTAAATTGTCTCCCAATTCTACACAGGACAATCTGGAGTACCTACACCTGACTTTCCACTCTGAAATGGGGCTGATTTTTGTTATATGCATATAAGGTCTATGACTTCTGAAATCGTAAACTGGACTCTCGCAAAGGATATTGACTTGGTGGTTTCACTGCAATAATCTTAAATAAATATGCTCTTGAAATACATCCTGTTGTGTCTAAACTCGGCCATAAATGCCTTGCATTTTGCTTTTCTGATTGTTAGAAATCCTCTTCTGTAGAGACAGTCTTTATTAACCCAGGCGAATAGACTGCTCGTTGTTAATAACGGCCTATTAGACTTCCACGTTTAAAAGAAATACTAGTCTCTAATCTATTGGATAAGAATTTCACCTCGCAGAGTCTGCTTTCAGATAAACAATATGGCTTTAGACGCACTAGATCAACTGCTAATGTATTAACGATTATTGAAAGTGTCTGTCTAGAGAGGTGAAACTCGGAGTATTACTTTCCCTATCTCGAAGGCATCTGACATGGTTTTGAATGCTGGTCTTCTAGTAAAGCTGGTTCACTGCCTGCTGTTAGACAAACTTTTATTGGTAGAATTTTTTATTGCACATTTATAAGTTTATTATTGATGCATAAATTGAATATTGCTGTCATATCTACTCTGCTGATTCTGCTATCTATTTAGAGATTCTAGATAAAATATAAAGAAGAATTTGCAATGTTATGCATGTTGATCTGGTATCTCGGATTAAATAATTCGCAAAGTGTTGCTAAACGGTAGAAAACGAATCAAACAATCAAAACTACTTCGAATGTATAGAAAGAATATGGCTTTAGACGCACTAGATCAACTGCTAATGCAATAACAATTATTGAAAGTGTCTATCTACAGAGCTGAAACTCGGAGTGTTCCTTTCCATATCTCGAAGGCATTTGACATGGTTTTGAATGCTGGTCTTTGGTTATGGTATTTTTGAACGAATCTTTGAACTGAAACAATGAAAGTTGTCTTGAACGGCCAATTATCTAATTATTTTTTTTACATTTATACAAGTTTTCTTCATCCTAGAACTAAATTGTTCTTAATTTAAAACGATCTTAGCGATGACTTAAGCTCTCAACTCGGTATCTATGTTGAATATACAAATACTTAATCCTGTCTCAATAATGCTAAATGATCCGCTGAACTAACACATGACATACAGCCTGTTGCTAAGTGGGGCAAGCCATTTTTTAATATCAATTTATTTCAGTGAACGCATTTTATATTCCATCAATATAATTAATTGAACCTTATTTGGCTAACGTTTTCTCGCTGACAAGAAGTGGAAAGATTATATTGAATTACTGCTAAGTCTGCTTCTAGTAAAGCTGGTTCACTGTCTGCTGTTAGACAATCTTTTATCGGTAGAATTTATAAGTCTATTATTGATGCATGCATTGAATATTGCTGTCATATCTACTCTGCTGATTCTGCTATGTATTTAGAGATACTAGATAAAATATAGAGTAGAATTTGCAATGTTATGCATATTGATCTGGTATCTCAGATTAAATAATTCGCAAAGAAAAAAAAACATCAATATTTGAAAATGCGATAACAGAGGATTTTCACGGTCAATGAATACCGAGTCTTTCCTTTATAGACAATAATAAGGAAACATCTAATATTAGCCTTACCGTATGGATATGTCAATATTTCTTTGCTTTGTATTTCAAAGTGGAGTAATGAATAGAGGCTCAGATTTAGAACACGGTAGATCCGAGTTCGAATCCTAGTGGTGTTCATTCTATTCACTTACGTGCTAATACGATTGAGAAAGTGTTATGGTCCAAGTACCACGGTGATGGTCCAAGATTAGAACCAATGAAGAAATAACTCGAACACAGGTATGGAATAACAAAGATATATTACAACAAAAAATTATACAAAGAAGTAGATGTATTAGTACTGACTATCACATTTGGTTAGAGTGAACTATGTTGTCTCGACAAGTATCAATTCCAATGTTCTTATATTTATCTGTCCTCCCTCTTCAGAGGCGCAGTATTTATAATGTCAGGGATAGTCCATTATTATTATTATGGGTAAGTCACATAACACCCGCTTCCGAAGCTTTTGCGTAGCAGGGGTTATTAATATTTTTCTCTTTGGATCTATTACCAAAGGTTCTGTGAACTTCCTTTTTCTGGACGATTTTCGTGGTTCTGACATTGTTTGTGGCCTTTTTATATCAAATCTATCGAAATTTGTATCCATCACTTCTTCCTGAGGTGGATCGTTAGCATCCTCTAACAGTCTCTTTCTTATTTGGTTTACGTGTATTTTATGTGAGAATTTGTGTCCCTGTACTATATAAACCATATTTCCGATTCTTTTTTCAATTGTACCTTGCTCCCAGTAAGATGTATTGTTTTTATATGCTTTAAAGATTATTTACTTCATTTGTTTTGGTAGTAATTTAGCAAATACTGATCTGATTTTTCTGGCGAACATCACTTCTGCGGATGATAATGCAGATAGCGTAGCATTATTTGGCGTAATTCGATATACCTGTAAAATTGTTGTAACGCTTTTTTCGTAGGCACCTCATATGCTTTCCTTAACGCTCTTTTGAGCGTATCAACAAATCTCTACGCTTGCCCATTTAATCTTGGGTGATATGGCGGGGATTTGATATGTTTTATTTGAAAACTTTCGCAAAACTCTTGGAAGTCCGCTGATGTGAATTGCGTTCGGATATCTGTGACTAGACAATCCACTACTCCGAACCGAGCAAACAGCTCGTGGAGGCAATTTATGGTAGTTTCCAAATTAGGATTTTTGCAACGAAACACCTCAGACCATTTACTATAACTATCCACTATGATCAAATAGTAGAAACCATCTATTGGACCTGCATAATCTGCGTGTATTCTTGACCACGGCCGACCTGTCTCTGGCCATGGCTTATGGATGATTAGCTGTGCTTTGGCTGCTAAGGAACAACACTTGCATTTTCCACCATCTGTGTAATGTCCTAGTCCATGTTTTTCCAATATACATAGCTTCGCATCAGCACTTTCATTCCATTTTTTCCTGGATGGCCCCTGTGGAAATCCTTTAGGATTCGCTTTTGTAGTGTTTTGGGAATTACTACCCTTTCGTTATAAAGTAGCACATTATCGCATAAAGAAAAGCTGTCAGACATCTGCTTATTTTTTTCTGCTATTTTTGCTTTTGTTTCTTTTATGAATTCATCATTTATTGCTTCATTTTTTATTTCTTGTAGTGTGACGGGGAGGTTTCAAACTGTACAACATAGTACTGTCCTGATATCTTCTTCATGTCGTAGGGCTGCGATTACAGAATCTTCCAATGGCTCTGTTTTTGTTTGTATAAGTCTCGACAGACCATCAGCATGCCCGATTTTTTTCGTTGATAGATACTCCAATCTGAAATTGTAGTTCCGTAGAATTGTACCCCATCTTAGTAACCTATTGGCAGTGTAAACCGGTAGACCTTTTGTCGAACCAAATATTGTTAATAACGGCTTGTGATCCGTCTGTAGTGTAAACAAATCTACCATAGATATATCTATGAAATCTTGTGACTGGAAAAATAATTTCCTCCTTCTTTTTCTATTTGTGAGTAATTTTTCTCTGCTGGTATCCGAGTTCTAGAAGCATGCGCGATGGGTTCTATTGTCCCATCCGGCATTTTATGCAGTATACACGCCCCAACTCTATAGGCGCTCGCGTCACTTGCTACAATTATTTCTACTTTTGGATCGTAGTGTGCCAAAAATAAATCCGAAGTTAACGTCTTAATTATTTTGTCAAACGTTTTCTGGCATTCATCTGTCCACTACAAAACTTTTTCTTTCTTCAGCAGTTCGTTCAGTGGTGCGCGAATTTTATGCATGTGAGGAATACATTCTTGGTAGTAATACACTAAGCCTAGAAAACTTTGTATTTCTGTTATGTTCTTTGGGACTGGCATTTTATTATTGCCGTTGC
This sequence comes from Acanthosepion esculentum, assembly GCA_964036315.1. Taxonomy (NCBI): domain Eukaryota; kingdom Metazoa; phylum Mollusca; class Cephalopoda; order Sepiida; family Sepiidae; genus Acanthosepion; species Acanthosepion esculentum. The sequence continues at coordinate 102,897,830 of OZ038490.1, read as the reverse complement.
CCTTTCAGGGTCTGGTCGTCTTCCTTCTTGATCGATGATATGACCCAGGTATTTTATTTCCTTCATATAAAATTGCACGTTTTCTTTTATCTTTAACCCATAGCTTTGTATTCTCCTGAACACTTCTTGTCCGTGTCCCCAGTGTTCAACACTTTCGCTATTTATCAATACGTCATCCAGGTATGCAATCGTGTACTCTAGTATCCATTGTCTGTTGAAATATAGCCGGCGCGACCTTAATCCCAAATGGTAATCTTTGGCATTTGTATAATCCTTTGTGCGTGTTTATGGACAGTAATTTTGAACTATCCTTATCGACTGGAATTTGTAGGTACGCTTCACTTAAATCTATTTTTGAGAATAATTTTCCGCCGTTTAATTTTGTGAATAATTCTTCTAGACTGGGTAGAGGTTAGTAGTAGTCTTTTATCGCTGCGTTCAAACCCGTTGAGAAATCATCGGATACTCGAATCTCGCCCGATTTCTTTTTGACGTAAACCGTAGGTGCGGCCCATTGACAGTATTCTACTTTTGTCAATATGCCAGTGTTTTCGAGTCTAGCCAATTCTTGATCTATTTTTCTATTGAAGCAAACGGTAAGCTCCTTTTTTTCTTGAAGATAGGTTGAACATTTTCTTTCATTTCTATATTTGGTGCCACTTTTTTAAATCTTCCGAGACCTGCTGAAAATACTTCGGGAGAACTCTCTTTTAGTTTCTATTTTAATTTATCTGCCACGGTCGATAAACTTTTTACATTTGGCAGTACGTACTTATTGGTAAATCCCAAAGTTCGAATTTTTGCATCCAGTCAATTCCTAATAATTTTTCTGTATTTCTTAACACATACATTTTTAATTTTTCGTTCATTGCATTAAATGTCACATTTGTAATCACTTCACCCATAAATTTTATTTTTCTCCCAGGTACCAATCTAGCAATTTTATCGGTTTTTAACATGGTAGTTTTGTTTAGTTTTACATTTGGCAGTACGTACTTATTGCTTCTTTTTTATGGCTTCTTTGAAAGTTAACTCATTTGTTTTCCTCGGTAGGATGTAATCTACGAATTTCGTATATTCGCATGTGCCTAATTTTCTTAGTAATAGACGTACTTTTCTTGCGTCTGACCAATTTCTGCAGTCAAATTTATATAGATCTTCGTACCTTCGGAAGTAAGTTGCAAAGGTTTTATCTTCGTCGGGTGCATACGTGAAATCTTAGATAATGCTCCAAATAGCGTCTTGTGAGAGAAGTGTTTTATTTTCGGAATTTTGCACATTATTTGACATTAAACGTAGCAATAATTCTTGTAATTCAAGATGTTTCTGTTCGTTTTTTTGTTGCTTTTCAAATTGGATTTTCATAAGTTCCACAATGGTTAACTGAAAATCTTCCATGTTAACGTAATTTTGTGTAAGTATGTTCCGTTAGTGTAGACTGATATTCTGGAACCTGTGTATGCCAAAAAAAAAATTCCTTTGTTGCCACAGGAAAATTGATGTCTAAAAAGAAAATTTTCTTTTTTTTCTTATGTGTGCGAAGAACTTGTCTTTTTAGAAATCTCACGTAGAACTTGTTTCTTACAGTTTACTCGTCGACACTGTTATGTGCGACGGATAGCAAAAAGGTTTGTCATCCGCGTAGAAAGTTCGTTTTTGGGGGGATTACCTCGTCGCCACTTGTTATGGTCCAAGTTCCTTGTACTACGGTGATGGTCCAAGGTTAGAACCAATGAAAAAATAACTCGAACACAGGTATGGAATAACAAAGATATATTATAACAGAATTATATTACAAAGAAATAGAAGTATTTGTAAAGACAATCAGATTTGTTTAGAGTGAGCTATGTTGTCTCGACAAGTATCACTATTCCAATGTTCTTACAATTATCTCTCCTCCCTCTTGAGAGGCGCAGTATTTATAATGTCAGGAATAGTCCATTATTATTATTATGGGTAAGTTCCCATAACAGAAAGATATGATCCATCTGTTTCCTCCTATCCGTAAATAACTGGACAGATGCGTCCTATAGCCTAGTTGGGCGACCAGTCTAGAAGGAGGAAAACTGAATTGAAAAAAAAAACTGTTGTTTTGAATGTTTGTCTCTTTAATTTCTCACAAGGAGGACGAGGTAGTCTCTACATCCCTCGTGAAAAAGAAACCGGCAAAACCTTGCACTCTTATGCCTTGAATCTTACCATGGAAAAATACGCTCACTGAATAAGGGATGATGATGATGATGATGATGATGATGATGATGTGTTTGTGGAAAAAGTCTTTATTTGCCGACAGATGGTCCCTCCGATAATTTTATGCATGGAGATTTTTGTTAGAGCTACAAATAAAGCATGGCAAAGTTTTCCAATTATATCGCTTCTTTTATCCAAAACTTATCAACATTTGTTTATACAAATCAATGCAATATGAAAGTTTCCTTGTGATGTCTGAACACACTGACAAGCGATTATAAAAATTTGGACATGAATAGAAAATAGAGATTAGGACGAAACGAGAAGCCTTCTATTTCTTTGGTTAAATCTCGTTATTTAGACTGTTTATCGGCAATGTTGAACCGAATATGGCGCAATATATTCGACACTTAGAAAAGACTAAACCCCGAAAAATTTGTCGGTGAACATAAGCTGTCAACTCGGTATCTATGTTGAAGACACAAATATTTACTCCTGTTTTAACATTAAGTCTGATCAACAATTTTAAATTTTCAGCTGATGCCAAAATTACATAATCTCTATTGTTAACTGGGGCAAGAAATGGCTTAACCATTCCAAAACGATACTACTATTCGTTATGGTCTGAATGAACCTTTTTTAGATTCCATCTTCATGTTTCATTGTGCGTTATTTGGCTAACGTTTTCTCGCTGACAATAGTGGCAAGATTATTTTGAATTACTGCTAAGTCTGCTACAAGTAAAGCTGGTTCCGTCTATCCTGCTAGACAATTTTTTTTCGGTAAAATTTATCTTACACATTTATAAGTCTATTACATATCCATGCATTGAATATTGCTGTCATATCTAGTCTACTGATTCTGTTAGTGTCGTGCCCTTGTTAGGGACCAGAAATAAAGACACAAAGCGAGGAATTGGGTTCAACAAATATATTAACAGAAAAAGTCATAGAAACATGTACAAACCAGAGTGTTACAGCAAGAATGTTCGGTCCGACTCTCAGAGCTGACTGCTGTAAACTTCCCTCTCTAAAAGGCAGTACCTCCTCCTATTTATAGCTGGGCGAGTCCATGCGTGCGTGGGTAAATTACCATAACATTTATGTGTTTAGAGATTCTAGATAAAATACAAAGAAGAATTTGCAATGTTACGCGTGTTGACCTGGTAAATCTACTTCAGCCATTTTGTCACTGCCATATCGTAGCTTCCCTGCTTCTTTCTTAGAAATAACTTCATGGTATTTTTTCTGATCAGTTTTCCTCTATTGTATTTAAATTTATGTATTTAAGCGCGGATCTAGATTGGCTGCAAGGTCTCATTTTTTTTTTTTACATTGTAAATGACGAAAGGCAAGCGTATTTTCCATGCTGAAAATTTCTTTTTTTTTTACTTCTCACTTATCCAACTCACTTCTGGCTTCTGGTTTCCCAGTCGACTTCAGCAATGTTGATGCAATGTCAATTGTTATTTTCTGTCTTCCTAATTCTTGTTCTATTATTGTTCTCTCTCCGTAATAATGTATTCTTTTTCTCATATCCTCTCACAATCAGGAACGCCTTACATCTTAGTGGCTATATTGTCATGTTTGTGGCGAAATAATTAAAACATATTTTCTTGTACGGCCACACTTCGAGTTCTATTTGCGTCAACACAGGCGTCTCCTAGGTTTCTATCCTTGCTGTTCGTAATTTTCATCAATAACATTCGTGATGTCATAAAGTTTCAACTCCGTATCTTTCCTGATGACACAACTATATACACCTATCTTCATAGTAGAACAGATAAATTCGATAAGGTCAAATTGGCAGTTGATCATAAAAAATGATCTGCAAACTTTTGCTAACTCGGTCAAGAAATGGTTTGTTAATTTTAACGACTCCAAAATGAAGTTAGTCACATTTAATCGTCTGTGAGAAAATTTTTCCTTCTCTCATGGTTGATGCTAAGTTCAAGGAGATTTGCTTATTGCACTGTTGCATTGGGGACCATTTACGGCTGACATCAAGTGGAAAGATTATATTGCATCAATATCAATTTAAATGTCCTTTGGGAGAATGCATTTCTGATAAAATATTAATACGTATGTTGGTTTTACAACAACGACGATAACGAGCGGGCTTATGTTCCACTTGAACGGTCATATCTCAGGACATTTAAAGGAATACTCATGTCCACATTCACAGTTTAGATGGATAGTAATCGAAAATATATCAGTGCTTTATCAAGATAAATACTTAAAATTCTGAAAGCACTTTATATAAGAGTATTGCGTCCAAAAATAAATAAAATCTACTACCAGGATAGCAACCATGTTCTTCAATATTTCTAACAGCAAAATATTTTATAAAGAATATTAAATTAAAATACTAGAAATATAAAAGTTACTTCCCTTCCATCGAGATAAAATTCATAACGCATCCACAGTTATGCACACTCTGAAGGTGATCTGAGCCTGAAAATATTTAGGAAAATAAATAAAAAATTAGGAGTTTTTCTTAATCAATATTCTACGGCCACTAAGAAATTAATTCGTGGAATTGAAAGGATTCAAACTATAATACATAGACATAATATATATAAATGATATAACCAAACATGCTTGAATGAAAGCATTCTGCTTACACACACACACACACACACACACACACACACACACACACACACACACACACACACACACACATATATATATATATATATTCACAGTATTCGTCAGTAGAACCACATCTTCGTTTCAAGTATCTTCTTCAGCGGTGACGGAATTGTTCGATTATGTTTTTACAATGAGATTTACACTGTACAAGGCCATGGAGCCGCTCGAGGAGGAGAGATGCAGAATAAGAGGTAAGGTTTATGCGAATAGGTCTGCAGATAACCGTTAAGCCTAGACTTGAACAGGGTAAGATTGTAGCGATCGGGTAAGCATCATCTTGGGAGTCGGTTCCACAGAGCTGGAGTTCGCTGGAAGAAGCTACTCGAGTGGAACTTACTTCTCGCCAATGGAATTCTGAGGCAAAGACGCTGGTTCAGTATAATGTGCGTGACATGGTGGGTTCAAACATTGAAGGTTAGAACTGGCGGAACCAAGGAATGTAGTTCGTCTGAGCAGGACAGACTGGGTCCTATAACCTTAGATGACAACCGTACTAGGAGAAGGAAAATCTCTGAATTCTAGAGAGGGTTCGGGTCCCTCCGGCTATCATGCCCAAGAAACACCACTTCTACTGTGTCTGTCGTGGTCATGTTGCCACTTACGCCCCTATCGATCACGGGATAATATATATATATATATATATATATATATATATATATATATATATATATATATATATATATATATAATTCAAACGTAATTTTTAGTAGATAACCGTATTTCTAATATACGGTCTGTTTTGATTTTAAACATTTATATTTACATTTATCGCCATCGGCGCTCGAGTGTTATTAATAAAGAAAATGTGCTCTCCCACAGGGTTCGAAACTGCGGCTTCCTTTCTAAGAGAGACAGCGTTTGATCAGACTTGCCTTAAACAGCGTCCGTGTTCCTTCTTGAGGAAAGATCATTTTCTCGTTCAGGTTGTTTTTGGAAAGGTCGTACTTGCTCAGATACGAAATACGAAAATCTAAACAAAGTCATTTATAGAGAATTAATGTATTCATTTTTAATCCGACAATATTTTTACTTAAAACATTGCTTTTAGTGGATAGCCGGTTTTAAAATAGACGCCTCGCTTTTAGTTAAGTAAATTGTCAAAAATCGATAAAAACATGTTCTCCTGTAGGGTTCGAACCTTGCAGAGCCTTTCGCTCTTTGTGACTGACCGGTCTAAGACACGCCGGATCAACTGTCGTGGCACAGGTTATCCTAGATATAATATATAAAAAGCACTCTCTTTCTGTCCATCTCTGTCTGTCTGTCTGTATGTATGTCTGTCTGCCTGCCCCTCTCTCTCTCTCTCTCTCTCTCTCTCTATATATATATATATATATATATATATATATGTATATATCATAAAGAAGCAATTTATAAAAAGAATTAAATAGCAAAGTTAATATGATTAAATTTAATTAATATATTATTTTTTTGTTTAAATTGTTGCTTTTGTCTTTATGATATAAAATATAAGCTGAACACTAATATATATCTATATATATATCTATATCTATATCTATATATATATATATATATATATATATATATATATATATGTGTGTGTGTGTGTGTATGTGTGTGTGCACGCGCGTGTGTGTACGTTTCTCTCTTCGTCTCTCTCTATATGTATATGGAGAGAGAGAGAGCGCGACATAAAAATGTGACTAATTTTAGATATTCTGTTTACATATATATATATATATATATATATATATATATATATATATATATATATATATATATATATATATATATATATATATGCAAGTTTCATTAAAAACGACAGACAAGGTACTACGGTTAAGTTTTTTATTTAATTTTTCTTGTGTACGAACAAGAGCTTGCTGGACAAAGGGTGTGTAAGAACTGTAGTACCTTGTCTGTCGTTTTTAATGAAACTTGCATAAAAGAAGGATTGCTGCCTAAATATACAACTATATATATATATGTGTGTGTGTGTGTGTTTGTTATGCATGTGTGTGCACATGTGTGTGTGTGTGTGTGTTTGTGTGTGTGTGTGTGTTTGTGTTTGTTTGTTTGTTTGTATCTCCTTCGTCTGTGTTTGGGTGTTGATTGATTTCAAAGTAAATATGTTGATTTAAAATGTAGTCGTACACTGTTTAACCGAGAAAAAAATCAAATCATTGCGAGGCAAAATATAAGCAAAAATATATTTCAGATTTTAATTTGGACGCATTTTCCCAGGAATGTACATCTTAAAGATAAAAAAAAAACACTTAATATCTAAGTAAGGTAAAAAGATGCTGAGAAGAAAACATTCATTTTAAAAAAGAAAAACATCATAAATGGTATTTCGCAATAAGATTGATCATTAGTACATTCAAGGAAAAAGATGCAGCTGTTCATTTTCCCAGACTAACAGAAAATGGAAAATATATTTTTTTATCATATAATTCTTAAAAGTTTTCTGGATTTCTTTCTTTCTTACACTAACACACTATAGTCGTTCAGTTTCATTTCGTCAGTTCGTCTTTCTGTTTTCTCTTTATTTCGGGAAATTATTATAGCAATCAATTTTTCTTTCTTGTATTCTTTTCTTGTTATGTTTCATTCCTTATTCATTAATTCAATCTCTTTCATTTACATTTTTCTTTCTTTGATATTTTAATCTATTCTCTTTCTTACAGTAATTTTAAATATCTTTCTTTCACCACCTATTATTTTATTTTAAGGTCTTCGTTTCGTCCACCGTAATGCAAATATCGTTGTTTTTCGTCCATGACGTACTATACCCCAGGTCTGCTCATGGCGCAACTGAGAGATAGAACTGGAGACCTATTAAAAAAATCTTTAATTTTTAGAAATATATGGAGAAAATTGAATCAACTTTTTTTTAACGTACTTAGAATAATATTTTGACCCATAGGATAATAGAATGCGTTGAAAGTTAAATAAATGCATATATGTATTTTTGGGGATACTGATAAGTATTACACAAAGCAAGATTAAGATTATTGGTAAAAGATATGATTCACATAATTTTGAAACAGAAACATTCACCCTATTTACAGGCCTCACCGAACGCTTTATTTAATATGCCCCCCACCCCAGGTATATAATAAAGACTCCAGTTCAAATTTCCATTAAAGTTACCGGGTTCAACACGCAGTACCTGAAGAAGGCTTGGATGGCATCAACCGATATGTGTATATGACAATTATCTGGGAAATATGGGCAGATAAAACAAAATGTTTCTAGGAAACTTTCAAAACATTGAAAGCTGTTTTTTGTTTGATATGCGTGTGTAATGTTTGAAAAGGTTTTTCAAAACTATATTTGCAAAAGCATCAGCAGTCTTTCTCTCCATGTTGACTAAATAAAACTCAGAAAGAAGAATAAAAATGTCACTTAACGATTTATAACACACCTTTTCATTTATTGATGGAACAGGATGAAACAAATAATAACTCCTGGCAAATGTGGCCAGAAGGAACGTTTAGTTTTCCACGGTCAATTAAATTGATATATTTTCCATACTTTTCATAATAAAAATGGGTTTCATATTCACTGGGTTGATTAACATTTCCTGTAATATATCCACCTATGTATACGAGAACCATTTTTATCTTAACAGAAAGAGATTGTACTCGTTCCGTTCGTTCGGCGTCCGTCTGTCTCGAGAGACGATGGAGTAGCGCTGTAGGTGCTAGGCGGTAGAATTACATAGAAATGTCGCTGGAGTTACATAGAAACATCGTTGGAGTGTCCTCTCTAGTGCACTACAAGCCTGGGCGGGGTGTATAGAGAACTAGGGCTGCCGCCCTCTCGGCCTTGATAATAGAGTCCAAAAGAAAGGATGAACCAATACAGTTTTGTACCAGCACGGCTGCAGGTGTTGCCGGAAGGTAGCACAGAGTGCCGTCCATCCACCTTAGGGGCTCCATTCCGAATTTGTGTAGGGTTTACTCCTTAGCCTTTTCTTCTCTCGAAGATTTCCACACGTAAGTGGGGCTATTTAACCCATAGCTGGGATTTGGTTCATGGGCACCAGGGCGTGTCCACACACCGGTGGGTCTGCATGCCGCATGTTAAGGGGGTCAAACTCCTTCCCCGTAGTTTAGTCTAAGTCCACAAGGTGCTCGGTTGCCATGTGTCGCCACGAGAAGGCACTACATAGGGCTTGCTGATGGAGAGGGTATATACTGGCAGGGGAAGATTTACGCACTCGGCTCCCCTTTTCGCATTGCTGCTAGCCAGTGGCGGTAGCTGAAAGCGAGAAGCGACAAGCACTACCACTACAGACTACCACACTAGACGCATCACAACAGCCGTTGAGATGGTACAATATTTTCAAGATTGTGGAATATTTCTGAACCTTCTTCCGCAAAGTTTATAATCACAAGAATTGTTGGACTAGTTTCACATCAAATATATCAATACTTACATTCTGATTTAATGTAAATTTGTCTACTTAACATGCAACTTTTAATAAACTATTCGACATTTATAAAATGTCTGCCAACTGATCATTGACGAATTTTACTAAATTCATTTTATAATGGATCTGCCCAAGTTATACATATTTAAGGCTTGTAGAAAAAAGGTGTCGACATAGACTAACAATCCCATTGTATGTTTGGTGTATGGTAGTAGCAGTGAGTTTGAATAATTGTTTCATAATATTACCTTCACTGCTAGCCATATTAAAGACCATTTAACCAAACTCAATCACAAAATCAAGTCAGCTATCATTCGGAGACCTCATTTCCGCTTGTAGACAGTCATTTTGTAGTTTATCAATTAAGATTTAAAATTTTCCACTATGTCAAAACCTTGTATATGAAGATGACAGTATGATTCTTATCCGCACTTATTTAAGACTGAGTGAGAAGTGTCTCATATTTTTTTCTGAAAACACTCTTACACAAGTAGAAACCCGTTGTCTTTCTATGGGCTTTGGAGCAATGGAAATTTCATTTAAATCTGAAAGTTTAAGTAGACTTTCAGATTCAAAACGATATAACAGTTTAAGATGTGACAATTTGCAACTTGTTTTACTTCATTATCATCAAAGATTAGTTCACCTGTATTTTTTGTGAGCCACAAATTGCGAATATCTTTCAACAGATGAACATAATAAAAACAAAAACAGATGTTTATTGTTATTAGTTAACCAAGATTTTTCAGGAAATGTGAGATATAATTTAGAAAAAGATTGATTTACTCGGTTGCCATCACATATAATAGTCTTAACATCAGTTGACACAGAAGTGATGGCCTGAATTGTTAATTCAGTTTCTTCAAATTAAAAGGCTGATGTGAATTTTGAAATTGGAATCAATCTTGTAAGAAATTGTAGAGTTCCATTAAGACAAATCAACAAGTAGTGTTTGTGCAATTAGATTTGGATTGTTAACTAACTTACCACATGTTTCTTTACCATTTTCTTGATATATACTTCAACATGGAGAATTATGAACCTGTTTTGACTGGCATTAAGGGTATTAAATAGAGATTTTGAAACTTTCGATGTCATCCTTCTTAATTTTGCTAATGACATTAATTGAAAATCCTGTCTTAATCTATTATTCAATGACCGTGCTGTTGCATAGTTTGGTTTGATGTGTCTTGTTTTACGGTATATCAACCTCAATAGGTTATTTAATGTCGACAAAAGTTTTGTTGCTGGTAATATTTTTTTTCCTTCATAAATCTATTTTTGGTAATATTTTTCTTTCTTCAAAATGTATTGCTGGCAATATTTTTTTAAAAGTATTTATGGTATTAAAATATATTTATACAATATGATAGTGTTTTGACCCAAGTTTGGGGTCAACTATTTGCCCATAGCAGGACCCTAACAGGTGCTACCACATCGGTTCAAAGGTGAATCTGGGAACACCAGCAATTATCAGGTGGTTTCACAATCCCAAAACCTCCTGATCAGAGGCCTTGCTGTTGGACATAGTATATCGTCTTCCAGGACGCGGATGTAGTTTATCGTCATACCCAGGACGGATGTTGCATAGTATTCAAAAGCACGTATTACTATAAATGATCTCTATTTAATTCCAACGATTTTGGGGATCGTTGCTTAAAAGTGCTGACTCAAGATATCCTTCTTGTGATCAAAAGCCGTAGAATTTAAATATTGGATAATTACTTCCAATGTTGACCAAGTATCAAATGTATTTATACGGTGTTTGAACAGGCTGTTAATATAACACTTTATAATTTTTATAAATTCTCACCATCATGAGAGAAATCGCTTTTGACGATTGAACAGTTAAATAATTTTCAGCCGAAAATCCTATAAGCGAACACAAAGCCTTTTTTTTGTTGTTGTTAATTACATTTCTTTCAAATTTGTATAATTAGTCTTATCTAATTCTTAAAAAAATATCATTTCATCAATATGATTTCGAGCAGTAATGGCGTATTTTTTTATGCCTTTGAACATTAGAGCGTGTTGCTATTTCAAACTTTAAAGGCCAATGGAGTTGACAAATTACTGCATTGTTTGTAACATTCAAATTGGCATTTGGAACTGATTTTCTCCATCGCTCTCTGTCTCTATCTCTCTCTTTCTCTCTATCTCTCTCTCTCTCTTTCTCTCATCTTTGTTTTTGGAAATCGATAAACTGATATTTCGTTCATTTTACATACAGTTTTGACTTGCTGGTTTCTGTAATCTGTATTGCAAGCAACAACAAAACACTTCGAGGGCATTACTGGAGAATAGGGCATATCTGAAATGATGAAGCTTTTCAAGAAACATTGTTTCTTTTACTGCATCAATTTAGAGGTAACTTTTCAACTCAAATTGATTATGCTCTTAATCCAAACGGTACACCCACAAACCAATAAGTGAAAATCAAATTTTAGAGGATTAACTTAAACTTGAGAATCTAATTTTTATTTTTTATTTTTTTATCTATTGCTTTTGGCGTATATTGTTTAAAAAGTTTTGCAAATTATTACATAAACTTTTAATTAATTATCGAGCTAAGTATCTACATTTCTGGCATTTGACAACATAAGATCAGCTATTGCCTATCCCTACCTAAGTGAGCTGATCCTCCAGACATTCCCCACCACCATTTAATGGTGGACTGGGGTTTGTGTCCGGTATCTGAGGAGACAAAGCGCTAGCGATTTTTTACACAATGCCTCATGGTGTGACAATACCAATACATCGTAGTGCATATTTAATCTCGGTCTTCTTGTTTCAAAAATTAGTTTCGTGCACACCTAGAGTAAATAAATACTTTAGAAAAAATGATTAAGTTTCAGGCGGCATTCTCGTAATTTCCTTCACCGTGTTTTTAGAATATTGAAGTAATTAAACATATTAAATTGTATTTTTACGTAAAAACATTTTTAAATGGCGATTTCATTAATTTTGTTATAAGAATATGAAATTCGGTTCTATTTTATTCTTTAATGGAAAATATGAAAAATTAAACTAATCATTAATGTGTTTGTTTATTTAACGTTAAAGACCAACAAACAAATTAAAAAAGCAATTCTATGAATGCATTTTTTCTTTATGAATAACAATATTAAAGAAAAATATTAAAGTAACTTTGTGAAATGATAATAGCAATTTATTCTTAATAACTTTCGAAGCATAACATTTAAAACAAGCGTAGAAAAAGTCCTTCGAAAATATGTATGCCTGTTAAAAACTAGACATTAACTTTAATAATGTTATTTTTCTTTAATTATAATCATTACAGTTCACATGATGACAAAAAGAAAATGTGTTAGAAAAGAATCATTTTTAACTCTTAGAAACAAATATATAGGGTGTAAAAAATTCGTTTCTGAGCGTAACTATTTTTAAAAAATATTGCGTAAACTTTTAACAGAAAAAATATTGAATAATAAACGTTGATTTGTAACAGAAAAATGATGAATCAGTGACTATATTAAACTAACTTTTTACAATATCTTTAAAAAACTTAGAAGGCACGAAAAATGACTGAACAGCAGGATTAATTTCGTTCACACTTACAGCATTTTTGCAATATCAAAAACAAATACTGAATTAAATATTTAGAATTTAATTATAATTATATATCATTAAATTATGTAAAACCATTCATAACTGATTTTACATTCATTTTTGTAATACAAAAACATTACATTAGATCTATTTTACTTTTAATTGTAGATATTTTTTAAAAAAAGGGAACTAAAATAATTATTGAATGTTTAAAATAAAAAACACATTACTCATAAAAGGATTAAATTTTATCAATGAATAATTCTTATGAAGAACAATATCAAAGAAGCATATTAAAATAACTTTGGGAATTTTAACAAATAATGTCGTTTTATTTTAATTATACATAAATAACTTTCGCAGTAAAACAGAAGCGTGTAAAAGAGTTTTCAGAAAATCTAAACGTTATGCTTTTTAGAAGAATATTAATGAACTTTAATGAGAAATATTAAATAAGAAGCATACATTCAAAGTAGCAAGACCAAGAATCCAAAATACCATTTTTGTATAGCGAATTATAGACTCGACATGTTTGTTTTTACAATATACATAAAAATAATATAGCCAGTCAAAATGAATACTTATTTCAATTAAATAAGGTAAATGATAATTGAAATGTAAAGAAAGATTTATTTGAATTTCTGAAGCCACCAACACTGGTGAAATAGCTAGCTGAAACTCAAATACAGCGTGTCCATAAAGTTCCTGTGCACTTAAAAAAAATTATAATTTAATTTGTATTTGCGATAGAAATAATTTGTAAAAAGGATGATAAAGAAGTTAATCTAAATTTTTTTAAGGTTTTATTGAAATTTTATTTAAGTTTCCACATGTCCGCCATCATTAGCAATACAAAGGGTAATACGATTTTGCAGTTCACGGGAAAAAATTGCTATCTGGTTTACAGTAATGCCTGAAATCACATTAGTTATTTTAGCTATACCTAAAACTAGGTACATTAAACTTTATAACATTTTTTACAGATTATTACTATCGCAAATACAAATAAAATTATAATTTGTTTAAAGTACACACTAACTTTATGGACACCCTGTATACAATAGAGGAAAGTACTTAAGAAAAATTACCAAGAAAGTATTTATAGAAAATACAGCATGACAGTGGTAAATTGAGTGAAGGTGATATTGCAGGTGAGGGACGATAATATGGCAGATTTTTCTTTATTAAGAATCTATATCAGGAACACCAGACCAGATGTGGCACCCATATAAAATACGTTGACAAATAGTATATTTGTAAATATCGAAGAGAGATCCTAGTGAGAAAAATTGTCTTGCACGACACAGTAAATCATCAAATTATCCCCATTCACGAATCTAGAAAATGGTTCAATATAATTTTTCACTTCATCGGAAAACGTTTTATTTCGTACTTTATTTGCTCTCTTTCATATTCGATTCTCAAACACTTAAGCTTTAACTTTATCATCTTTGTTCTTTGTTTCATCCTATAATTCCTTTCAAGCGTCTTGACGTGCTCGTGAACCACTAATAATAAGTCCTGCGTTTTCTTTTATTCAGGCAACTCATACAAAATTAGACATGAAATAGCACGAGCCATTTCCATTCTCATGATATATTTCATTTCTCATTCCTCATCATAGTATTTATTCTTTCTTATTTCTCTTTTTCACTTTCACTATTATCCCCATTCACGAATCTAATGTCCATTGTCATACATTAAATCTTTTTTTCGTTTTTATTCGATTTTTCAATCTTTCTTCTTTTTACTTTCTTTTTCCTTCATTTGGAATTTTTCCTCTTTCTCTATTTTCCTTACAATTAACATCTGATTTCCATTTCTTTCTTTTTAGAATTATTACCTTTTTTCATACTTAATTTTATATTTCTTTTCCTCTTTAATTCATTCCGTAATATACTGATCTTTCCTATTTTTCTTATTTAATTTTGATTCAGTTTTTTTTCTGTATTTGCTTCCCATTCTCATTTTTCATCTTCTTTCCTTTTACGTTTCTTATTTTTCATTCAATCGTTCTGTAAATTAACCTATTTTCCATCTCTAATTTATTTCTCGTACTTTCCTTTCTGTTCTTATCTTCTTCACAGGATTTTAGTTAACGTTCTATATTTCATTTCATTCACTCTCTGTTGCTCAGTCATTTATCAAAATGGAGCATCAATAACGTTGAACTCTGTCGGTTGACGTGCCAATGCAATTGGTTATTCCAATCGTACCTGGCTTTTCAATGCGCGTGTACTTAGAATGGCAATGACTGGTCAAAGATATAAGACTCGGGCTGATTTATAATTTAGTGAAGAATCGTGACCCTGAGGTATGTGTCCTGAAATCCGTATGGAAATAGAAAACGCCTATAATATTAGTGATAAAGAAATGCAATGAAGATGTTGAAGAGACGAGAATGAAGAAAAGTGACAGCAAAATGGACATTTACTCTTTGTCAGAGAAAGTGACAGGAAATCAGATACATCCCAAAGAAACGCCTGACAGTGAAAAGCTATTTCGAAAATAGCAGAGACGTATGGCATTACAGAATAAGTTGACGATTTCAGATTTAAATTGCAGAATTATTCATCAGTAAATATGTACCAATTCATATATTTTATTTCATTTCATTCTAATATATATATATATATTTATATATATATATATATATATATATATATATATATATATATATATATATAGATGTAAATATATATATATATATATAAATATATATATATATATATATATAAATATATATATATATATATATATATATATAAATATATAGAGAGAGAGAGAGAAAGAGAGAGAGAGAGTGAGAGAGAGAGAGGGAGAGAGAGGGAGAGAGAGAAATGTTAATAAACAATTATCCCTGCTCTGCTTAGTCTATGGAGCACTTTACGGCTTCGCTTTATTACTCGCTTGGTTTTTTTTCTTCCATTGGACTAGAGACTTAAGGCACTGGACGATATATTTTGCCCTGTTGGGATGTTTCTAGTTATTTTTTTCCAGTTTTTTTTTCGCGGATACCAATTTCCTTTTTTACACTTACAAGTTATGTTGCCCGAGTTTTTTCCAGCCGAGTATTACTAGTAGTTTAATAATATATATATATATATATATATATATATATATATATATATATATATATATATATATATATATATATATATATGGTTTCGTTCACTGGTTGAGTATAATAGAGAAGGGGCATTTTCAACACTGGCTGCGCCTGGTATTAACGCATCGCTATTCGGTTATAAATTGGCCGCTCTTGGCTACTGATTTGTATACACCACGTATATAACACGTTAGAAGATTCCCTTTCTCTTAGCTTAGAGGTAGAGTCACTGGCTGATGCTAAATGGAAGAGATTCGATCCCGGCTTGAAGCAATTGGATGTCTACCCACACTAATGAGGCTTGTATGTGGATGACTGTATATATATATATATATATATATATATATATATATATATATATATATATATATATGTATATATATATATATGGAAAATAATGCATAATAATGTCAATTACGAAGATATTCGAAAGCTGTTGATGGTTGTGCTAGGACCAATTAACAAGTAATATTAATCGCGGTTTTGAGCGTGCGTGATGGTTCAAATTGTTTCGAATTACAGTTATTCGCCCTCTTCCAGGACTAGTAACAAAGGTCTGCTGAGCATAGTTGTAGTATAAGACACTTTGTAAGTGTTTAACAAATGTGCCTGAGTAGACCTCTGAAACAGTGAATGGCTATCCTCCATGGCAAGTATGTGTTCTGGGAAAACATACGGATATTATGATATAATATGAGAAAATAAAGATTCTGATTCCAATTCTCATATATATATATATATATATATATATATATATATATATATATATATATATATATATATAACAGAATATTATTTTCGATGGTGAATATTATGATATATTATGAGAAAATAAAAATTCCAATTCTCATATATATATATATATATATATATATATATATATATATATATATATATATATATAATAAATTATTAAATAAAAGATCCGAGCTAATCTCAAAATGCAGACATGAAAACAAATTTTTACTACGTAATTTAAAAATCGAAAACGGAACATATAAATAAATACATAAACAAACAAAATGAATAATAAAATAAGCAAAATAAATTAATCCAAACAAATTACCAAATCACACTTGTTAGAATAGAAGAAATAGAATAAAAAATAAGGAACACAATCAATAAATAAAGTAAATAATAAATAAATTATCAAACTATTATGACCGAAAAATTAGACTATAAAAAATCAAAACAAAACATCGGACGAAAAATAGCTATAACTCTTATATAACGATAAAAAATGAATTATAATAAATTGATCTAAATACATCCAAATATATAAATAAACTAACAACACATACCGATAAACTAGCCGTTTAGAAAAAAACAAATAAAGATAATCAATCCAAATAAATAAATTAAAAACTGTTCCTACCAAAATAATAGTCAGAACAAACCGCAAAAATCAACCCCAAAATTCAACAAATAGCTTTAATTATCTTCCCAAACGAAAACAAAGCTATTAAATAAGCTATATAAACAAATTTTTATTACGTTAATAAAAATACCGACCAAAATAAAAAAAATAATAAATAATAAATAAATAAATATATAAGATAAAAATTAAAATTAAAATGAATAAAAACAAGCAAAACAATTTGACCCAAATAAAGAAGCAAATAAACGTTTTCCGGTAAAATAGTCGCCATAATAGACTACCCACAATAAGCTATATGAACAATTCTTTACTACGTTAATAAAAACACCGTTAAAAATAAAATATAAGATAAAAAATAAGAATATTATCTTCGATGGTGAATATCTTTGTTAAAATTACCGTATAACCACTCTGAATATGGATTATGTGAGATGGATGCTTAGATCTTAGTAAAAATGTCATAATGTGCAATTTTCATTTTTACTTTCACTCGAAATAAAAGCAAACATACGAATATTAGAACGACTTTTGCTCAGAATATAATATACTTATATATATATATATATATATATATATATATATATATATATATATAAAATTGAAGATTGAAGTCAACATTTAGAGGCGACAGGCTGTTTCATGCTAGACGCAATCGTCTGGCAACTTTCTGAGGTGGACTGACAATTGCGTCTAGCATGAAACAGCCTGTCGCCTCTAAGTGTTGACTTCAATGTTCACTTCTATATTTACACACGCTCTATCTCTGATATTGAGTACTTTATCACATAAATATAGCACACTTTAAGACTATATTTTTTCATATATATATATATATATATATATATATATATATATACTGAATTGATAAATATATTATTAGGTGTCACCACTATACTTTAATGTCATGGAAATGTCAAGAAATATATCAGTTATACTCTGATATCTGGTAAATCAGTGTGAACCCCGCATTGATTGCACATGTAAAGCGACAAGATATGATATTCCGCAGGCTACATTGTCACAATGTGTCTCGTATCGTATAGAAATTATACCGCCGACCGTTGCCAGTACAATGGCCGATAAACATTCACATTCAATGCAGGGTATATCAGATGAATATCCAGCGGTTCAGTGCAACTTTCTTTAATTTTCTTGGGATATGAATGCTAGTTACCCAGTTAATGCCACGTTCCGGAATTGCTTTATTTGGGCTCCTTGCGTCAGTAATTGAATTCTGTGGTAAATGCAACCCCTGATATGGTCGATGTGTCAAGGATTCCCTTGCTTCTAGCGGATGATGGATGTCGATTGTGACCCCAAGAAACCATGAACTGCAAGTTTTATATTCAAAACGGGAATGCGCCAGTCTTTCAAGAAAAGTGTGCAATGTTTTCACGTGGCAAATGTATACACCTCAACAATTAAATTGTTTTAAACGATATATACCTAGGCCAGTAGACTTTAATTCCACGATGTGTAAAGAAA
The DNA here is from genome assembly GCA_964036315.1 of Acanthosepion esculentum. NCBI lineage: Eukaryota > Metazoa > Mollusca > Cephalopoda > Sepiida > Sepiidae > Acanthosepion > Acanthosepion esculentum. The sequence goes on along the minus strand of OZ038490.1, from coordinate 102,879,045 downwards.
TATCTTTTCTATCGAAATATCTATTTTCACTAACTAAAATAGGGTTTATAGTAATAGTACATATATATATATATATATACACATACACATTCCGGGTGTAACTGCAAAATTGTCCAAATAGTGGTAAAGCAAAATTACCCCTTTGCTAGATTAAGATTTGAACCTTTTTATCTTAGAAATTATTAATGAAATATCACCGAAATTGCCCGAGATTTTTATAACCCAAGTGAACTCTACTTTGAAAAATAAGAATGTATAATTATTCGTCAAGATTAACAGAAGAATCGTGATGAAATTGATTCCAAAAGAAATTGATATGTTCATCATTAATTAATCATACCTAGGATCCGAAGCTCATGAAAGATTGAAATAAAATTCATATATATATATATATATATATATATATATATATATATATATATATATATATATGTATGTATATTGAAGGATCATTTTCTAACTTATTCAAGATGGTCTTCACCTTCCCTAACTTTCTAACTTTCTGTCTTCGAGCAAAACGTGTCGAACAGTTTTCATGTTCGATTTCATTTTTAAGCCTTTTTTCACTGCTCTTTATACTGTCATAGTGGAAATTTTCTCTCTTATGGATTGAATTGGATCTTATCATATTGATATTTATACCTCTTAATTGAAATGATGATCCCTCATCCTGTTGTGACCTCTTGATTCAATTTTCTACTCTACTGTTCCATCTTTTTAAAGTTTTTCATCTCCCTCTTGATGGTTCTTGAATGGAAATTGATGACGTTAGCCAGAGTATGAATGATTTTACCATTACTGAATCCCTGAATTATATTTTGCCTCTCACCATTATTCATTTTTAGAAGACAGTGTGTCTGACACAAAATAAATTTAACCTGTTCTCTGTCTACCTGAATAACTCAAAGAGTTTTTCAGTGATTCTTAAGATAAATGATGTCAAGATGGATAAACGTCTTACTCAAACACCTGAGAAAAAATTAAAAAAATAGTGGATTGAACTTAGTGCATTTGTTTATATTAAACATTTTGTGGGATATATGCAGCTACTCTATTTGAATAATTTTGCTGTTGCATCCGCTGCACGTATTTGGAAAAATGTTTGCTAAAATGGAAAAAATTTTTCTTGTGTCGCAGTTCGTCCTTTAGAACTTCAATGGTTTACATTTTTTATGTTGGTGCGAATCCGCATGCGCACGAACAAGGGGTGCTGGGAATTTTAATTTTTAATATTTTCTTTATTTTTTATCTAGACGATTTAATTGAGATTATTTCCCTTTTACTTTCCCTCACTTTTGTTAGTAGATATTCCAAACTTTTGTAAACGAAGTTCTGCCAACAGTGGTGAAATGTTGTAAGAACCGGAGCGAAAATATACGGTAGATGAGCTTGCGATCAGGGCGCTCGGTAGATATTTCCATCGATGGTTCAAAACCTGGGAGCTTATATGTTTACATTTACTACATGAACTGAGTAAAATAATCTATAAAAAAAAGATTTCGATCTCTATAGTCACGACGATTTCATAATCGTAAGAATCACACAAACACACATACACACACGCCCACACATTCACACACACTCACAAATACACAACACACAAACACACATGCATACATACAAAAACACACCCACACCCACAAACACAAAAACACAAACACACCCATACAAACACACACACACACACACGCACGCGCGCGCGCGCACACACACACACACACACACACACACACACAAACACACCCGCATACACACACAAACACAACCACACCACTCAAACACACACACACACACCTACAAAGACATACACACAAACACACACAAAACACCCATGGAAACACACACGCATACAAACACAAACACACACACACCTACAAAAACACTCACACGAAAACACACCCATACAATCACACACGCACACAAACACACGCGCACACAAACACACACGCATACACATAAAAACACACCCTCAACCACACAAACACGCACATACAACTACAAAAACACACAAACACACCCTATACAAACACACACACAAAGACACACGCATACACACATAAACACACACAAACACACACAAACACACACACCCACACAAACACATACACACAAACACACACACACGCATATAAACACACACGCATACAAACACACGCAAACAAACACGCACGCATACACATAATGTGTATATGGGATGTCCTGTCATCATCAAGAATATAAATTAAATAGAAATATTATGCGAACTGATGCAAAATCATTTTTGAAGCCACAGATGAATTTCATTTTAGGTTAAAAATATTATAAAGTATGGATAAACCTGAGGAATATTTATTGCTGTGTTCTTGAGAACGTTTTGGACGGTCTGTGTAATTATCCAGAGAATCTGCCCCCAAATTCACCATCAGATAATTAGTCGGGAAGAAAAAAAACAACTTATGAAACTAGAAAGAATCTTTGATGGTTCCAATGCAATTACTTTGAAAAGGTCGTTCTCATCGCTCATGAATTTTTCAGACGCTATAATTAATTCAGTAACACCTGAAGGGGGTCACAGATTTGGAAATCGAATTTCGAATGACCTTTATAACGATTTTGTTAGAAGAACTCAATATTTAATGGCACGTTTATTAAATATTGAGAGAAAACGGAGTAGAAAATGGAAGCGAAGCGGAAGTCGGTTATAAATAGAGCGCCAAAAATTAGAGACGGCAGTAAACTTGATGGCTCTGATCTAGAAATAGACTCATTTGGTTGACGTATCTCTTAGTGAATAGGTATTGATGCAGTGCAACTGTGGCAGACGTGTGGCACATAGAGCGTTTAAAGTCGTTTGACTGAAATGATTATTGGTGTTAGGAAATGGTACACTATCTTTGAAATGACAGTTGCTCGACAGAAATCTCATGAAATTTGTAAGGTAGATTCGGTGCTAGTTCGGTATTCACTGGTTCTCACTAATATTTTATAAATACAGTTTAGGTGAAAAAACACCAATTTCTAATCTTTTTGCGTACCTTTTCACCAGCAATATTTACAATAAATATAATTTAATATCGATCTATTGGATTTTAAAGAATGACACAAAAATTGATATACATTGAATACAGTAAAAAATATAAATTTTGGAGATCAACACCATCCAAAAGAAATCTTATAGATAAGGAATAAAAATAGATTTGATAGATGGAATATTAATGTGGAACGACATAATAAATAAAATACTCAATAAATAAATGTTGAAAACAAAATATATATATATATCCTTTGTTTACTAAATTTAAGTTTCGCTTGTTTATTTTTTCAATCTTAATGTGTTTAGTAATTTTAAATTTATATTTTTAGTTTGTGATATAGATTGTTTGTGTTATATCTTTTACTGCCTAAATCTACACTGTCTGATTTCCTCTAAGAAAACTAAGTTACCGTAAATGTTTGAGTATGTGAAGTAATAGTTATTTATAAGAAAACTTGAATAAGCGAGCCGGGTTCAAATTCTAAACAGTCTGTTCAATTCACATCAAAATGAGAAATAAGCAATCCATCTCTTCTCCCGTAAGATCTGGAAGAGATTGACTCTGTCCGCTAGAAGGAAAACTCTGAATTCGAATCTGGGAAAAATCTACAGGTAATCACTCTATTATGATACTGAACATGTTATGGCAATTCGCATATATAGGAAGCGGGGGTTCGTTCCTCACTGTTTGATCCATACATTCGGCCTTGTACCACGTCTAAGCTACGCTTAATAAATTACTATAATAAGAAGCTGGGGAATTCGTCATCAATTAACATGGCATATATAAATATTTTTGTATGATACTCACGTTTACCAGATTTTACCTATTATTATAGACTTTTCAATGGTCTTCGACGTATAAGAGTTCAGCAGTTGGGTTCTAAGAAGCGAATAGCCAGGCACATATGCTTTGATTATAACGGCAAAGGTTTATGCAGAACTAACCAAACTTTCCAGAAGAAGCAAATACAGAGAACTGGCGCGTACAAGGCGACTCAATGTATCCAAACAAGCCTCATCATATTTTAAATTCAGAGTTGTATTTTCCAAAGAAAGATGGCTAACCAAAGCTAAAGTGCCAGTATCATGGTACTCGCGCATAAGTCAATGTGTAGAATATTGCTGACACATAAGTTTCGTTTGGTTTGTTTTACGGCATATCAACCTCAATGGGCTATTTAATGCTGTCAAAGATTTTTTTTATTATTGCTGGTAATATTTTTTTTCAAATTTTATTGCTGGTAATATTTCTTTTTTCAAAAATGTATTGCTGAAATTTTCCAGAAATGTATTGCTGATAATTTTTTCCAGAAATATATTGCTGGTTATATTTGTTTTCAAAAAATGTATTGCTGGTAATACATTTTAAAAAATGTATTGCTGGGGATTTTTTTTAATGTATTGCTAGTAATTTGTTTTAGAAATATATTGCTGGTAATGTTTCCCTTCCCAAAATGTATTTCTGGTAATATTTCTTTTCCAATAATGTACTGCTGGTAATATTTTTTTCAAAAATGTATTACTGGAGATTTTTTTCCCAAAATGTATTACTGGTAATATTTTTTCCAAAAATGTATTGCTGGTAATAAAGTATTGCTGATAATTTTTTCATCAAAAATTCATTGCTGGGAATATTTTTTTACAAAAATGCATTGCTATTTATAAAACCTAGTTTTACTCATTTTGACCCCTGTTTGGGATTAACTATTTACTAATAGCTGAGATCCTAACAGGTGATACCACCCCGGATCAGGGTGGTCCTGGGCACACTAACAATTAAGAGGTAGTTCCACGTTCCTCAAAGCCTCCTGATCAGAGGCCTTACTGTCGGGTGTAGTTTTACCCAGGACGAGGATAGAGTCCAGTGACCCTGCTATTTATATAGAGCTGCTTCATAAGATTCAAAACGAATCAATAACATTATTGCTCCTAATCTAGCGGCTCGACTTCAGTTACTTAACCCCTCAGTAATGTTGCCTCTTTGGGCCGTTTCTATAAATAATTTCGTGGTAAACGTTCGGATGCGGTTGTCGCTATGGTTCCTAGACTTCATGCATTTAATCCCAGTACTAGGCTGAGATCTCATCAATTGAGAGTTGAGCTGTCTAGATGTAGCCGTAAGTTCTATGTTAACAGTTTCTTTACTCGCGCTTCTTGTTTGTGGAACTGCCTTTGGGCTCCATGATTTCCAGCCAAATTTTAATCTGGAAAAGTTTAAATGCAATGTCAATCGCTATCTAATATCCTCCTGATTGCTCTTTTCTCTTTCTACTCATTAATATTGTTTGCATGGAGTGATACTGATTTTAAAAATGTGAATCTCACTGGAATATACAAGTTGCTATCCATTGCACCACCAGTTTACCTTTATCCATTACGTATTATACATGGAAACAAAATATAAACTATCTTTCCACCATGGGTGCCACCATGTTCTGGATGATACAAGCGAATATATCTTCTAGCTGTTGTATTGTGTTCTTCTACGACACATGGTCAGTCATCAACTTCTTACCTGTCTCTTAGCTTACTATATACTTTATATATATATTTTTTTCTACTTAACATATGCAATAGGTACAATCCTACTTCGTTTTTCCTCCTCTCCCCCATTGATTTTTATGCGCTGTTTTTTTTAATGGAGATCTTGCTCTCATTTAATCTTCTTCCTCGTCTGAGTTACTCCCGTTATATCATCTTCAATTATGATTTTTAATTATTCAATATGGACTATTAGGGTTTTTTCCCTTTTTCTAATATAACAGCTATATTATATCCCATTTTGATAATGAAATTACCTCTGTCAGGACTTGCTATTTTGTCTTTCTTATCCCACCGTATCAATAGACCAAAATGATTTATGTGTAAGATTTTAAAACACTAATAAACTTAATAAAGATTGTTATTTTATGTTTATTAGTAAAAAAACATTAGGTAGAATTTAGCCTGTCCATGTCAAATGTCGATGTCATGAAATTGTTGTCTATATTGTCAGCGTTGTAGTTGTCCTTGATGTCGTCGTCATCGTTCACAGCGCCTTCTTGTCCTGATTCCTCGAGAACAATGTCATTTTCGCTTCGGTCTACTTCGGTCACGAGGCGAAAGAGAAGCGGCCAGGAACCAATAAACTGCTTGTTTGTTTATTGTTGTGTCGGAAACCTACCACCCCTCTTGAAGATGAACTTGTCTGCTAGCAAAGACTTTATATAGTGGCACGTCGAGAGACAGAAGAGAGAAAGTTCTTGGCTGGAAGAGGAATCCCCCGGTCTCAAGGCTAAGATCAAAGTGTAGTATCTGTTCGCGGATTACTCACTGAATGATCGCCTATGGGGCCGGGATTCCATCTCCGATACGGGCCGGCGGCGGAGATTCGTCCCTGCGCTGGTGGTATCGTGGCTACGTCTGACTAGCTATGACCAGCTAAAGACCAGCTTGGACAAGCTAAGACCAGCTAAAGCCAAAGCACTGCGGCCCGGGTGAAAGCTCGGGTCCATTCCCCCTCCCTTCCCACATTAAACCCTGACCTTGTGTCACAACCTGACCCTGTGGGAGGTCAAGTAAATCAACAGGCCGGCGGCAGGGATTCGTCCCTGCGCTAGTAGTATCGTGGCTACGTCTGACCAGCTTGGACAAGCTATGACCAGCCAAGACCAGCTATGACTAGCTAAAGCCAAAGCACTGCGACCCGGGTGAAAACTCGGGTCCATTCTCCCTCCCCTTCCCACGTTTAACTCGACCTTGTGTCACAACCTGGCCCTGTGGGAGGTCAAGTAAATCCCGAGAAAGTTCTTGGCTGGAAGAGGAATCCCTCGGTCTCAAGGCTAAGATCAAAGTGTAGTATCTGTTCGCGGATTGCTCACTGAATGATCGCCTATGGGGCCGGGATTCTTTCTCCGATACAGGCCGGCGGCAGGGATTGGTCCCTGCGCTGGTGGTATCGTGGCTACGTCTGACTAGCTAAGACCAGCTTGGACAAGCTAAGACCAGCCAAGTCCAGCTATGACTAGCTAAAGCCAAAGCACTGCGACCCGGGTGAAAACTCGGGTCCATTTCCCCTCCCTTCCCACGTTAAACTCCGACCTTGTGTCACAACCTGACCGTGTGGGAGGTCAAGTAAATCCCGAGAAAGTTCTTGGCTGAGCTAGTTATAGACTACTCAGGCGATTTCTGTACCTTTTACCAACCAATAAAACCCTTTTTATTGTTACGTGTCGTTTGTCTCTACACACCCAAAACCAACATCGTAACATTTATAATTATATTTCACCTATTATATGCTTATTTCCTACGCAAGCATGTTGGCTTTCAACGGGAACATATCCTTTAGTTCGGTCAGCATTTTGCGTAGAATTTCTCTGTAAGATGGAACAATATGGAAGCTCTATAAAGTCTAATTTATTTCTAATTTATTTCTAGTCAATATCAACAGAGTACAAAGTTGATCAAATGTTAAATTTAAATTTAGCTGCTCCAAATTTTAAGAATCTCGCTGCGTATTAAATACAAGTTATTTCTATCCTGATTGTTGTAGAATAAGTTAAGTTTTTACAACTGCTTATTATTAACAAAATAATGTTTTTGCCTCACCATCACTCAGTAGATTAAATCTATTTATTCAGGTCGACAATTGTGTGCGATTTGACAAGTCAAATGGTGTTTAATGTAATCTTACTAAATTTATGTGTCTGTATTATGTATTAAGATATCATGAACTCAGGCAGTGGTTTCTTTAATAAATTCCTCAATCTATTTACACACAGTAATCAGAAAAACCGACGGATGGAAAACTACTAGAAAGAATGTAAAAAAATGCATTGTAAATTATGTGACTACAGTAATAAACTGCACATAATTACACTATAAAAATGCATTGAAATTATTTTACTAGAGCAAAACACTTTAAAAGTTTTGCAATAATAAACCGAATACATATTTAATAATAATTCTTTAAGGAAGCCATAATATCAGAGGTTACTGTTTCTGAGACAAATATAAAGTCTTTCATTTAGTTTAATAGCGATAATTAATAATTTATTACATACTATATAAAATGCATATATTAAAATAATAATAACAGTTGCCATTGAAAACCCAGACGACTCACGGAATAACAGAAGTGTAGGTTTGTAAGAAGCCACCCCCAGCCCACCTAAACTTAACCTGAGTTTTTAAGTAATATCTATTAGATGCATAAGTTGTCTAGGGAATTTAAAACCCAACGACCTCTAAATTAAAATAGATTTTCATTAACCTTAATAACTCATAATATCAATATTGTATTATAAATTAAGATAAATTCTTAGAAAGTTATTCCTAGCATTGCTTGACAATGGAACGTGACTATGGATTTTGAGTTTAATTTTTATAATTAAATTTATAAGCTTAGTTGCAGTTTTGAAACATGGAAATTTTCTTTGTCGCAATGGAATCATATTTTTAAAAATAAAATTATTATAACATATAAAATATATCTGCAAAAATATAGGGCATACTATTCATTTTCATTATATATCTTAATTGCAAAAGTCATTATTGTAAATATCATTTGTAAATTATTTTAATAACTCTTATTATATAATTCCTGATATCTGTGTTGTTTGAATTCCATGTCTATTCAAGAAATAGGCTGCTATGATTCTCGACATATTATTTTGTTAATTATCATTCAAATGCCATGCATTACTGGGAAACAGTATCTTTACAATTTGAAATTCAAAAACTTCCTTGTCTTACCCTGTATTCTACCCAAGGATTTAATCAATAGCTAGTGGGGAGAAAATACGTTTTCATTCTTTCTTAAAGAAATCTATGCGAAATCGAAAAACTAGTCCAGAATCTTACTTAAGATCGACAATTCCGTTACAGTACCCACGCATACTTTGGTATCTGTGTTAATGTTTATTAAACAAATAAAACAATTTCTTAAACGTAATAATTACATATACAGTGTTGTAACAAATATGATAAACATATACAGAAATTCGTTGATAATCATTTCATCATAGGAGTTATTTAATGTTTTTATAGTATAGCATAGTAAATTATTTTAATATACCGTATAGCCGCCTTAATGTACAATACGAGCATTGAAGTTTTTTTACACTAATTTTAAACCCTCCATAAAAACATATCTGTATAGTGCCACCTGTCCCTAAGAATGCATAATTTTTAACCGCTATAAAATATTACCTATGTATAGTGCAACCGCCTATTTTGACGTAAAATAATCTGATCACGAAAAATCGTATTCGGGCATATACGGTACAGAGGCATTAATAATCAGTAGTAAAATAATTGTGATTGGTCAAAAGAAATCGCTATTGATGTAAAATTATATTTCATAAATGTTACCTTGTCCTATTGCTGTTATAGCGATCACGTTGACCGTAAATATTGTAGTAAATCCGAATCTCACAAGATGCGAGTGGCCTTGTGCCATACTACACTAAGCTAGCAAATGGCGAAAACGTCACGAAGATTTAAACCTGCGGATTTCGAAAAAATGTTATATATGTTATTAATTTTGTTATATTTTACAGCAAATAACCAAAACTGTCCTTGTAAATTATATTTTCCTTTTTCCTATTCTATTAGTCGCTAAAATTTCTCCATGCGTAGGTACAGTTCCTAATTAATTATCGTTAATTTTGGTTGAGTTATTTCCCAAGAAGTAGGGGGAAAAAGCAGTTATTTCATTTAACATTTGAGTGTGAATTAATATCGCTATCCATTTTCCTTTTAGCTTTGATTTTCGATGTTGCCAAATGAAGCCAACATAATTGAATTCAGTGGTTCGAAAACAATTGTTTGCTTTTTACTGTAATTATACAATATTTTCAATTGAATTAATTTGCTCAGGTTGATTTCGTTTTCACTTTCTCTTGATTTATATTTTTTTCTAATTTGCTTTTTAATCATTAGGTTTTTGAGAATCACTGGACTTTTATTCGCTAAGGCCATAAATGGGAACACCTCGTGACAATTAAATTCATGATACGATTAATTATTCCTCTATATCAGGTATCCTGATATTTCCGTATTTTAACTAGAATAACTCAAGTACATTTATATGTCAGAATTAGGCAAATATTGGCCACTTATTTTTTACTTATACTATAATGATTATCATCTTTCACCACTAGGAATCAAAAGGTTTAAATGCATAGCCTTAGACTGGGCTAAAGTGAGAATCTAATTTTAAGGACACGCCTCTACTAAAATATGAGAATATTAGTAGCACTACCTGAAGTGTCTCGAGAAAGATCGCTAGACGTCGCCCAGAGCGTTCCATTGTTGACAACAGTTTGAAATCGGAGTTGTTCCTATCCTAAACATTCTGTCAACCAAGGTATTGGACACGCAATATTTAGCATGTTAGATGTAGGAGGATGTATCCATGCATTTTACGGCATCATCCCTGCGATAAATTGAAATCGGTAGTGCGATTCCGCATTCAGCTCCATGACACCTACGCCATCCGCACATCCAATTGAAAATACATCTATGGCATTATTATATGATATTATACAACAATTATAACTCCAAATGGTGTAATTCATTACTTTCTTCTTCTATGTCGCGTGTCCTTCCAGTACGTTCTTTCTAAAGTTTCCCGTACTTTGCAGCACTTAATAAATTTTGTCTTTTCTCGATCTCCCCTAATACTTATTCTGCCAACCATCTAGACACGCTCGTTTGGTTGGCTATACGCTGATTTCCTGTGTTCTTCTCCTTGACTTCAATATGTCATTTGAGTTTCAAATTTTCATTGAGGTAATTACATGAGTATGAAAAATTCAATAGTCTTCGGCTAATTATGTCGTATTTCGATTTGATTAAATGGTGACACAGCGACAATACTGTAGAGAAAATTATTAACGAAAGAAACTTTCACCGAACAGAATTAAATGGCTATTTTATTTCAGTGGAATCGTTGTAAAAGTGGATTTTGCGCATTGAAGTAGAAAAATATAAATTTACAATGTCAGTGATGTTGGTGCTAGAACGGAAATTCTTGCATTCGTAGACCAGGCTCTGGACGGTCACGTAGATATTTTATCGATATCGTGATGAAATATTATATTGATGAATCATATTAATTAATAGAATATAAAGGATATAAAGTAAAAAAAACAACAAAAATATGTATTAGCCCAATATATATATATATATATATATATATATATATATATATATATATATGTTTTTTTTATTTCACAACATTTTGTTAAAAATGAAGAATATGCGAAAAAACTGAAAAAAATGTGAAAAAACTGAAAAACTGGCTCGGCGCTAATCAGAATTTAGTGAAAAACTATATTTTTAAAATTCACAATAAAATCTCATGTACAAAATTCAAAATAAAATCTCATGTATAAAATAATTACAAAGTGTCAACATTTTGGTTTCTAATTTTACATTTGTTTAGTCTACAGGGATGTCTTCAGGCCGATGCATCGACGAGCACTGTCTCTGTTTTTTAACGAAAAGTCAAAACAGACGACTGGTTTGTTCGCATTAATAAATATCACGACGTATGCGGTATGTATTGGCTAGTTCTGTTGATCCTAATTAGGGAAACTTTACCGAATACTTGTCAGTGACGGAGAAGGTGAAACTACCCAGTTCAAGCAATTTACAAATCATATGTTCCTATCAAGCGAAAAATTGTTACCAAAGCGGACTGAAGGGTAAATAACATTTTATTTTTGCCAACAAACCCCGTCGTCTCTATAATTAGACACCGTCTGTGAGAAAAAGTGCAACATAATCCTCCCGAAATTTGGAAACGACATGCTTTACTGCTTCGTATTCGCTCCAAAATCTCTAATACGAACATTTCAGAGTGTCTCAGTGCCAATTTGGCGACAGTGCAGAGGATTCGGAAAGAAATGGATGTATCTAATGGTATCTGTCTATATTCCTGTGATAAGGTATTGTAATTATTTACACTATTTACATTGTTTCGACTGTTGTCCTCTTCTTCCTTGCCGTATTCACGATTTTTCGGCCGTTGTACGCTCCAGCATTCTATACGTGATTTGAATTTCGAATTAAAAATTTATTTCGTTCACAAGGTATATTGGTCTAGTTCCACATGCCATGTCTATTTCGGATGTCTCAGTATCAGTTATCTCCCTTCAGCTTAACTATCCAAGTGTTGTTCACCTCTGCTGTAGCCATATAGCCCAGTGGATAAAAGCGTTGGATGAATCCAGTGACATAGCCCAAATGGTTGTGAGTTCAATACCTTGTGCAGTTGAGCGAGAGGCCAGCAAAACTCCTTATAAGATCAAAGATGAACTGAAGGCAAAGATTATGGCAGCATTCACCAACTTAAACAAGGAGAACGTTCAGGAAAGATGCAGGAGATTTCGAAGATACTTGAAGCCAATGGTGATTTTATTGAATCAATTTAGTCTTTAGTATTTCAGGATATTTCTGTGTAAGTTTGGTAAATATATCTGTTAAAATGAGATGTTTGTGTTATTTTAATTTTTGCTTAATTGAATCGATAATTTATCCATCGCTCAAAGTATTTCCACTAGTTCTGAGACTCGCAGCTCGCTGTACCCATGTACGCAGAGTCGAATTTCTTATTATATTCGTATTCCATTTGTAAGGAGGAAGTTTCACCCAGAATTCATCTTACCCAGACTCTTAAGCTGTGGAACAGACTCCTGAGAGAATACTTCCCCGATCACTACATTTATAACCTCGTCAAATTTACTTTCCACCATTATATATCCTAGATATCCTCCTGATATGCACAGCTTCCTCCCTCCTTGTACACCCTTGCAAAGACTCATTCATTCACCTTTTATTTAAGTGACTATTAGACATTATATTGTCAAAATTATGGCGAACATTGCTTGTTTATGGTTAGCTGGACACTGTAGTTTAGAATGTTAGCGATCCTGTTCCGCAGACCGTTAGGAGATCGATTCTCACTGGATCTATGTTTCGTTGTGCCTCCTACATCTAAGTTTCGTAAATTTCTATAACTTACCAAAGACTTAAGTTGATATTTACTTGACCCCCACTAAGTCAGGTTGTCACACAAAGTCAATTTTTAACGTGGGGATCCGAGTGTTTTCACTCGGGCCGCTAGTCTAAGCTGGTCATAGCTGGTCCAAGCTGGTCAGAGCCGGTCCAAGCTAGCCGTAGTCATGATACCACCAGCACAGGGTAAGTATTGATTTTCTAAGCGTAGCTTATATGTGGCACTAGGCGGAAAGTATGGGGCACCCAGTGAAGATCGAACTCACTATTGAGTCATAACTGTTTTAGCGAGACAAGCTTGCTAACTATTACACCACGCTGAGGTACCCAAACCAAAGACTTTAGTTTTGGGATTTAAAAATACTGATATATTTTTGTGGATTTTCTGTCAAAGGAAATTTATTATCATTGGATAGATTTGTTTTTGTAGAGTAAAGCTGTAGATGCAAAAATTAGCATTATGTTCCCTAGTGAACGAAATCTACCCGCGTAGTCCCTTTTTGTTAACAGACGAACGTTTCTTTTTCTTTAAGCTTATTGGTTGCACTTTCGTAGTGGATATTTCTTTCTCAGAGTTTTCCTGATAAAAAAAAAACTTTCTCTTTCGAGAACTGATCATTGTTTTACATGAAATGATATCACAATAACACGAATTTATTTTTTAAAAGACGTTACACTGTAAAGCTTCTCATTTGAACCACTTATTTCTCTTTGTCGTACCTCTAGCGCCCTCTTTGTTTTCAAACACCACATTATCTCCCTTTAATTTGTCACCATATTTTTTTCTAGTTTCAGAAGTCATTTGTACTTTTTTTCCCCCATTTCTATGATTTTACTGTTCGTCTTTTGTCTTTCAAACCATTATTTTTTTTCAAATTTATTTGATCTACCTTTTTCCGTTTTCCAAGTTTTCCTTTTCATTATTTTAGTGATTATTAACAAAAAAGATCTCCCGCTTTTGTCCATCTCTGTCTCCCCTCTCACCGACTTTTCCTTTTGTTCGACTTCTTTTCTCTGTTGTTTGCACCCACGTCTGTTTTCACTCACGTCTCATTTCACACTGTCCATAATCCTCCAAGTTGCATATTCTCACTTCACTAAACCCATATTCCACATTTTCAAACTTCACTCAACCTGTCACAATTCAGATTCTGGTTTTCACTCTAAGTTTCACTCATTTAGAAACTCATTCGAATTTATTTTATCCTTTAAATCTTTTCCATTTTCTATTTTGTAGAGCATTCTTGGAAAATTTGATAGGAAGAAGACAGTCTCAACCGTGAAGGCAAAGAAAAAAAATCAACATTTGAAGATTATTATTATTATTATTATTATTATTATTACTAGTCCTACTACTACTATTACTACATTCGGATTATATATGTTGCTTTTCCTTAGAGTTGAAGACCGTCGTTCAAAAACCGTCAGTGTGTAACACAAATCAGAAACAAATTGTGTTCAGATATCCAAATGCGCATAGCAATAGGACTGTATTTTGTGACAAAATAAAAATAGAATCTGTTGCTAAATATAACCTACTCCCTTTTACCATTTCTTTAGGGTATGATCCTCAAATGTAACCCGGATATAAGAGAGTTGTCGGGACCGGAGAAGAAGTATCTTATATCCGGATTTATCTTATATCCGGGTTTGATCTATCATATATACATTAACACAGGCTCTAATTTGGGACCAGAGAAAATCTCTCTTATATCCGAGTTTCTCTTATATCCGGGTCTCTTATATCCGGGTTACACTGTACTACAGATAGCGTAAATTTTGGTGTAAAAATCGAGTCTTCACGCTTAAAAAATCTTCCCAAAGCTAGGGGTCGACTTATATAGCGGATATAAAATGCAAACTTTTACCATCGAGTTGTAAACAAATGTTTCACCACTCTCAACAAATTCTGTACACCATTTACCGTCCCTCTAGAAGGCTGTCAAAATATATCCCGGTAAAACTTGTGTTTGTTGAACACATTTGGCGTATTAACACAGAAATTAATATAAAATAATAAAATAGGTACACAAATTCCCTCTTCTATTAACGTTAAAAATAAGTATAAACTATCCTATTTAGCTGATATACTAAGCTGATACTGTACTGGCCGAAGCTCCGTTTAACTTGGGGCTCGTTCAGAAACTTACATACGATACGTATCAGTGATATTAAAGCTACCTGGTGTGATATGTAATCTACGGTATTAATAATTGATGTTTCTTTTAATGGGTTTATGAGTAGACGTAAATTTTAAATGTTATACCGTACCTACCGGTGTGTGTTGTAAGTTGTTTGCTATACAACGCATATAAACAGATATTCCGGTTAGTGTCATAATATACAGGTAAGCGGTGTGGCATTATGTAGATTTTATGCAGGTTATCATTTACTGTAGCCAAACTTCATTTACTTGTATGCCTCAAGTTTTCGGCCCCTGATAGCCTACTGTATGTACAAGCGTTGGCGTGTACGTCAGGTATAAGGCTAACTGAGAATTTTGAGCTAAAAAACGTCTATTTGTACGCCAGGTCAACATGTATGCCGCATTTAATAGCAATTATATTAACATTTTATCCCAGATAAAACAGAGCTTAGTAAGTAAAGTGCACGAATGGTTTATACACTATTTTATGTCCGTCGTATATTTTCACCTATAAGGAACCAAATTCTAAAAAAAATTATAATTGTTTCTGATTCTTGATTTCATCATTTGAAATTCTGCTACGGAAATCAAGAATTAATTCTATTCTTGTGATCGTTAAATATCGGCGCCAAATAAAAGCAACAACATGATTAAAATATTTCTTTAATTCTTCTCCCTCGGCATTGTTCTTATTTTGTACGACGAACTTATTACATTTATATCAATAAAGCGTAGTGTGCGTGTGTTTATCCGTTCGTCCGTTTTTCGATATCAGCGAATGATAAACAACCTGATGTAACAGGTTGTAACTACTGGAGCTACACGCGATTAAAAATTAAATAAAAACTCACTTAAAGTTAAATATAAATACCGAACAGAGTGAAAGGTTTAAAAAACAATTCTTTATTAGAGTTTTAACTTTAATTTCGCTTTTCATCGCAATTTCAGTTAATTTAAATCGCAATTTAGTTAAGCGGGCACGATATTTTGCTCATACGTCTTTTTTTTATTTTATTTTTGTAGCAAGCCTACTGTGACGTATTCGAAATATTAAATAGTTCGTATTCCCTAACAATCTTTTAAGAGTGCCTTTATGAGAATGGGCCATAAAGAATGCTGATTTTAAAAGAAAATAAAAATTTACGCCAAATAAATTTAAACAACCAAAGATATCTGTTTCGTGAGAAAAAAATATGCCGAATTAAGGTGTGGAATAAAGATAAAATAATTCTGTTATTACTAAATTTTTATAATTTTTACGTACATAGGATGCTGAAAACAACAGGCCGAAAGCCCCAAATCTCTCTAAACTAGCTAGCCTAATATCCCAAGGGCCGATTGTAGGCTCGTTTTAAATATACCCCCCTGTGAAACAATTATTTCATTCCAAGCTCAGTAAACCTGTATAAATATTAGCGGTTGTACATTAATTTTACCAGGTTTGCTTACAATAGGAATGACACTATTTTCACTGTCATTACTTTTCAATTCCAGCTCTTTCTTTCTGATTGTAAGTATATTCGTTATTTCCCGCTTTTCTTAAAATTTCGTCGTTACACACATATTCCATCAATGGAGTTCTCAACATCCTTCTGTAGGGCCACCTATCCTTGCCTCAAGTCTCGTTTTAATCTGCAAGGAGATTTTCCAGCATTCATTACCGGAATAAGAGTATTGATATCACACACCATTTTATGCCCAAATACCCTTGAGAAAATTACACAAATGTTTTATCAAGTTTTCATTGTTACGCTCGAAATGCTCCAATTTTACACTACTTACATTATATGATGTAAGTTGATGTGGGCTCTGCCGATTACATAGTAGGGATAAGAATGACCATGAACAAAACATCAACATACCCTACAAATTGTTCCAAGAATTAAGACTGAAAATAAACCTTTTTAAAACAGAAACTACAATCTGGAATTGGTATAAATCAATCGTACAAATTAGGTATATCAGTTAAGTAAATACCCAAAACGCGGCATATGCATCAGTTTTAACAAATAAAGCATAGGTGGTAAAGAATATTAAAATAGAATGGTCTGTGTCAGAGGTAGTTTCGCCCAACACCGCAAATTGCTACACAACTAAAACATCAACCTGAAAACACGTGTTTTGCGTTTAATGTTTTTAAACAGACGTCATGCATGGCGTCAAAACCGTTCAGAAACTGTCAACTGTATACAATCGCTTTCTAAGATAAATGGTAAAAATGACATTGAAATATTGAAGCCTATGGATCTTGGTGACGGTCATATTTCCTTAAAACTTGTGGGTTGAATGCTTCAGAATAACAAACTGTACAAAATAACAGAAACTGCGCTACTTGAGGACTTCCAACAGCAGCAACAACTAAAATGGTTATCACATTTAACTGGAAGAGAAAATAATGATATAATCAAGATGTTTATACTCCACACATATTGACATTCGAAGAAAAGTTTACAAAATAAAAGAATAACGGAAAGAGCAACAACAGTTACTGGATTGGAGAAGCCGATTTGCTTCAATAATTAATTCAAAAAGAGATTTTCCTTATAAGGAAACATTTTAATATTACTATTACCATACTGAAACGCATATTTAAGCGGTTGAAATTTATTTTTCTGACTGTATGGATGCCAATGACACGACACGTGTGCATACTGTAACCACAATGTGCAACAATTTAAACTCTACTCGCGCCAAATTGTGATAACTGTAGTTGATTTGCATTCAGGAATCGACAGAAATAAAAGAAAGAGATTAAAATAAAGCATCAAACAAACACTAATGATCAGATAAGGTACGTTTCAACATAAGTAAGCATCATGAGAAAATGAAGGTTTTAAGAAAAACATTTTAGGTTACAGGTTACTGTCTACATAACTACATTGTATGAAAAGTGTAAAGTACCTACGACAAACACTTATGTAGTTGAATAGAAAAATAGTCAAAAGTCATTTAATATCTAATGACATCTACACAATGGTTTTGCACAAATACCCTTGAGAAATTTATGAATACAAGTCTTCTCTCCCCAAGTATGGGATAAATATTTGGATACATTGGTATTTTCAGCTATGTTTTGTAACTAGTCTGAAAATAGCAACTCTGAATTCAAAACAGTTTAGGCGAGTGGCTAGCCCTTACACCGCTTAACACCTACTCGGGGAACTACAGGATCATGACCTATGCTCCACGGGGAAGTTTAATATTACGATGTAAGAGGTGGAGGGACGGCTATAAGAAGTATACTTAATAGTATAATGTAGAAGTTTGAATGGTGTACGTGGATGTGTGTGTGGCACTTATCGAACTGTAAATTTTTCCTAGTAATAATTCACTGCACTTAATACGAAGTAAATGACTTGAACTATGTCATAACTCCGAAAGTTACATGAAATTGCAATTTCATACTGTCTGCCTTCAGTAGAAAGTTTTTGGCAGATGCGTTCTTAAGTATTCTTCAGTTATAAAAATATACTCAGTTATAATAGGGATTTTCAATTTCATCCTTTCTTTGGTACTCTTCCTATGGAAAAAGATTCGTATGGAAATCGAACAAAGCAATTTACAAAATCTAAGTTTTGAACTAAGTTTAGAGCACACACTTATTATCAAACTGTTATAGTACTCAACTATATTAACACGCTTCATATCACATATTATATATTATGCTTAGTTTAAGCTCTGGCACAAGGACACAATTTTGCAGCAACAAGTGAGAATCAAGCGCAGTAATACTTTATACAAGCTCGAGAGCAATTGCCCTATGCTCAGTTACCAATCTTTATATTTATTTCATCTAAAGCCATTAATATGGTGTATTCGGTGACAACCGAACTCAACAAGCCTATAATAATGGCCAAAGATACTAGCTCATTAAACATTATCCAGTACCGAGGTACCCGGATAAAACGAAGAGTACATTCAGATTGAAACATTCCGACTCTGAGTAACGACCTATAGAATTAGATTACTACTTTTTATCTCTCCCGCCTTGTATTAAAAAAAAAAACAGCAAATATAATGATAATAATGTTAATAAAATGCATTAAAATAACGATAACACATCAATGAATTTCATCAAGTTCCTGTAACATTAATTGTGGCGATATTTGACCTCACAGAAACGAAATAAATATCTCCGGAAAGAAAAACAAAAAGTTGGAAAATTAGAATTTTCATATCATCAATCAAGATTGATCAAATGACAATCATCATCATCATCGTCATCATCATCATCATCTTCGTCAGGCTTTCGACGGCTTCTTTTTTAAGCAAATCACCCCAAGCAAGGCAGGAGTGCCACTAGCACGCAAGGGGTTATATAGAATGAGAGTAAGAATAAAGAGGAGTGTTTTGAAAAAGGATAAATGACAGTGATCAAGGTCAAGGCATCAGAAGGTGTCGATTGACATTACATTTGAATATTTGAAGATTGTAGCTATCAGGAAAGCAAGTGATAGGAAGGGAGCTTCACAGACGGGAGGTGCGAGATGAGAAGCTTTTGGAGTAAAAGTGATGGCTACATTTAGCCATTTCGACAGTTTATGTAAAACGAAGTAGTTAATGCGAAAACGTATTGTCAACAGCGGAAGCGCTAATCAGAATCTTGTATTACTCTTATAAACTAATGCAATATAACATTGCTCGAGTCTCTAAGAGCAAACATATGGTATGAATTAAGTATCTGTTGCTTCATCTTAAATACTCGCTCAACGTGACGCCATACAAATATTAATTTCATTTGATCATCGTATCATTTTTAGAAGAAAAAAACATGATTCATTTTGAAATGTTAAAGCTGATATTGATTGTTTCTTTGCATAAAAACCTGGGGAGATTTACGCCCGGGGGATCAACAGTTTATCAAATAAATGAGATTATATTATTGTTGATGGCCCGAAATTTTATCTTGATTAAATATATCAATTTAGAACAATGAAGCATTTATTTCTGTTCCAACATCAAATGCGACGAGATTTTCAAACTTAATATTTTCTAAAACATGGTATCTCTTCATCTAAGTTTAAAACAGCATAACCAAATAAACGGATTCAGTCGATCAAAACGAAATGTCCAGTTGGAATTGTTATCTCCCTCATGCAGATTTTACAAGTATGTATTGGAGCATTGTCGTCTTGGAAGATGCAGTCACCGCCTGGGAATAAATTCAGGGCCATTGGATGAATATGATTTCCCAAAATGTTCAGGTAAACTTTGCTGTTGATTCTACCATGCAGAGCAACTATTGGACCGACGCATTTCCATGATGTGGCGGCCCAAACTATCACTGATTTACCTACATGATTTATTGTTGGAAGAAGGCAGTCAGGGTTGTAAACTTCTTTTGGCTATTTCCACACATAAACTCGCCCTGAAATTGGGAAAAGAGAAAAACCGGACTCAGCTGAGAATGTGACTTGCTTCTATTAGTCTGCAGTCTAGGCATTGTGATCTCTGCACCACTTCAACCACTTCTGCATGTTACGAGTGGAGAGAAGAGGTTTCCTTACGGCGGCTCTTCCATGATATGCAGATTTATGGAGCTCACGACGAACAGTTTTGGTAGAAACTGGACTATTTTGGACGGTCAGTAATATTTGCAAGTCCGGCCCAAATTGCTACGGTTGCTAGATGTTTTGCCCTGTTACTCGAATTGCGTCATAGGCCTGGATATTGTAGCTCTTGAAAAACCAAAGAGTTCAGCAACCTTAGTGATCGAGGCCCCTGCTATGCGAGCTCCAACCATTTGCTTTTTTTCGAACTCGGAGAGGTCACGCATTTAGCTTAAATTTTACTAAATTCTAAAAATAAATAAGACAAAGACAGTAAATTAGATAAATAAACGTATTTACAATAGATATAACCTGCAATTACGAAGTTTTAGGTAACGTTTTTAATATAATAGGATTTTAAAATATAGGAGTGGAATTTGCACCTGCTCCAATTATTTTGTCCAACCCTTATATATATATATATATATATATATATATATATATATATATATATATATATATATATATATATATATATATATA
The DNA here is from genome assembly GCA_964036315.1 of Acanthosepion esculentum. NCBI lineage: Eukaryota > Metazoa > Mollusca > Cephalopoda > Sepiida > Sepiidae > Acanthosepion > Acanthosepion esculentum. The sequence continues at coordinate 102,857,849 of OZ038490.1, read as the reverse complement.
TACATACATATCATTAATACAAATAACATAAATCACTTAGCTTATGAATTTTATATTCAGCACCTCAGCTCCAGACGAAAATTTTGTAATCGTTCGGTCCACTCGTCAATATGTTTCAGCATGTTTGAGTGTGTGCGTGCTTGTGCGTGTTTGTGTGCGCGCTCCCGTTTATTGTAAATTATAACTGCTCTCTTGCTACCCACAATGCATTAAGACCAGATTAAAAAAATAAAGGGATAACATAGTTAGTTTTGATGATGATGATGATTATGATAAAGATCATTATGATGATGATCTAAAAGTGTATATACAAGTAAATAAAGTTGTATTTACTTCTAGCTATATCTTTGCCTACACTCACAATATATGCAAATAGTCTGTTGATAGGTAAAAATCTATTTATCATGATATACAGTTTTCCTCTCCTATTTATGGGCAAGATTCTCTTTCCCTCTCTAAGATCTCAGTGCCGCTTCCTGGTAACCTTTTCCAATTCTTTACTTTCAATACTTGATCGTTATGCGTAAGCTGAGGACCACCCGCGTTGGGACGCCGGTTCGGCCGAAAGCAAGCGATCGGCACGTGGTAAATATCGCTATTTTTACTAGTGGGTCGGCATCTTGCCACATCTGACCCTGCCCAAACCTCCACAGGGACACCTTGCACAACACGTTTCTAAGGAACTGCACTTCTAGAAGCGACCTAGGAATTGTTCCCACTTTCATGTTAGTGCAGTCGCCGCTATTTTCGCCCAAGCCTGTCGCTGAGAAGCTCGACGTCTATAATGGACATTTACTTTGCTTTATTACAACGTTTTTTTTTATTCATTTATTTTCTGAATATATTTTTCTTGATTTCTGCTTTAACTTTTTTATTCGATTCCCAATAGATATTTATTAATGTTGGCTACACGTTGAGTATCCCCCCTCGAATCAGATACACTGGTCAGCTGGGCGAGCTAGCAAACATTCTGATACAAGAAGCATTCGATTTTATGTATTCTCATTTCAATTGTGGTAATAGGAGAAAGGTTCGCAACCAGACTAAGAATGGGTTTAAATCAGATTCTGAAGATTTTGGTCACAATTTCAAATTTTCCATTGCAACTTCATACACTTTTTCTTTGTATTTATTATTTATTTTGCTTTCTATATTTTTATTTTTATGCTTAGAAAATGACAGATATAAATATCCATTTCAGATCTCACCTGACCTGATGCGTGTTTTATCTCACCTGACTTGATGGCTACGTGAGGGAAGACGCACAATATTCTGAGATAGAACTTACGCTATAATAGCACCCAGTAATTAATGCTTCCAAACAAGGTTTTTGTTGTTTCATGCAATAAAATGGCAAAACAAACCTAAAACAAAAGATAATATACATTTACTATCTTGAATGTTTAATTATGCAACTCTATATAAGAAACGAGGACGGCCGTATCAGCAAAACACTCTGCTGCTGTAAACAATATGTGGCGATGCCTTCGTAGCCGCTCAACGAATTAATGGCGACTGATTAAAAATCGCCGGAACGTTGGATTTGCCGAACCATAGATTAAAGAAGCCGGTATGTACAACATTTATCATGGCATTAGACAATATTAATCTGCCTGCCGGAACTACTACAAACGCTGCGATTTCATTTTTATGAGTTAATAGCTGGATTGGACATGACTATTTTAGATACAATTTTGCATGTTACATTTCTTCTATTAGAAATAGAAACATTAATAATGAGCGGGAAGAAAGAAGTCTTATCAACAGGACAGAAGATATGTTGAGATGTCATTTAACTTTTTGCAGATTAATATAGGCAGGAAAGCATGGAGCAGGAAAGGAGTCCAGCACGTGGGAAGTGCGTGAAAAGAAACATATAACTTACGTCTATATCTAGCCAACTCATCTGTAAATTGCTGAGATCTCGACCACTTCAGTACTGCCATTAGATTAAAAAATCTTGGTACTATAACGAAGAGTTTATCCGAACGATTATCATGAAAGTATTTATAGAATTAGCAGAAAGAGTCAACCTTATGGCGATGAGAAAGTGGCTGAAGCCGAGCTTCCAGAACAGGACCGATAAATTGCTGATTCTTCTTTGGATTTTATCAAGACCATCAAGGTAAATAGCAGGGGCACATTTCCTTCCATATATGTGATACATAATTTTCTTAAATTTAATTTTCTTTTCTCTTCCGTTTCTCATTCATTTCAGCTTCACTCCTTCCATTTACATTTCTTTATCCTCTATGCACCTCTCTTTCTTCTTAAAGCCATAAACTTCCACTATTCCCCACTTTCTTTCTTTGTTTTTCTCTCACTCACTCTCTTTCTCTCCCTCTCTCTCTCTTTCCATTGTAAAATCTTTCATCTTGCGTTCTGCCACAGCCTCGGTGTGTATCGGTCTGACAACTATCACTAACAGAGAGAGAGGCAGCAGACGATAAACCGACAAGAAATCGCGTGACAACGTCATTTCCGGCGACGACACGCTAACGACGGCTGTTATGTTTCTTTTAATTTATTACAGGGTGCGTGGAGAAATTGTCGTCTTAATTACGCAAAAATGAAAATAACATTGACATCTCATTTTAGCAGATATATTTGACAAAACTGCACAAAACCCACTTCAAATACGCAAGAGAATATTTATTTAACAAAATCAGTATTAGTTTCAACCACGGCCTCCAGATGTCTTCGGAATCTGCTGCAACTATTCTCGACGGTATTCTTGTATGAATTGGTGAATGCTGTCATAATCCTTGCCTTCAGTTCATCTTTTGTGTTATAAGGAGTTTTGTTGGTGTCTCGCCCACAAGCAATAATGAAGTGGTTTGCAGTCTGTGGAGTTAGGTGGCCAGATGTAAGATGTATGGTGGTCGCAGAAATTATCTGAGAATCATGACTGGGTTTTCCTCCTTGTGTGGCATGGCGCAGAGCCCTGTTGCCAGACATAGGGTTTCCCAGCACAACCTCCTCAAGGCACTTGATGTAGGATTCCTTACTGAGTCCCTCACCATCAAATTCGGGAGTTCTTTTCTCATCAGAACATTCGGAGTGAGTTTTCCAAGCTGCCGTAACTCCGTAATCACTATTAGAATCATCCAGCTCTTTCCGAATCCTCTGCGCTGCCGTCACATTGACACCCAAACACTCTGAAATGTTTGTTCTGGAGTTTTTGACGCAAATGCCAAGCAGTACAGCATAACATTTCCAGATTTCTGGCGGTGTGCATTTCCTACTATACTGAGCAGTCGACAAAATTATAAAACAATCAACGCGCATGCGCAAAATTAAAAATATAAAATGGTGACAATTTATCCATCGCATCCTATATTTACAAAGAGCTAAACAATTAAACAGCCACTTTTCAACCATCGTAGTAGTGTTCGATCCGCCATTTTTATCTATTTCTCCTTTTTGCTATCCATTTCAGTTTTAACTTTCGTATGTCTTCCATCACAATACAGGATTTCGTTCACGTTCACGATAAACAGTTTTTTCTTCTTCTTTGAAGCAGTGGCTAGAGGAAAGAATGTCATATTCTTGCGTCGTCTAAGTAATGGTTTCTGAAAAAATGTTTAGTTCATGCATTTTCTTCATTATCATTTCTCGATTGTAGATTTATTTCCACTCCTCTCAATAATATTAAATTCTAAAAAATCATAAAGAGACCACAAAAATTATATAGAATTTGATTCTCAGCTAAAAATTTGAAACCTAAAAATATGATTCTACAGATGAATGAAAAGAAACCAATCACAGAAGATGTGATTAACGACGCAGTTTTAAGAACAGCAACTACAAAGGTACTGTTAATAACATCCGGAAAAGACAGCTGAAATTGTTGGCACATTTAATAAAGAAGAATGTATGGAAAAAAATCAAACTCACCGGGCATATCGCAGGTAATTGAAGCTGCTTGAATAATAATAATAGTGAATGAATGACAAAACAAGAGCAAAGCGACATTATAAAGGTTACTTAGAGCAAAAAAAAAAGGTTGTCGAGAGTCATAATCGCCTCCCCGCTGACAGCAAATGCCATTTGAATGCAATGACCACACCTACTTCTCAACTATCGGCCACCTCCGCAAACAATGTGCTATTGTATTTAATCTATAATACACCAACATCAAAATAATATTTCAATTCTGCTACAAAATTGGTATTGTCAATTTTACGAATTTTCAACCTCATGATGAAACAAAGGGAACATAAAAGTTTTTAAAAAATCGAGAAGACAGTAATAATGTAAAAAGACTAGTTTTTTAATTTTCTATTTTAATCACTTCATCCTAAGCAAGGTTATAAAGCCACTAAGACGGCAGATGGAAAATACGATAAAAAGAAACTCTGTTCTGGAGAGAGAACGACAAAAGGACAGCAATAAAAAGACAGATAAATGCGATTGAGCATCCATTCAAATTTTTTAAGTTTAAATTTGACTGGGAAGCAAGAAGCAGGAAAAGATTTCCACAGGTGAGAAGTACGGGTGAAGAAATTATTAGCATATAAATTACGGTTATGTCTAGCTGTTTAAACTGTAAAATGATAAAACCTTGCCGTACTGTGCTTAAATTGATAAAATTTAGATACCATAATGGAAAGTTCATCAGAACAGTTAACCATAAAAATATTTATGGAAAAGACACAAGGATGCTACATTAGTGCCTTGGGGCGGGGAATGAAGTCGAGATGCCAGATTAGGACCAATAACTTTGTAGTGTCTTCCTTGAACTTGATCAATAATCTCTAAATATATAACAGAAGTAATAGAACAGATGTGGCAACAATATTCATTGAATGGACGAATAGTCTCTATTCTCGGCATGAATTCGACGATGTTCTGGGAGTACTCTTTCGAAAATTGGGTCGTGTTACATGAACCAATCAGCAATGTTTTTGATTTGCGACACGTAATATAAGTATCTATAAGCGGATGAGTGCATAGTCATCATAGATTTAGCCACGATACGTATAAGTAGTTTGTGACAATCAGACGATAACTAATTTGAATCGATGTTAACAAAGTACGCTAATAAAAGTACTCCTCGTGCTTTTACACAATCACAACCAGACGAAACAGTCGATACCAGCCATGCTGGATTCCTACTATAATTTAGTCTGTGCCCAAATGTGGGCCTTCTATCTGAATATTTGCTGCAGAAATCAAGATTCATCAGACCAGGACTTGTCTGACCATGCTTCTAATTTTGTCACTTTTTCTCATTCTTAGCGAAATGTAGTGTCATTTCCTATTTCCCATCCGACAGGACTGGCGCTGTCCTGGTCGTTCGCAGCTATAGGTTTGTATGTTCTGAAATGTCCTTCTATATATCTCCGCTGTAGAGTGATTGTTTCGGCTATTCCTGCCTTTTTATCAGCTTAAACCACTCTTTTCTTCTCCTTTAACCGCTTTCATCAACAAGGACTTTAAGTTCATAGAAATACCACTCAATTGATTTTATTTTATTTTTCTGGACATTCTATATAGATTTTATATATATTTGTCCATGAATCAACAGTTGAAATACTTAGAAGCACACCTTTGGAAACAGTTATCATGCAGAGTTCAAAATCACTTAAAATATATTTCCTTCCCACAATAAATCATGAAATGAAATTCAGCAAATGACCATGATCATGTTTACTTACCGATATGCATTAAATTCCTGTAACGTCATAGGTCCATTGTAATTTGCATGAATAGTCTTTGTTTTCTTATTGAAATCACCAGTGAGTGGATATATAACAATGCTAGCTGCGTGGTTTCGAGTACAAGCGGCTAATAGGTTGGTTTGTTATTCTCTGTAGCAGACACATTCTAAGGCATATGTATGTTTCTCCAGAACCGACAGAACGAAAATTGTGTTTAATACTACTTTTAGAGACTTTAAAGATTTGGTGCGAAGCTGATAAGCTGTTGAATAAGGCAAGTAGGCCCAAACACTTGGTTACGATGAGTTATTTTCTTTTTTTTTCTTTTTGGTTCCAGAAAAAACATTCCCGGATTCTGTAAATTTTCATCGAATCCATTTCAATTTGAAAATTTGCATCAAATTTTGCTGAAATTTCGAAGGACTTCTCAACAGTGCCTCACGGAGGAATCGTTTCTTCAGGGAGGTATTTTTAAGAAGTTACGTTTTTATATTATTTCGGGAAAGGCAATAAAGCCACTAAGATGCAGGTAGTTACTGGGAATGAAAGATTCTGATAAAACACATTATTAATGAAAGAGGACAATAGTAAAACAGGAATCAAAGAAACAGAAGATGACGATTGATATTAGTTTTAAATTTTATAGATCACCTGAATGAAAAGCAAGAAGACTGCCTATGCAATTTCAAGTGTATAATGATTAATCACAGGTGTCAGTCTAGTACCGCCCTTATAATCTAAATAAAGTTGAAGAAAGCTCATCGGAAAAAATACCATGAAAGCATTAATAAAACTTTTTCTGTGAAGTACCACGTCAGAACCGTTAGTATTGCATATTGTTTTTCATGGATGTTTTTAAGAAAGGTCTGTGACAAATCGACAAACCTTTAATGAAATCGGTCCAACAGCCTTGCACATGCCAAGCTCTGGCTTTTATTCATTATAATTTACTACTTATACCACATATAACACAGCGATATACATGTGGATATCATATATTTATGGCCATATCACAATGAAACAACGTTTTTTGTCCAATCCCTGAAGTTAAGCAAATTTGGGCCCAGTCGATACCAAGATGGCTGTACGCTTGGAAAATAAACATGGATGTGTAGGTAGGTGTTATGCATAATAGTTCGAACTCCAGTCGTGTTATTAACATTCATTAAGATCAAATACACTTGCGGAAAAAATAAGCATCTATTTTCCCCACACTAGTTACATGTTAGAATAGCAAGACAGTGTTCTCTGGCCTTGATTGGAGACCGGTCTACGGCAGAAAGTAAGGGAATAGTTCTGTCATGTCAGAGATAAATCGAAAAGTGATATGATTGCGTGCATCACGTATGACGCTGAAGGAATTAATATCACAAAGAGAGAAACTATTTAATTAAAATCAGCAGTTTTATCTGATAAGGTTTAAGTCAAGAAGATCCAATGCATAGTTGTTCGCAAAAGGAACAAGCCAACATCCAAATTACAAATTAGAGGGGAAAAAATTAATAAGTAAATTCTTCCACGATTTCTGCTCTCATTTTTAATCTGGCTGCCAACAAACATGTTGATCTGATGTAATAGTTTTTAAAAAATCTGCTTCTCCACTGGATCCTGTTGTTTTTTAAATGATTCTTGCTTTACTGCTTGTTGGAAATCCTCCTGTCTTTTTCCAGTCTTTAAGAACTCAGGTAAACTTTCCGATCCTTCGATCTATCGATCTCTTGACCTATTAACCTTCTCTCTATTTTTAAAACTACGATCGAACCTAATAAATTCTGAATTGGTAAAGTTTCTCACATAGCATAGCCGACTTTTTGGCAAGTTATATGGCTTTCGCTTCTCTAGTTAAATTGCTGATGTTCTATTATTGCCAAAAGAGTCTATCAAGCTTTAGCTGAGACTGGTGAAGCTCGGGTTGTTGCTTTGGACATCTTAAAAGGGTTTGACAGGTCTTCGTCATACGTTGACAGACAATATTTCCGGATAAATTTTTAAGCTCATTAAGTATTTCTGATCAAATCGCGAAATGAAAATTGTCCGGAACGGCCACTCTTCTAGATCTTTTATTTCTAACATAGGTACCCCATTGTGCTCTATACCTGAATCTATTTTGTTATAAATTATCATCAATGACCTTTCTTAAGACATCAGTTGATATCTATGCTGATGATATAAGCATTAACTCTTGTCTCGAAAGTAAGTCTGATTAATTTAATAAAAACTCCAAAACGAAAATGATCACTATTAATCACCTGAAATGCCCCATGCCTGACCCCCATGTACATGGCTGATACTAAACTCCACAATTTCCTGTCCTTTGTCGCAATTAATAAATTTTATGTTTTTGTTATTTCTTCTAAACCTTGTAAAGCCATCCATTTACTCATCATCCATTTAGATGATGCATTTGTTTCCGCTGTCTTTCTTGCTTCCTATCTGTCCTGGGAGATTCACTCTTTCCAAGCACGCTTTCCCCATTATGTGCCCTAGAAACTGTCTCTCATTGGTATCATGCATAAGTTTCATTTGTGTTTCCATCTCTATAGCTTCATTTTTGCTCACATTTCTATTGCTTCAAGTCTCTACTTTCTCTGTGAGACGTTTGTCCAGCATTCGATGCCATAGAGCAAACCCGATATTACGTGGAAATTCAGTACTACTTTCTTTGTTTCTAAAGAAATTCTTATGTTTCTTAAATACTCTGCTTAATTTTGGAATGATTCTTTTGCTAGTATAAATGAAGAAAACCATAACTTGACCCAAATATCTGCTTTTCCTAGTTCCTGCGTGACTCTCCCTCTCTCCTGGTGGGAGTCAGTGTGGGGGTTAACATAAGATAACTTACCACATTCAAAGACGCCATCACCATAGAGGCACTACCAAAATGACCATATCGATTTGGCAATGGATTTGCCTGATGCCGACTGAATTTCAGTATAAATACAACAAAGCTGAGGCTACTCAGTCTTGTAATCATTGAATTAATTGCCACCCACCATAAAACGATATAGCACTTTGTTTTGGCTAAGAGTAGATATGCATCTGAAAATAAGATTGTATGCAAACAAAAAGCTAAAATATCTTCACATCAACTACGTCGATGTCAAAATAATGAATATATATAGCTCTCTGGGGAGGAAGTGTGGGTTTGTAAACAGTGACCATTACGTCTCATAATGCAAGACTCTTCGGTAAATCGAATCGAGTTCTCTCTGTCACCGTGTGTTTATCTAAAAATAAATACGCTTAAATTCTCCTTCATCCCTGCCGTGCGTCAACGGCTTAGTGGTAGAATACCCAACTGACACTAATTCAGTTGGATTCCGATCCTAGCTAGAGGCAAACGGACGTCTAACCACACTGATGAGCTGTGATACAGCGGAACAGTCTGTCTGTGGATGACAATATATATATATATATATATATATATATATATATATATATATATATATGTATATATATATATATATATGAATTTAACGTTATATAAAAAATTGTATTCAGAAAAACATGACAATGTTTCCCAAGAAAATTTCCAGTTTGTCCTAGTTCTCTCTCACTATCTCTCTCTCTCTCTCTCTCTCTCTCTCTCGATATATATATATATATATATATATATATATATATATATATATATATGTATGTATGTATGTATAAACTCTAGCAAAACGCAGCAGAGCATAAATGTTATTCTTCTTTATTCTGTAGACAAGCAACCATTAAAAGCGGACATTTTCTTTCGAATATCCCCTGCCGCGGATTTCAAAGACCTTTTCTTACAATGGCTATATATGCTTGGCACTGTTTTTTTCTGTAAATATTGCTGCATGGCAAAATATGAAAATAAAAGAATAAATGCCAAATTCCTAATTGAAAAAGAATAAAAAAAACTTATCTGAGAGAAACATTGAAAAGAATAAATGCAATCTATTCCATTCGTGTTAATAAAGATATATGCCAGTTGCAGAACTGTTCTGAGCAAAATGTTCTTGTAATTATCATCACGCAGAACACCAGATTTTTCAATTGGCCCTTGCTCGGTGAAATGTGGCAGGAGTTCTCGGCAAATATCCATTCTCAATTTCATTGTTATTGATACCACTAAATTTAGGAGTTTTCACAGCGTGAGACGGATTTAGATGAAATGATAGATGTAAGCCTTTGCCAATGTTACTTGTGCGAACAAGAACCCAATTGACTCTACCAAAATTAGGATACAACGCATCGATTCCATTTTCTGTGCCGGTATTTATTACACTATCCCAGTAATATGGAAGTTGAAAAGAGAGAAAAATTATCTTGGTTAACTACAGTTTCCAATACTCATTACAGACATTAGTATATCCGTGATGCACTAACACCTAAACGCAATGGAAATAACGATCAGATTACTTGAAAGAAAACAATACTAAATATTTATTGTGCACAATATGACTTCATACACTCATATCCCAAAGATGAAATTATATATATATATATATATATATATATATATATATATATATATATATATATATATATGTATATATAATTTCGATATAGATTACACGGATAGAATAAGTTGTGTGAACGGTCAAATAAAAGAACTTCATACATGTATTATGTCTCGAAGAGAAAACGGGTATACCCATTGTTTCATTTATGTTTCTCGTTAGGAACATGTTCTTTTCTTTTCTTCTGCTAACCACCGCGGGCAATAAAGTCTAGCTTACTCGCGGTCTACTCACCAACTAGGTTTCTTTACTGATGTCATTCACTAGCCTTCACTTAATTTCAGGAATTCGTCTTACCAAGGTGAGATAATATACTTCTGCAATCCATTCCCAATATTAGTCAGCAATAATTGAGCACTTAATATGCATTCGTCAAATATATGCCAAAAAAGACAAAACTGTTTACATATGAATCAGCATTCTTGCCTAGTATAAGACTATCTATGCTTACTCTCTAGAAACAAATTGTAGCATCATTGCCTTCTGCTTTGAAACTGAGCGCAGTAGATATTTGCACCATATATAAAGTTTGAACTGGCACTTGAGAATAAAATATAATATAAAGGAACGAAGACATCCTATAGAAAAAAATAAAGATTATTCAATAAAAGTGCACTCAGATAGATCTCTACGCGTCTTCGTGATACTCATCATGGACCGAGCAGTTAGGTCACTTTATGTTTAGCATTAATAATAATAACGAAGTCCGTCGATGACGACGACGCTGTCTGCTCCACCAAATGAGAAGAATGAGGCGAACTAGAGAAGTCGCTGATTGATGAAATGATGTTGACGTTGATGCTTGCGAAGACCAGATTGAGACGTACATTGACTTCTACAAATGTCGCTACCTGGTGAAGGTGGCCCACGCACCAGGTGATGATGACATTGTTGCAGTTTCTTGTCTCGAGTTAGATTAATATCAAACCTTTCAATAACCTGAAAGCATTATGTCGTCCAACAGTTGCGATTAGCTACTTTAACAGGGTTAATACAGCAATGTCTCAGCATTAGTTTCAGTTGGTTTTGAACCAATTGTTGTGATCTCCAAAATAGGCTGTCCTTCAAAGATTTCCCCATATAGAATACTCATTGATAGACGGTCGTTGAGCAGGCTGATAACATGAGCAATTCACCTGAACTGTTGTTGGATGATAAGAGCCTCAATATATCTGCTGCTTGTACGTTGGAAAATATTGACTCTGAATGCCGCTACCTGGTGAAGATGGCTCGCGCACAAGGTGATCATGACGTTATTGCCGTTCCTGATCTCAACTTCGGCTAGTATCAAACCTTTATATAGTCTGACGGCATTGTGCCGTCCAACCGTTGCGATTGCCTAGTCTAACAGCCATTATTCGATCTTGCTGTGACAATCAAAGAAAACTTTGGAAACTGTAAATATAGAAGGCTCGTATATGCGCTCTATATGGATTTCAGATTTCAGAGCCATATAAAAAGACGGATAAGCATATAACTCTGGCCTTATGGTTACTGTTCGAAAAACAGAATTTCTCTGTCCACGGTTGGGTCCACTTCTTCAAAACACTAATGTTTCATTTTCAGACGGTGGTGAGCACAGCAAATGCGTTATTAACTTCCCGTATCTAGGGACACTTTTGTTATCCACTTGCAGAATTGACAACGAATGACAAAATCGCATCCATCAAGCATCAAACACATTTGGGCAACGTTGTGATCGAGTCTTTCTAAACAGGAATTTCTACCCCTCCACAAGGTCTCATCAGTGTACCACGATATATGCTTATCTATGTTTAGTATCAAACACTCGATGACGGAGTTTAAGAAGTTCTAGGTATTGGGAAGCTGATGATTCATCTCCTGCTGGAAATACCCTCGCCCAGATACCACAGTATAGAGGATATAATCAGTAGAGCTCAGTATCATATTCCAAATGCGACCCCAGTGTCTTTTGGGCAATGTGAGAACGAGTAGATTTATGTTGCAACAAATATATTTTTCTTGGGGCATCTCGAGTAGATTTATGTTGCAACAAATATATTTTTTTTGTGGCATCTCGAGTAGAGTTATGGTGCAACAGATATATTTTTCTTGTGGCATCTCGAGTAGAGTTATGTTGCAACAGATATATTTTTCTTGTGGCATCTCGAGTAGAGTTATGTTTCAACAGATATATTTTTCTTGTGGCATCTCGAGTAGATTTATGTTGCAACAAATATATTTTTCTTGTGACATCTCGAGTAGAGTTATGTTGCAACACATATATTTTTCTTGTGGCATCTCGAGTAGAGTTATGTTGCAACAGATATATTTTTCTTGTGGCATCTCGAGTAGAGTTATGTTGCAACACATATTTTTCTTGGGGCATCTCGAGTAGAGTTATGGTGCAAAAGAAATATTTTTCATGGGGCATCTCGAGTAGAGTTATGGTGCAAAAGAAATATTTTCTTGGGGCATCTCGAGTAGAGTTATGTCGCAACAGATATATTTTTCTTGTAGCATCTCGAGCAGTGTTATGTTGCAACAGATATATTTTTCTTGTGGCATCTCGAGTAGAGTTATGGTGCAACAGATATATTTTTCTTGTGGCATCTCGAGTAGATTTATGTTGCAACAAATATATTTTTCTTGTGGCACCTCGAGTAGAATTATGGTGCAACAGAAATATTTTTTGGGGTCATCTCGAGTACAGTTATGATGCAACAGAAATATTTTTCTTGGGGCATCTCGAGTAGAGTTATGGTGCAACAGAAATATTTTTCATGGGGCATCTCGAGTAGAGTTATGGTGCAAAAGAAATATTTTCTTGGGGCATCTCGAGTAGAGTTATGTCGCAACAGATATATTTCTCTTGTGGCATCTCGAGTAGAGTTATGTTGCAACAGATATATTTTTCTTGTGGCATCTCGAGTAGAGTTATGATGCAACAGATATATTTTTCTTGGGGTATCTCGAGTAGAGTTATGGTGTAACAGATATATTTTTCTTGGGGCATCTCGAGTAGAGTTATGGTGCACAGAAATATTTTTCATGGGGCATCTCGAGTAGAGTTATGGTGCAAAAGGAATATTTTCTAGGGGCATCTCGAGTAGAGTTATGTCGCAACAGATATATTTTTCTTGTGGCATCTCGAGTAGAGTAATGTTGCAACAGATATATTTTTCTTGTGGCATCTCGAGTAGAGTTATGGTGCAACAGATATATTTTTCTAGGGGCATCTCGAGTAGAGTTATGTTGCAACAGATATATTTTTCTTGGGGCATCTCGAGGAGAGTTATGGTGCAACAGAAATATTTTTCTTGGGGCATCTCGGGTAGAGTTATGTTGCAACAGATATATTTTTCATGGGGCATCTCGAGTAAAGTTATGTTGCAACAGATATATTTTTCATGGGGCATCTCGAGTAGATTTATGTTGCAACAAATATATTTTTCTTGTGGCATCTCGAGTAGAGTTATGTTGCAACAGATATATTTTTCTTGTGGCATCTCGAGTAGAGTTATGGTGCAACAGATATATTTTTCTTGTGGCATCTCGAGTAGATTTATGTTGCAACAAATATATTTTTCTTGTGGCACCTCGAGTAGAATTATGGTGCAACAGAAATATTTTTTGGGGTCATCTCGAGTACAGTTATGATGCAACAGAAATATTTTTCTTGGGGCATCTCGAGTAGAGTTATGGTGCAAAAGAAATATTTTCTTGGGGCATCTCGAGTAGAGTTATGTCGCAACAGATATATTTCTCTTGTGGCATCTCGAGTAGAGTTATGTTGCAACAGATATATTTTTCTTGTGGCATCTCGAGTAGAGTTATGATGCAACAGATATATTTTTCTTGGGGTATCTCGAGTAGAGTTATGGTGTAACAGATATATTTTTCTTGGGGCATCTCGAGTAGAGTTATGGTGCACAGAAATATTTTTCATGGGGCATCTCGAGTAGAGTTATGGTGCAAAAGGAATATTTTCTAGGGGCATCTCGAGTAGAGTTATGTCGCAACAGATATATTTTTCTTGTGGCATCTCGAGTAGAGTAATGTTGCAACAGATATATTTTTCTTGTGGCATCTCGAGTAGAGTTATGGTGCAACAGATATATTTTTCTAGGGGCATCTCGAGTAGAGTTATGTTGCAACAGATATATTTTTCTTGGGGCATCTCGAGGAGAGTTATGGTGCAACAGAAATATTTTTCTTGGGGCATCTCGGGTAGAGTTATGTTGCAACAGATATATTTTTCATGGGGCATCTCGAGTAAAGTTATGTTGCAACAGATATATTTTTCATGGGGCATCTCGAGTAGATTTATGTTGCAACAAATATATTTTTCTTGTGGCATCTCGAGTAGAGTTATGTTGCAACAGATATATTTTTCTTGTGGCATCTCGAATAGAGTTATGATGCAACAGATATATTTTTCTTGTGGCATCTTGAGTAGAGTTATGTTGCAACAAATATATTTTTCTTGTGGCATCTCGAGTAGAGTTATGGTGCAACAGAAATATTTTCTTGGGGCATCTCGATTAGAGTTATGTCGCAACAGATATATTTTTCTTGTAGCATCTCGAGTAGAGTTATGTTGCAACAGATATATTTTTCTTGTGGCATCTCGAGTAGAGTTATGTTGCAACAGATATATTTTTCTTGGGGCATCTCGAGTAGATTTATTTTGCAACAAATATATTTTTCTTGTGGCATCTCGAGTAGCTTTATGTTGCAACAAATATATTTTTCTTGTGGCATCTCGAGTAGAGTTATGGTGCAACAGATATATTTTTCTTGTGGCATCTCGAGTAGAGTTATGTTGCAACAGATATATTTTTCTTGTGGCATCTCGAGTAGAGTTATGGTGCAACAGATATATTTTTCTTGGGGCATCTCGAGTAGAATTATGTTGCAACAGAAATATTTTTCATGGGGCATCTCGAGTAGAGTTATGGTGCAAAAGAAATATTTTCTTGGGGCAACTCGAGTAGATTTATGTTGCAACAAATATATTTTTCTTGTGGCATCTCGAGTAGAGTTATGGTGCAACAGATATATTTTTCTTGGGGCATCTCGAGTAGAGTTATGTTGCAACAGACATATTTTTCTTGGGGCATCTCGAGTAGATTTATGTTGCAACAAATATATTTTTCATGGCGCATCTTGAGTAGAGTTATGCTGCAACAGATATATTTTTCTTGTGGCATCTCGAGTAGAGTTATGTTTCAACAGATATATTTTTCATGAGGCATCTCGAGTAGATTTATGTTGCAACAAATATATTTTCTTCTGGCATCTCGAGTAGAGTTATGTTGCAACAGATATATTTTTCATGGGGCATCTCGAGTAGAGTTATGTTGCAACAGATATATTTTTCATGGGGCATCTCGAGTAAAGTTATGTTGCAACAGATATATTTTTCATGGGGCCTCTCGAGTAGAGTTATGTTGCAACAGATATATTTTTCATGGGGCATCTCGAGTAGATTTATGTTGCAACAAATATATTTTTCTTGTGGCATCTCGAGTAGAGTTATGTTGCAACAGATATATTTTTCTTGTGGCATCTCGAGTAGAGTTATGTTGCAACAGATATATTTTTCTTGTGGCATCTCGAGTAGAGTTATGTTGCAACAGATATATTTTTCTTGGGGCATCTCGAGTAGAATTATGGTCCAACAGAAATATTTTCATTGGGCACCTCGAGTAGAGTTATGGCGCAAAAGAAATATTTTCTTGGGGCATCTCGAGTAGAGTTATGTCGCAACAGATATATTTTTCTTGTAGCATCTCGAGTAGAGTTATGTTGCAACAGATATATTTTTCTTGTGGCATCTCGAGTAGAATTATGTTGCAACAGATATATTTTTCTTGGGGCATCTCGATTAGATTTATGTTGCAACAAATATATTTTTGTTGGGGCATCTCGAGTAGATTTATGTTGCAACAAATATATTTTTCTTGTGGCATCTCGAGTAGAGTTATGGTGCAACAGATATATTTTTCTTGTGGCATCTCGAGTAGAGTTATGGTGCAACAGAAATATTTTTCTTGGGGCATCTCGAGTAGAGTTATGATGCAACAGAAATATTTTTCTTGGGGCATCTCGAGTAGAGTTATGGTGCAACAGAAATATTTTTATGGGGCATCTCGAGTAGAGTTATGGTGCAAAAGAAATATTTTCTTGGGGCACCTCGAGTAGAGTTATGTAAAAAAACAGATATATTTTTCTTGTGGCATCTCGAGTAGAGTTATGTTGCAACAGATATATTTTTCTTGTGGCATCTCGAGTAGAGTTATGTTGCAACAGATATATTTTTCTTGGAGCATCTCGAGTAGATTTATGTTGCAATAAATATATTTTTCTTGTGGCATCTCGAGTAGAGTTATGGTGCAACAGATATATTTTTCTTAGGGCATCTCGAGCAGAGTTAGGGTGCAACAGATATATTTTTCTTGGGGCATCTCGAGTAGAGTTATGGTGCAACAGAAATATTTTTCTTGGGGCATCTCGAGTAGAGTTATGTTGCAACAGATATATTTTTCTTGGGGCATCTCGAGTAGAGTTATGATGCAACAGAAATATTTTTCTTGGGGCATCTCGAGTAGAGTTATGATGCAACAGATATATTTTTCTTGGGGCATCTCGAGTATAGTTATGGTGCAACAGAAATATTTTTCATGGGGCATCTCGAGTAGAGTTATGTCGCAACAGATATATTTTTCTTGGGGCATCTCGAGTAGAGTTATGTTGCAACAGATATATTTTTCTTGTGGCATCTCGAAAAGAGTTATGTTGCAACAGATATATTTTTCTTGGAGCATCTCGAGTAGATTTATGTTGCAACAAATATATTTTTCTTGTGGCATCTCGAGTAGAGTTATGGTGCAACAGATATATTTTTCTTAGGGCATCTCGAGTAGAGTTATGGTGCAACAGAAATATTTTTCTTGGGGAATCTCGAGTAGAGTTATGATGCAACAGAAATATTTTTCTTGGGGCATCTCGAGTAGAGTTATGGTGCAACAGAACTATTTTTATGGGGCATCTCGAGTAGAGTTATGGTGCAAAAGAAATATTTTCTTGGGGCACCTCGAGTAGAGTTATGTCAAAACAGATATATTTTTCTTGTGGCATCTCGAGTAGAGTTATGTTGCAACAGATATATTTTTCTTGTGGCATCTCGAGTAGAGTTATGTTGCAACAGATATATTTTTCTTGGAGCATCTCGAGTAGATTTATGTTGCAATAAATATATTTTTCTTGTGGCATCTCGAGTAGAGTTATGGTGCAACAGATATATTTTTCTTGTGGCATCTCGAGTAGAGTTATGGTGCAACAGATATATTTTTCTTGGGGCATCTCGAGTAGAGTTATGGTGCAACAGAAATATTTTTCTTGGGGCATCTCGAGTAGAGTTATGTTGCAACAGATATATTTTTCTTGGGGCATCTCGAGTAGAGTTATGATGCAACAGAAATATTTTTCTTGGGGCATCTCGAGTAGAGTTATGATGCAACAGATATATTTTTCTTGGGGCATCTCGAGTAGAGTTATGGTGCAACAGAAATATTTTTCATGGGGCATCTCGTGTAGAGTTATGTCGCAACAGATATATTTTTCTTGGGGCATCTCGAGTAGAGTTATGTTGCAACAGATATATTTTTCTTGTGGCATCTCGAGTAGAGTTATGTTGCAACAGATATATTTTTCTTGGAGCATCTCGAGTAGATTTATGTTGCAACAAATATATTTTTCTTGTGGCATCTCGAGTAGAGTTATGGTGCAACAGATATATTTTTCTTAGGGCATCTCCTGTAGAGTTATGGTGCAACAGATATATATTTCTTGGGGCATCTCGAGTAGAGTTATGTTGCAACAGATATATTTATCTTGTGGCATCTCGAGTAGAGTTATGGTGCAACAGATATATTTTTCATGCGGCATCTCGAGTAGATTTATGTTGCAACAAATATATTTTTCTTGTGGCATCTCGAGTAGAGTTATGTTGCAACAGATATATTTTTCTTGGGGTATCTCGAGTAGAGTTATGATGCAACAGAAATATTTTTCTTGGGGCATCTCGAGTAGAGTTATGATGCAACAGAAATATTTTTCTTGGGGCATCTCGAGTAGAGTTATGGTGCAACAGAAATATTTTTCATGGGGCATCTCGAGTAGAGTTATGTCGCAACAGATATATTTTTCTTGGGGCATCTCGAGTAGTTATATGTTGCAACAGATATATTTTTCATGGGGCATCTCGAGTAGATTTATGTTGCAACAAATATATTTTTCTTGTGGCATCTCGAGTAGTGTTATGTTGCAACAGATATATTTTTCTTGTGGCATCTCGAGTAGAGTTATGTTGCAACAGATATATTTTTCATGGGGCATCTCGAGTAGATTTATGTTGCAACAAATATATTTTTCTTGTGGCATCTCGAGTAGAGTTATGTTGCAAAAATTATATATTTTTCATGGGGCATCTCGAATGGAGTTATGTTGCAACAGATATATTTTTCATGGGGAATCTCGAGTAAAGTTATGTTGCAACAGATATATTTTTCATGGGGCATCTCGAGTAGAGTTATGTTGCAACAGATATATTTTTCATGGGGCATCTCGTGTAGATTTATGTTGCAACAAATATATTTTTCTTGTGGCATCTCGAGTAGAGTTATGTTGCAACAGATATATTTTTCTTGTGGCATCTCGAGTAGAGTTATGTTGCAACAGATATATTTTTCATGGGGCATCTCGAGTAGATTTATGTTGCAACAAATTTTTTCTTTCTTGTGGCATCTCGAGTAGAGTTATGTTGCAACAGATATATTTTTCATGGGGCATCTCGAGTAGATTTATGTTGCAACAAATATATTTTTCATGGGGCATCTCCAGTAAAGTTATGTTGCAACAGATATATTTTTCTTGTGGCATCTCGAGTAGAGTTATGTTGCAACAGATATATTTTTCTTGTGGCATCTCGAGTAGATTTATGTTGCAACAGATATATTTTTCTTGTGGCATCTCGAGTAGAGTTATGTTGCAACAGAAATATTTTTCATGGGGCATCTCGAGTAGAGTTATGGTGCAAAAGAAATATTTTCTTGGGGCATCTCGAGTAGAGTTATGTCGCAACAGATATATTTTTCTTGGGGCATCTCGAGTAGAGTTATTGTGCAACAGAATGATTTTTCTTGGGGCATCTCGATCCAGAGTTTCGACACACTGTCAAGTGTTTTCATGTAGGTGGTAGTAATGATCCCCACCGTAGTAATGCACATTAATTTTATCCCTTTCTAATAATCTTCTAATCCATACCATCCTATTAATGCAACAGTGGGCATTAACTGGTTCCAAATTGTTGCCGATCTAAAAACAACAAGAACGGTGTTTATTTATTATTGGCATATATAATCTTAGCAATATATAATGCGCAGCTGGCTAACGAATAAGTTAACGTTTAAACTCGTAGTCGAAAAAATAATAAAAATTACAAATTTTTAAATGTACAAACACAGCATGCATTATTGTCAGCAAAACATACAGTTCAAATTGCGAGTTACTTATTGTCAATGTCGAAAAAAGCAGGAACAGAAATGTAACTATTTAACAGCCAACTGAAAGTACGAAACGGAATTTCGAACGCCTAGTGTGATAGTAAAAGATTCCTTAAAGAACCTAAGAAAAGTATTCCTAGATATGAAAATGTTTTAAGAGATTTTAATCAACAGAGTTAAAGTTCTTATGATGAATTCAGTGAATAATCTGAGCAGATTATGTGATTAACGATGAAGTTTTAAAGAGAACAGAACCGACAATGGAACTGCTTCTAACAACCAGAGCGAGATAGCTAAAATTTTGGAGACGTTTTAACGAAGTCAAATGAATACTCACCGCATATATATTAAAGGCAAGTGAAACAGGTAAAAACAGTGAATGAGCTATTCGAATAATTTTAATGAAGGAATAGGAGAATCAACGACAAAGAAGGATTTTAAATGAAAGTTACTTAGTGTAAAAAACAAAACAAGTAATTGTAAACAAATATGACCGTAGCACATGGAACATTATAAAAAAAAAACAAGACATACTTCTCAGCTATAGAACAACATTGCACTTGTACCAGAATTGGAATATGTCATTACACTGTTATTCTTTAAATATTGTAAAACACTAACATTACCAATGATCATATTAACAACGGATAATAAAAATCAACTAACAAACATGTCAAAAAGATGCCTTCACTATATTGAGTATGGGTTGTTAACGGTCACCTTTGAAAATACAGATAGTTTCGGAATTGTGAACCTTGATGTTGTTCATCTCAAAAATTGGACAAAGGAAAAATATACGAAAATCACCCCAAACAAAAGGTTATAAGATCTTCACTTTTGATTAGCTAGATCAGGCTGAAAATGGAGTCCTGCTACACAGTCTTCACATTCCAATCTCAATGAAGTCCATCAAACCCTCCCCGTCCTTCCACCCTATAACCCTTTCCCACAGACGAGCCGTAGCAAGCCTCTCGCTGCTATTTGCTATTTGCATGTGAAGTGTTCAGACGAAATACATTTTTTAGTTCCACCCGTTGTAAACTTCAGACATCAGGCCCACCATGCTCACAACATTTTAACGACCCACCTTATTCCCTTCGTGTTAAATTTGTGAGATATAAGTTTTCACTCTATCAGATTATTCCAACGAACCGTTTGTTTGCGGAAACGACTCCCAAGATGATGCTTTCTCGATCGTTGCCATCTTAACATGTTCAAGTCAATGATTAACCATTATCTTCCCAAAATAAACTGTGCCTCTTACTACGTAACCTTCTACCTTAAGTGTTTCTTGGGACTTAAACAGGTTAAATATTATTATAAATAAAGGTTACGCTCCAAATATTTGGTTAAAATCCATCACCGAAACGGTATCTTCATTGGTAAATTTTATATTCTAGCCTTGCTTTCTTTTCGATACAACGTCATATATGAAAATGGCGGTCTAATCAAAATGCCACATGAATTAATATCAAGAATGAAACTAATATATAATATAATAAAACACGTATGCACTTTTTTAAAATAATAATCATGTCCCTGAGAGTGATTGTAGCCATGACGCGTAAACAACATCCGTTTTAATTAAGGTAATAACTAATTATATTTTCGAATGGCAAGCTACGGTAAGTGCGTTATTAATGGGTATGGAGGTTGGATGGCAGTACACGACAAATCAGTGGTTACATTTTTCTCACTTAACTTTTCGCTTAAGTGGCCAAAATTTCAATGAATTGATAAGACATGAATAAAAAATGTCTTGGTGTTACGAAGTAATGAGAAGAAATAAATCAAATAAAAATCCGAGGTGGGTGTACTGAACATCGCGTCGGACAAGACGATAAAGGCAATAATAATAATTCTGAATAAGACACTTGTTAAGGTAGGGAAAAAAATAACATTAATTAGAACAAGTATTTATTATATAACAGCCGGGAACAATGTAAAAAAAAATGCGTCGAAACATAATAAAATAGAAGTTAAAGATTTTCTATGTCAGTTTACGGAGCACGCTCCAAAAGTAATGCTTTCGATTTATTGCCACGAAGATTATAACACATACAGTAAGCAAAATATCTCCTTTGGGTGCATTAAGTTTCAGCTAAATTCAAAAGATTCTATTTCCCACCTCATCACCCCTCGTCGTTATTCGTTATACTTTTTCGACGGTGATAAATAATAGCAATATATTTAGTAATATTACAAATCTGCAGGGTCAAATAAAATCGGCTTCCACACATATATCGTTGTAGGCGATTAGCAAAACAGCCATGGTCGGATAGTCGTTAAGTTGAAGATATTTACCTGGAGTAAGTGGGCAATCCAGCACCGACATACGATTATTCTCTTTACAATTGTGTTTCATTTTCAAAGTAGCTGTTTTGTACTTTAAATTAAATAAGATAAAATTATTATACATTGCGAAGTACGTAAGATAAGATTTTTTTTCAAAAACGAAAAAAAGTATTTTATGATTAAATTTTACACTCATGAAAATATCCTCCGTTAGCCTTGATTACTGAAGCACAAATTTTTGGCACACGTTGCAAAAATTTTCAAAGTTTGATAATTGATTCCATTCATTTTGCAATGACTCTAAGATGGCTTTTTCATTTTTTTTTTCACTATTCTGTCAAGTTCATTCCAAGCTAATTCTGATTAGCTTGATTTAAATGACGGTTGCGTATAGGATACATGTTCGATTCCTGTCGGAGAACGAATATTTTCTATGAAAATTTCGCGGACATTCGGGCCTGAAAAATGTTATTGTTTATTATAAAAACAGAGTATTTACTTAAATATTTTTATCTATAAAAAGAATGTATAAACGTAAAAATGTCTTAAAATAATTGTTGGACTTTGTCCATTTCATAATGTGCGACATCAGTTGTTTAGATTTGGATAGGCTTTGATCAGATATGATTGTACGCAAGAGATTCATGGAAGATTGAAGTTTAAAAACAGTAATTTCGGCCTTTCTGATCGAACGATTCTCCGTGGCTCGATCGGCTAAGGCACGTCAGGCTAAATGACGGTTGCGTATAGGATACAGGTTCGATTCTGTTGGAGAACGAATATTTTCTCTGAAAACT
Organism: Acanthosepion esculentum; assembly: GCA_964036315.1. Lineage (NCBI taxonomy): Eukaryota > Metazoa > Mollusca > Cephalopoda > Sepiida > Sepiidae > Acanthosepion > Acanthosepion esculentum. The sequence goes on along the minus strand of OZ038490.1, from coordinate 102,835,074 downwards.
TCGCGGACATTCAAGCCGGTAAATGTTATTAATACTGTTTATTATAAAAACAGAGCATTTACTTAAATATTTGCATCTATAAAAAGAATGTATAAACATAAAAATGTCTTTATATATATATATATATATAAATTAAAACTATATTTCTATCATATTTAGATCATCATAAATAGTACAGCACTTTCGTTACATTTCTCACAACCATCCACCTACAAACTAACATTAATGGAGAAAATCAAGTGCTTTTCTTTTTTAACCATGAAATATACTAAACGAAAAATACGGATTTATTATACTCAAGGAGAAATATGGGTTTGAAATAAAGAAAAAATATCCCCGAATCAAAAGGAATTAGACAACTTCGAAGGGGAGTTGACTCCCTGTGTAAGAAACATAAAATTTCATTAGCAATTAAATGCTTAACATAAGAAACTAAAGGCAGATATAACTGAAATAAATAATTCATCTAACATATTTATCGCAGCGGACAAATCTCTGAAATTATGATATCTAATTCCCCCAAAACATTATCGAGGGACAACTTAACTAAAACCAACAGAAAAACGCCAAAAAATACAGCATACGATATTAAGATGGAAGAAACAATCGCCCAATTGTTAAGCATAGACGATCAAGAAAATCGTACCGCTAAATAAAAAGCATTTATTATAATAAAAAAACACAAATAAGACTTAAAAACTGACTCAACATGCAGCCTCATAAACCCAACCAAAATAATCTAAGGTAAAATATGCAAAATAATACTAGAAAGAATTAACAAAGAAAACTAAGGAAGGAAAAATACAAAAAAAAAAACAACTATAGAACATTTCCGTAAACTAAAAAACAAAATAATTGCGAATTATACAAGATATGAAATATGAAACTTTATATAACAGAACCCATGCTAGATAAGACTATCTGCTTATCTCAAGAACAAATCAAAATACACACAAACGAAGTAAATATTATCCAACTCTTCCGAAAATGACTATTATTCGACAACGAAGACGTGTTAATAAAGATGGAAGTAACGATGGATCTTACACTGGAAGGCTTTAATGGCACAAAAAACTACGAACTTATAGGCATACATTTCCTTCAGTACTATGTATACTTATCAATAAGAAGGATATAGTCTTCTACAGGGACGATGGTCTCATACTCCCAAGAAACTGTAACAGATAAAAAACAACAAATTAGAAACAAATCTTAAAAGTTGTCAAGAATTTTGGATTCGACATAGACATACATTTGTTAGATATCACATTCAACCTAAGAAAAGGTAGATATCTACCATACAGAGTTCCCAACAACAAACCACTTTACATTCAGACATCTTCCAAACACACTGCAACAATAATGAATCTGATTCCAAAATCAATTAATAGCAGGTTACCTGACAATCCTTCCTGTGAAACCATCTTTAACGAAGCGAAGAAAGACTATGCCATAAAAGATAGTGGATTCGCGGCAGGACTCACACGCACACCACACAACACAAAATGTCAACAGGAAAAGAAACATCATAAAAAAAAAATAAAAACGTAAAACAAACATAGGAAAATATTAATTACATTCATACACATAGCATTTTCAACACAAGATATTCATTGAAAACAGTGTAGATATATGTCTAAGTTTCACCGATAAAAGGATACAAATAAAATAAAAGCACAGAAGAAAAACAACCAAAAAGCTACTTGAACAGCTCAAACGCACATGTAACTGCAGAACAAAGAATGAATGTCCCTTAACGAGTAATTGATTGCAGAACAATGCAATACATTAAGCCACTGTAGAACCAGCAGATAATGAGGAAAATTATACATATGAGTAACTGAAGGAGCCTGGAAAAAAGATACTACGCACAAAAACATCCTTTACATTCTTTACCAATAATAAATATGTGAACACGGTGCAATGCTTTCTCGGTATATATATATATATATATATATATATATATATATATATATATATATATATATATCCTGAAAGATTAATTTCGGTTGAGCTCTTTGTTTTGAGGTGTGTGTTTGTAAACAGTGACTATTTAAGCTAATATTGCAGGACTCTTCGGCAGAATTGAGTTACTGTCAGTCACTGTGTGTTTATCTAAATCTAAAAATAAACACGCTAAAATTCACCTTCATCCCTGCCGTGCGCCGACGGCTTAGTGGGAGAAGTTCCGACTGACGCAAATTCAGTCGGGTTTCGATCCTATCTAGAGGCAACCGGACGTCTAGCCACACTGATGAGCTGTGAAACAGCGAAACAGTCTGTCTGTTCATGACAAATATATATATATATTTAAATATATATATATATATATATATATATATATATATATATATATATATATATAATTCATGTACGACCACAACATATATATATATATATGTATATTTGCATCCGCCTATGTACGCTTAACAAAAACATGTATGTTTGTTGTGTTCGTACATGAATTTGTTAGTGAGTGACTTCTTAATGTTATCATCTGCAGAGGCGATCCCAGCGTGCGATACATTTGGAAAGTTTCTGAAAACATAATATGGGTTGACCTAAGCGTTCCAAGGGAAATTTGGTAGACGGAACTATGTGTGAGTCATCCATAGCTTTGACCGATGCCTTGAGTAGCGTTCAGACTGTTGATAATGCCAGATAACGCGTTCACCCCTAGAGACTGTAACTAAGGTATGAACCTTCGTATATAATTGCAGTAAAACCACAACTTGGCTCTGCGTCTATTGGATAAGAATAAATGTTCGTGAACCGGTTTCATCAACAGAGATTTGGCTACATCCCCCACTCTAGACATGCGTACTAGAATACGAGCCGCCCGCCATTACACTATATATATTTATATATAACTCCATTGTTAACATCCTCACATATGTATGTATACACCGAGGAGTCAAAAATTAATGACTCCAGGCTGATAAAACTTTGGTCGGCCATGATGTTCGCAAAAGAGTGCTTGAGCTGAGTCATGCCTTGACTCTATAAGACTTCTGAAGATTTTTGTCTTTGATCTAGTTCCAGAACATTCACAGCAGGTCGTTTAACCATAGGATTTTTTTTCTTAGTGAAGTTCCAATATTGCCAAGACATTCGTTTTTTTTTAGTTTAATGTTTTGACTGCAAATTCCGGATTTTAGGGGAAAAAGAGACAGAATGTAAAAAAAAAAACCATTTTAACACCAATTGAATTTTAACCCTATAGTTTCGACTTTTCTTATTATGACTTGATAACAATGCAAGAGTCCAAAATACTCCGTATCGTTATTTATTAACGTTATTTTTTCCTCAACAACTTAAATATTTCTAACATTACTTTAACCTTTATACATTAATTCTGAATATAGAGAAGTCTAATGATATTTTTGCTAAAAATTAATTTAACATTTTTAGACAGTTATTTTATTTAATGTGAGGAAAAACATAAAAATCTGTTGTCAGTTTTCCGTAATTTATACTCCCCTTCAGTGACGGAGCCGATCTTTCTATATACATTTATGTGCCACACGCCACCCGCTAGGTGCATATTCTCGTGTAGTAATGCTGTCCAGGTGAATCGCAAACAGTTCGACCTGATTTGGATTCACCAAATTGTCGATTGTTTCCCGGAGAAATGTTAACCGATGCCATCTCGCTATGTATCCATTGCACCAAGATATATATAGGTACATCATCATGATTGCGGTTAAACTTCAACACAACAGCGAAGAAATGATCGATTAGATTCATCACTGTTTTAGGAAGAATCTAACAGGCTCCTGAAATCAATACTGAAGAAATCCCCCCTATTACACGGTGCATAGTCCTGGTAGAACGAGACCTTTTATTTGGGGTACGTGGATTTAATGAAAATGGCCAACGGTTACGACGCAGTACTGCGTAACAGCCTCCGATTTAAGCAAACGAAGGCCCCAATAAATGTCCTAAATCAACACCATTAGAGAACAACAACGTTGAATTCTTGACAACTAGGACCATTGTACACATGTTGTCTGCGCAAATACAATCAATAATACTGACCATGCGACAGTCCTTCACGGCTCAATTAGCCACGTGTTGAGGCCAGAGTCTAGTGGTGTTCACAGGAACACCCTAGTGACTCATTTGATTGCATATCCTACGTGAGGTGAAGAACTATCAACTTATCTGATGGCAATGATACAACTAGCATTGAATTAATGAATTTCAAAACATGTCACCTCTTTGTTATCAGACTCCCCATGTACCTGTGCGAATGTGAGGGGACGCGGCGTTTGTAACCTATTTTCCGATCATACTTTCCTGTCGGTATCTGTTGCGCGACGCTCACATCCTAAAAGTATTTCTTCTTCTTCTTCTTCTTCTTCTTCTTCTTCTTCTTATTATTATTATTATTATTATTATTATTATTATTACAACACGACTATTCTATGCGAAGTTTCCATTCACGATGTGAGTGAACTACATCTTTTTTTAAATGTTTGTCTTGCCATAACTTTTCTAATCCCTGTTCTGCCAACCATTTCCACAAGATCGTTATGTAGGTCATGCGATGCTTTCCCCCCTCTCTCTCTCTCTCTCTCTTCGTCTCTTTCTTTCTCTCTCTCTTACGTTCAGTATGTGTTGAGAGTGTCAAATTTCCAAGCCATCTTTCCTCATAATGGGCCTTAGAAATGTCAGATGTGACTTTTTCATGCTGCAGATAAATGTCGTTGGTCACATGTTCAGTCGATGCTATTGACAGCATCCTTCTGTTGAATTGCATTTCTGTTGCCGCATGTTTTTCTCCCTCTGTAATGAGACTATGCAACTTTCACTGCCTTATAGGAAACCGACATTACATATCAATTAATACTTTGTTCTTCGTTTCTAATGAATTTTTTCCAGTTTCTTAATACATGGCTTAATTTTGGAAGGCATCTTCCGCTATCCCAATGCACCTTCGGAAAACGCAACAGCGAAATCCGAAGCATTTATTAATACAGAAAAAATCCCACAAGTCAGATCTTAGAGTTTCACTCTTAGAGTAACAATATGCAGGGCCTAGTTTAATGTTTTGTACTTCTGCTTCCCTCGTGTAAATATTCGTAATTTGCGTAATATAGCCAGCGATATATGAACATTGATTTAATAATAATAATAATAATAATAATAATAATAATAATAATAATAATGAAGAGATTCCTGGAAGCCCATGCCGTAAAGAAATACAAAAAATTGTTCTCACGAGTACCCCACACACCTTACGAAGGGCTTTGTCTATGTAAAATGTGTTTGTTTTTTGTTTGTTTGTTTTTTCAGTGGAAAATGTCATGATGCCACTTCTAACCTTAGTTTTTTGGGCGGGACCCGGAGAGAAATGAGTACACATCAGAAATCAACGGAAATAATAACAATAATAATAATATTAATAATGTTGCAACTAGCATGGTTTTATTGGTTTTGATCTTAATTGATTGGATGTGCATAATTAATCTTGATGGGCTAAATCAAATACTCCATCCATTGTCACAGATTCGCTTGTTCGTTGCCTGACCATAACCAGTTGGGCATGTCTCCATGGGCTCAAGACATTATGTATATCTGATCATAATCTGGAATAGTGCGTAATATCATACCCGTGTTTTTTTAAGCTTGAATGATGAGGCATCTAAGTGGCATAGTATTTAAATCTAGATAACTTAGGGCTTAATGGGTATATTAGGATTCATACATTTTTCCCCAGCGTTATTTCGTTGGATTAGTGCCTAGTAATAATAATATCAACATGTGCCTTCTTGTTAACATGGTTGTCCCTGCAAATTGTAATGTATCTGTCAAAATACAAAGATACTGAACTGGAAATATAAAAACTTGGTCCATAAGGGCATCAATAATAGCAGTTATAGGTAGAGTCCTCGGATTGATTGGAAAATGTTTCGGCAGGCTAGTGAAAGGATTCCTAGTAGCCCATACCTTAAAGAAATGCAAAAAATTGTTCTCACAATTACAACACACACATTACGAAATGGTTAAGTAGTGAAGGGTTAAAAACTGAAATGGAAAGTTTTATTCTTGCTACACATGACAAATGCTTGCTAACAAGAAATTACCAAAGCAGATATACTGAAAAATTGTGTTAAGCAGAAATGCAGATTCTGTGTAAAATATCCAAAAACAAGTGACCATTTTGTATCAAGATAAATGGTGTTAGCGTCAACTGAATATAAAACTCGTCATGATAGAGTAGGCGATTATCTGCAGTACAAATATGCAAGAAACTGGTAAGAACATCACTCAGACCAGGATACAGTGATAGGGCCTGTAACAATTTCATGGAATTTTGCAATACACACAGACAGAATCAAAGCTAATCGCCCAGACATCGTGATCAAAGATCACAAAAACAGAATGTGATTTCTTACTGATATGGCACTTCAAGCAGATTGTAATGTATCTTTGAAGATCTTCAAAATAATATCAAAATACAAGGATATTTAAATGGAAATCGCCAAAATGTGGCACATAAAGACATCAATATTTCCAATTGTATCTGGAGACTTCGTATTGATTGCAAATTGTTCTAAAAGACATTGAAGATATTCCTGGTTGTCCATTCCTTAAAGAAATCCAAAATGTTATACTTACAAGTAGAGCTCACATATTACGAAGAGTTTTATCGATGTAATTTTTTTTTATTTTAACAAATTGTTCTTTTGGAAATGTCATAAAGCCATTTCTGACGATATTTTTTTTAAATGATAACCGGAAGGAAATGTGTGTACAACAGAATTCAGAATCCATGCAATAACAGTCATAGAAATCGGCACGGCAGAGTGGGCTAATATCTTCAGGTGAAAATCTGCAACATTTATGGGAAGGAAACACAACCCAAATACTGTTACAGGCATGGGACGTGTAACAATTTTATGGGACTTTTCAATATACTGAGACAACAAAAGTGAAAGTTAATCACCCATACATATGATAAACAAAGTCGAATATATCAGAATATGTTTTTTATTGACATGGCCGTTCCTGCCTAGTCGTATGAATCTTCGAATTTCTTCAACAAATTATCTAAATACAAGCATCGTGATGCGGAAATCTTAAAAAATGTGCCACCCAGGACATCAAAAATTTCAGTTGTGTTTTCAGCCCTGGGACAGAATTGAAGGGATCCGTGATAGCCCACGCCTTAAGGATTTACAAAAGTTGTTCACACAAGCAGAGCTCACAACTTACGAAGTGATAAATATTTTAGATGAATTAATCAATGTAAAAGATATAAAACACTTTATCAATGGTTTAGGTTTATTTTTACCTGTATTTACAAATATATTCAGTGAAAATGTCATGAAGCCATTTCTTACCACCAGTCTCTGGTTAAGAACCGGAGGGAAATGAGTATAAAACAGAAATCAAAGTAATTATTATTATTATTATTATTATTATTATTATTATTATTATTATTATTATTATATGGAGGGACCTGTTTACAACAAAATAAATCAAAACCTGTACTGTATGAAACTGCTCCTCTTGGCAGCATATGATTTTCCATGTAAAGAAATAAACAATTTAAATATTCCTTTACACCAAGGTGTGTGCAAACAGAAAGCATATATTTATTACTTTGACTCTCATCAGATCTCGGGTAAAAAATATCAACCAGATAAATATTTGGACTAAACAGAAAATAAAACCAGGTAAAATTAATAATATTATTTATAATAATTACGAAGAATAACAATGTTGATTTTTAACTTCATTAAGCATTCTGTTAATGCGTTTTATTCCCTACAGAATGAGTTTTTTTTATCGCAAAACGGTTCGAATTCTGACTTCGTCTTCTGTGTTCAATCTCACCAAATTACCTTAGTGAAGATATTGAAAACATCCGTAGCCCCACATAAGCGTAAAATAAACGATTAAACTGGTCTCCCTGTCTTTGACCGGTAACCATTCAATGAGAAAAGCAACTCAGAATTAAAAACGTAGAGGAAAGATACGCTGAACCAAACAACTGCTTTAATTTATACACAATAGAGATGGGCCCCTAGGTGAACAACATACTTCGCCTTTTTGGCCTCACGTTTACCAGTGAGTTGAAGTGAAGCGACTTCATCGAATCAATAGATGCATCTACCGCAAGGAAGTTTGGGTGCCTGTGTCGTGTTAGATGGTTTTGCTCTTCAGAACACATCTTACACATTTATAAATCTACCTTTCTTAAGTGCATTAAATACTTCGGTGATATTTAGTCCTGTCTCTTCTGCTCTATATCTCGAAATTCTTGAGAAAATGCGACGAAGAATCTGTAATGTTATTGATCCTGGCCAGGTATCTCGACATCAGTCACTTTCTCACTAACGAGACGTGGTTTCCCACTTTTATGGCAACTGCTCTGACGTGATTTCCCCCTGGTGAATACACGAATTTAAGCGTGCTACTAAATTGTCAACAAAATTCCACCTTTTTACTGTTGAAATAGCAAAATAGGTTCTTTTCTCACACTTCCCATCCGGAAAACTCCCTTCCGATTATTTGCTTCTGCGACAGCTACAATCTTCAAAAATGTTAATGCAACACCAATCGCCATCATGTGACCGCTTGAATCCCATTGATTTTTGCCCTTTCTTCAATCCTTCCTATTCTCTCTCTTCTCTTTGACCCCTGCTCACTGGTAGCATTCCCGCCTGGGTTGGGGTGAATTGATTAAACAGAATAAAAACGTTGATACACCGATAGAAATAAATGGATACGTTTATGAAGCAAAGGATCCCGGGATTGATAATAAATGTCAGCTAATTGTACTTATATTTTTTAAGCTAATTGTATATTTATTGTTTTCTGTTATAGTTTGTTTCATATAGATTGGATTCGTTTTACGCTGAGCCATCTTCATTTAGTGCTTGGGTGCATTAAGAACATTAATTCCGCCCAAGAGAAAACACATGCTGCCAAAGAAATAGCACTTATGCTACTGAAGAAGGACACGTATGCTTCCGAAGAAAAAACACGTATGCTGCCCAAGAAAGAACATGCATACTGGCTAAGAAAATACAGGTATGTTCTCCAAGAATGAACCTGTATGCTGCTAGTAAAATACACATATTTTATCCAAGAATGAACCTGTATACTGGCTTTGAAAATACATGTACGTTGTCCAAGAATGAACATGTATACTGGCTAAGAAAATACACATATTTTGTCCAAGAAAGAACAATTTATACTGGCTAAGAAAATACACGTATGTTGCCCAAGAAAGAACTTGTATACTCGTCAAGAAAATACAAGTATGTTACCCAAGAAAGAAGATATACAGTGGCCAAGAAAATGCACGTATGTTGTCCCAGGAAATAATATGTATACTGGCCAGCAAAATAGAAGTATGTTTTCCAAGAATGAACATGTATACTGGTAAAAAAAATACACGTATGTTGCTCAAGAACGAATATGTATACTGGCTAATAAAATACAAGTGAGTTGCCCAAGAAAGAACATGTGTAATGGCTAAGACGATACACGTATGTTTTCCAAGAAAGAACATGTATTCTGTCTAAGACAATACAAGTATGTTGCCCAGGAAAGAACACGCATGTTACCCAAGAATGAACATGTATACTGGCTAAGAACATACACGTATACTTCCCAAGAAAGAACACGTATGCTGCCCAAGAAAGAACACGTGTATTGCCTAAATAACATTTAGGTTACCCAAGAAAGAACATGTATGCTGCCGAAGTAAGAAAACGTGTACTGCCCAAGAAAAAAAAAAAGTATGCTGTCCAAGGAAGAACACGTATACCACCAAAGAAATTACACGTATACTACCCTACCAAAAATAAGATTTATGCAACCCAATAATGGACACGTATTCTGATAAAGAAAGAACATGCATTTCCCCACCATATATTTTAATTTTAAAGCATAATATGGAAAAGGCCAACTTTTCACGACCCAAAACAACGTAGCAGGGAGTGGGATATTTAATCGAAAAAGCGCATTATTTTAGAAGAATACCACAAATATTGAACAGGCAGTGAGGGTTGAATAACTAGTCAGTAATGTCATGCGAGATCGCCTTGCAATGAAACAATCTACGGCGAAGCACCATGAATAATAATTCACCGTGAATGACTGTACAAGCAAAACTGCACGTGTCTCTAGCTTTAACAATCGCATGTAAAAGTTGTGCTTTGTTGCCTGTCAATTTCTTACTCATGCGTTGTCTTCTCTACACAACTTTCTAATTCGCCTGGCGAATTTATCTGAAGACTTTGGCTGGAATCGACATGTCAAATGTCGCCTGTCAAGTTATTCCATGTATGTCTGCAGGGCGTGGTCCCACAAGACCGGGAGGCATAAAAGGAACGGAAGATGGAAACGGAGATGTAAATAAAAAAAATAAATAATAATAATAAGAATAATAATAATAATAATAATAATAATAATAAGAAGAAGAAGAAGAAGAAGAAGAAGAAGAAGAAGAAGAAGAAGAAGAAGAAGAAGAGAAAGAAGAAGTAGATATAAGAATAAAATCTGGATGAAGAAAGAATAAAAGACGAATGTAAAAGTACCCGCGTAAAAAATGACAGTGACGAATAAAACGGAACATGAAGTAAAAGCCATTATGAAACAGTGTAGAAGAACAACGAAAGAAGGAGAAAAAGAAAAAAAAGAAAACTACAGACAGAATAAAGAGAGAAACCTACAGAGAGAAGGAAAAAACAGAAAAAAATCTCTAGAAGGAATAAAGAGATAAATAAAGACAGACAGCTACAGAGAGACGAGAGAAAGCAAACTACGTAGCGATAGCGATAAAAGAAAGATGTTAAACAACACGGAAAAAAAGAAAATTAAAGAAAGAAAACGACAGTGAGAACAAAGACACAATACAACAAGAAAAAGGAAAAAACAAAGAAGCAAAAATACAGAGAGAATAAAGAGATAAATAAAGAGAGGCGAGCACGGAGACAAAAAAGAAAGAAATCTACAGAGTGATTAAAGAAAAATACAGAAAGTAAAAGAAACAACAGAGAGATAAAGAGATAAATAAAGACAACCACAGAGAGAAGTAAGAAAGAAAACTATATAGAGGAAAAAGGAAAGTACAGAGAGTAAAAGAAAAAAAAAGAAATAAAACAGAGAAAGATTAAATAGATAAATAGAAACAACCACACAGAGAAGAAAGAGAGAAAACTACAGAGAGGAAAATGAAAAGAGAAAGAAACGTAGAGAGAGAATTAAGTGATAGAGACAATCACAGAGAGTAGAAAGTCTACAGAGAGAAGAAAGACAGAAAACTACAGAGAGGAAATTGAAAAAAGAAAGAAACGTAGAGAGAGAATTAAGTGATAGAGACAATAACAGAGAAAAGGAAGTCTACAGAGAGAAGAAAGACAGAAAACTTCAGAGAGGAAATTGAAAAAAGAAATAAACGTAGAGAGAGAATTAAGTGATAGAGACAATAACAGAGAAAAGGAAGTCTACAAAGAGAAGAAAGACAGAAAACTTCAGAGAGGAAATTGAAAAAAGAAATAAACGTAGAGAGAGAATTAAGTGATAGAGACAATAACAGAGAGAAGAACGTCTAAAGAGAGAAGAAAGACAGAAAACTACAGAGAGAAAATGGAAAAAGAAAGAAACGTAGAGAGAGAATTAAGTGTTAAGAGACAATAACAGAGAAAAGGAAGTCTACAGAGAGAAGAAAGACAGAAAACTACAGAGAGTATAAAGAGATAAATAAAGAGAGACAACCACTGAGAGAAAAAAGATTGAAAGAACAAAAGCACAAATGAGATCTGACGAATTAATATAAATTCAAAAGGTATATGAACAAAAACGAGAAAATAATCAGTTTTAAAACAAAAATGGCATAAGGAAATAAAAAAGATAAAGTTAACATAAAAAAAGATGGTGATAAAAATAGATTAAGGAAAATCAAATATACTCACAAGGAGAGACAGTGCTGCATTAGAAGAAAAACAAAAACTACTAAAAAGTAAATATGGCGGAAAAATACGTGTAGAAGCGAGAAAATAGGAAAAGGGTAAAGAAATAAAGAAAGATAAAATTAAGTGCTAATGAAGAGTATATTAAATCGGAATACATGGATGAAACAAGGAAGACAGAAAAAATGTATATGTCTATAACAGTTGTACCAACGATTAATAGAGCACTGGGTCGAACCAAATTAATTTTATATATATATGAATTGTACCCCTCTCGAAAAATTTCCTGTGTTGAAGTTCTTTTATCTTCGAACCAAAATAATTAACAATCACCGGCTGAGAGAAGACGAGAAAGAGAAGAATGAAACTTTTAGCGAATTGACGACGTCGCCCAAGCGCTTCCCAGCAAGAGGAAACTATACAACATTGTATTAATTTGATGCAGTGACCAAAACCTCCGAGCATGGGAAGGTTATGCAACACGGTGCCATATAAGAAACCGATATTACGTTACAGTGTAATATTCTTTTCTTCGTTTCTAACGAAATTTTCACTTTTCTTAATACTTTGCTTAGCTTTTGTGTGATAGCAGTCGCTATCCCAATGCGTCGTCGGATTTCGCTGTCGCAGTTTCCTTTCACTGTTAAATTAATTCCAAGATATTCAAAATGTTCTACTTGGTCAATTTTTGTATCACCAAATTGTAATTTTAATGTTGGGCTGTTCATTTTGTTGGCAACCATATTTTCTCTCTTCTTGCAACTGATGTTAATTATTTTCTTCTGTCTTTCTTTCACTACATTCTGTAGAAGTCCTTGGAGTTACCTTTCTGTGTTAGTTATGATCTCTCTGACGTATATATATATTTTACTTTTTAGGATTTTGAGCGCTTTTTATTAATACAGGTAGGTCTTCTAATTCTCTCAGAATCGCCCCACGGTTTAGATTGAATAAGTCCAGTGAGAAAACATTTTCTCTTACACCTATTTCTACGTTTATATATTTACTCAATTCATTTTCTATCAGTATTTCTGTCAGTATTTTTATTTTTATTATTATTTTAGCATGCACGCGATTTACTACCAGATTTACTTCTAGCAGTTACACCCCGTCTTTGCAACGTACTTTATCAAAATATTTTGCACAATCTGCAAAACAATAGTATATATCCCTCTGTATTTGTTTTGCAATTTCTGGGGTTTAAATATCCCATCTTTTGTTCCAGTTCCTTTAACAGAACAGTATTCTTGTTCTATCTCCTGTCTGTTTATGATACGCGCCCGTTCTGTGTAAGACGATAAACTACGTCCGCGTCCTGGATAAGACGTTAAACTACGTCCAACAACAAAGCCTCTGATGAGAAGGTTTTGAGGAGCGTGGAACCACCTCTTAATTGCTGGTGTTCGCAGGTTCACCCTGACTCGGGGTGGTGCCTCCTCTTAATTGCTGGTGTTCGCAAGTCCACTCTGACTCGGGGTGATAGCACCTGTTCGGGGTCCAGCTATGGGCAAATAGTTAACGTTCAAACTATGGCCAAAACACTATGAAAGTGTAAAAAATCGTTTCGTACCTAACATAATTTATAAAAAATTATTATCAGTAATACATTATATCCAACAATACATTTTTGAAAAAATAAATATTACCTGCTATATATTTTTGCAACAAAAAAAAAACAGCTATACATTTTTTTTTAAATTACCAGCTATACATTTAAAAAATCTTACCAGCAATACATTTTTGAAAAAAAAAATATTACCAGCACTAAAAATTATTGTCGGCATTATATAACCCACTGAGGTTGATATGCCAAGAACCAAACCAAACCAAAACTGTTGTGCACACTATTCATCAGAATTCACATGACATTTTTTGTTATGTTGTTTATTAGGTTGATTAGCTGATGGAGTAAACATTCGTTTACACCTGGTTTCCTATTAAAATGGATCTTCTTTGGTCTATTGATTTATCACTAATGTTATATATTTCATTTATTATGTCTATAATGTCGAAATCACGAAAGGCCGCCAGCATGTTGATTTTTTTTTAGTTAATACTACTAATATCTTAGTATTTTATCTACACTTGTAAGATATTTGTATTATCTCTATTTGTCAGATTTGTTTTATTAGACTTTCTTACTTATACTAAATCCAATTGAAGGAAAAATCACAAGAGAAATTTCGACTTGCCAAAAAGAAAAACATCTGCGTCTCTCTCTCTCTCTCTCTCTCTCTCTCTCTCTCTCTCTCTAGGATGAGAGCCCCACAAACGAGAAGTGTGAAAAACAGAACTGTTAGCAGAGAACTTACGGTTAAATCTAGCGAATTCAACAGTAAATTGATGAGAATTTTCCACCTATCTTTTAGTGCGCTTAAATGCATAAAATCCAGGAACTCTAGCGAAGAGATTATCCGAACAATTACCGTGGAAGTATTTATAGAAAAGGCAAAGGGAAGCTACATTACGGCGATAGGAAAGTGAATGGATCACAGATGCCTGGTCAGGATCAATAATATTGCAGATTCTTGTTTGGATTTTATCAAAAATAGCCAAATATACAAGATGAGAACAGGCCCAGATGTGGCGCGCGCGCGCGCGCGCACACACACACACACACACACACACACACACACACACACACACACACACACACACACACACACACACACACACACACACACAGATTGTCTCCGAAAATTATTGAAACGGCAAGGCCAATTCTTTTGTTTTTGCTGTTTACTGAAGATATCTGTATTAAAAATTGCAAAAGATGAATATGGGGCAAGTGTTCAGAATTTCAGCTTTTATTTCTTTGTTTTTACATTTAGCTGTGTTAAACAACTTAGACCAGACCAAACTTTGTTTGAAGTAACCCATTATTCAAGTGCGCAAAAATATTGAAGGAGTTAACTGGCAGGTGTTTCTTGTTATTCCCAGGTATTGCCTTTTAGATTGATTGTTTAAACATTTAAATACTTCTCTTGGATGTAGCCTTGGGTTTCACCTGTAAAGACTGAATTTCTTGTTAAAAAGGTTTAACCAACCTGAGGAATGAGAGAGCTGTGTCTATCGGAGAAAAGCAAGGCATTTTGAAGCTGAGAAAAGAAGGAACATCGATCAGAGACATTGCAAACATTGGACATATCCAACACAATTTGAAATATCCCGAAAAGAAAGAATCTCTTGGTGTACTGAGCAACAGGCATAGAACCTGTCGTTCAAGGGGAAACTAGCAGTTGATGGCAGACACATTGTGAGAGCTGTGATGATAAACCCAAACCAACAGTCAGTGACATCAGCAAGAATCTCCAAAATGCAGTGCTGAAGGTGTCACAATCCAAAGTTCGAAAAAGCCTTTAAGAACAGAAATATAGACATCATATCACAGGATGCAAGCCAATTATCAACAATAAGAATCGGCAGGACTGGAAGTACAAAGATGGGCGACAAAACTTCGGCGAAGAAAGATTTTGTGACTGATTAGACCATTATTAATCTACCAAAGTGATGGAAAGGCCAGTGTGGAGAAATAAAATATGATATTCTGATCAAAGCATACAATCTCATCTATGAAGTGCCTTGTGTTGGGCTTGCACGACTGCTTCTGTAACAAGCTCATTCATATTTCTTGATGGTGTAAGTCCTGATGGTAGCAGCAGCATTAATTCAGAAGTCTACAGAAACATTTCGTCAGCCACGTTACAGAGAAATGCATCGAAACTTATAAGAGGGAATTCATCATGCAGCAGGACAATGAAACAACACATACTGTCAACCCAACAAAAGGACATCACCAGAGGAAAAAATGGACAGTTTTCGACTGGCCAACAGAGCTTGCATATCATCTCCTGAAAAGCAGACCGAAGGAAGAACCTCCACAGAACAAACAAGAACTGAGAGAAACTGCATTAATGTCTAGGAAAGCATTATAAATGAAGAATGCAACATTTGAGTGATATCCCTCGGATGCAGAATGAATGCAGTTATTACAAGCAAAGCTAATCCAAACAAATATTTAAGGTTATTCCTTTTAAATCTTTCTGTTCCTTTAACTTTGCTCACCTAAATATGAGGAAAACTGATACAAAATGTGGCATGTCTAAAGCTGTTTAATACATCTATTTGTAAATACCAGGAAATAAAATCTAAAATTATGAATACTTGCATCATATTCATCTTTTGTTTTATGTTAAGTAAACACCCAAAAACAAAGGAATTGATCTTGCCTTTGCAATACTTTTGTAGGGACTTTATATATACATTTATATATATATATATATATATATATATATATATATATATATATATATATATATATATATATATATATATATATATATATATTCAGTTATATATATATATATATATATTATAAATTAATTGATTTAAAATATGTTTTTTTTTGCTACCCAGTGATAACCATGTTTCAAAAATGAAAGCTAAAGCCCTTGAATTTAATTTTGTTATTAAACCAAAGCCATTAGTTCCATTTCCTCGTCAAGCGAATTGTGGAGTAACTTATTTTTTTAAATTTACGGTTGTTAAAGGCACGGCAAAGATTCATAATTGAGGGTTTCCAAGGATACCGAGAAATCCATTCATCTAGACAAGGGGTGGTAGGGGGTTCAATTTTTTAATTTTCGTTGTATCAGTTAATAGTTACATTCGAAAGCGGGGTTATGTTTAGGGATGGGTAGGGATGTATTTTCCAACAAATTCTGACATCCGCTAAATTCAGGTCGTCTGTTTTTTTTTTATTTTTTTTTTTAAATATATATATATATATATATATATATATATATATATATATATATATACATATATATATATATATATATATATATATATATATATATATATATATATATATATACAGGAATCAGCAATATGGATAACAGTTGTTGAGACCTACTATAATAAGCAACAGTTGTAATAGTAGTAGTTGCATTTATACAAGTTGTGATGATTAAATGAAAATATTTATTTCCGATAAGATCCAGGAAAAAAACGTTAAATCACGCTTGCTAAACAGGAAGACGGCATACATGTGATTTTCACATGCTTCTGCGCATGTCCAATGCAAGTGAAATTATTTTGATGTCAGACATTTAGTCTCTGCACGTAGCCCTGTCCGGACATTAAGTTGAATAAGTGCTACGATATTGTTCCAATGCGTCCTTACTAATGTCCTTGCTAGTGACAGCGGAAATACACGCCGCCGAAAATGATAACATTATGAATGTATGGATAGTTATTCTGGATCCTCCTAGATTCTTCCCAACTGACATTCGCTTAACCAGAACAAGAGAGTCCTTCAGTTATTTTTTATTCTCTTGTCAAACCCTACCCACACACCAACACACAGACACCCCTCCATATATACAGCCTTGGCCAAAATTATGGAGCACCAATAAAAAATCGAAATTATGATTCAAACTTATATATTTAGAGGTTAAGAATAGTGGAGTAAACATTAACAACAACAATCAATATTTGGTATGTCCTCCTTTGGCCTTAATAACAGCTTTTATTCGTTTTTGCATAATATTGACGAAGTTGTTGCAGGTGGTAGGGGATTGAGGGGGGGCCACTTCATCACTGTAATCCCTATTGAAACTTTTGACGTATGGCATGGAGCATTGTCTTGTTGGAAGATTACATCACTTGGAATGTTATTATTAAATATAATACTACAATCTACTGTGAAATATTTTACATTTGCACTCAATTGTTCACTGTACGATTCTTAACCTTTAAATACATAGGTTTAAACTATTATCTCAATTTTTTTATAGGTTCTCCATAATTTTGGCCATGGCTGTATATAAATACATATATATATATATATATATACATATACATACATATATATATATATATATATATATATATATATATATATATATATATATATATATATATATATATACACATATATATATATATACATACATACATATATATATATATATATATATATATGTATATATATATATATGTATATATATATATATGAAGAAATATAGTCTTAAAGTGATCTATATTTATGGGATAAAGTGCTCAATATCAGAGATAGAGCCTGTGTAAATATAAAAGTGAACATAGAAGTCAACACTTAGAGGCGACAGTCTGTTTCATTCTAGATGCAATCGTCAGACCACCATATATTTATTTTTATATATATATCTATATATATATATCTATATCTATATCTATCTATATCTATCTATATATATATATATATATATATATATATATATATATATATATATATATCCGGAAATTAAAATGTCGGTCTCTTCATATTTATATTAGTTGAAACAGTATTAATTCTTAAAATACATTTCTAAAATGTAACGGTATGAGGTCATCACTGATGTTATCCTGGCTTCATAACGGATTTCATATATTCTAATATCAAATCCGTCCAGGCCGCCTCTCCGCATAATTCGCTCCACGATGTGATTTAATAAAAGAAAATGTATTCATAATCAGGCGGTAGCACTTTCTTTTATAATGGCAACGAGACTTGCATTCGTCTCAAGACTGCAGGCAAGCAAATTCTGTCTTAATTATTAGTTGAAATAATCAACTTGTTGTCAAACAGAAACACCATTTACCGAAAATTTGCTTCGAATTATAACATAAAGAAATGCAGTAAAAATATGAAATTATTTAATTAGAAAAGCCTTTTAATTCCTTTTATAAATAAGATATATTGTCGCGGGATTATGCTGGACGAGTGTTTAGGTGGAAAACACGTGTCTCCTGGTATATTTATCCCACAAAAAATGTCGGACTCAGTATATTGCTCCGGATAATTAATCATCAATTTAACAACAAAACTATATATTTGAAGACATTTTTATGTTTAACATTCTTTTTATAGATACAAATATTTAAGTAAATGCTCTGTTTATAATAAACAGTATTAAATTTTCATAGAAAATATTCGTCCTCCGAATTTCTCGGACATTCAGGCCGGTAAATGTTGTTTAATACTGTTTATTATAAACAGAGCATTTACTTAAATATTGGTATCTACAAAAAGAATGTTAAACAAAAAATTTCTTAAAATAATTGTCGGATTTTGTCAATTTCATAATGTGTGACGTCATTTGTTTACATTTGATACGCCATGAACAGATATGAATGTACGTGAGAGATTCATGGAAGATTGAATTTATAAGCAGTAAATTCCACCTTGCGAACCGAACGATCCTCTGTGGCCAGATCGGTTAAAAGGCACGTTAGGCTATATGACGTTTCCGTATAGGATACAGGTTCGAATCCTGTCGGAGGAGGAATATTTTCTATGAAAATCTCTCGGACATTCAGGCCGGTAAATGTTGTTTAATACTGTTTATTATAAACAGAGCATTTACTTAAATATTTGTATCTATAAGACGAATGTATAAACATAAAAATGTCTTAAAATAATTATCGGACTTTGTCCATTTCCTAAAACTATATATATTTAACAAAAGGTAAATATGTATTAAGAAAAGAAGGGTATACAGAGAAAATAAAACTGTTGTGTGTTGCAAAACAAAGGATGAAGAAATCATTTAAACGAGTGAATAGTTTATATGTGTGGAGTTTGGTCCAAGAGAAAATGAAGTGAAAGATGCGTATGTGCGTGCGCGTTCACCAAAGTGAAAGCGTTTTCCTCGTCCGACTTACATAGGCTTAAGGAGCGTTCTCTAGCGGCGTGTTTTTAGGAAAGTAAGCGGGGTAACTACACATTAAGGACATTATTATCTTCATAAAAAATTATAAAGAAGATTTACAAGAGCGGTTTTCACTTTTTAAAAATTTTAATTAGAATATTTATTTAATTTTTAAATCCCACAATATTCTGTATTAATTAAATGCGTTTTAGATGATTATTATTAAGTGAAAACTATATTTACTAATCATAAATGGAAATGCTTAATACACCTCACAAAACACCAAGATTGTTGGAATTTTTGTAAGCGTATAATCGTACCGATTCACATGAAACTTTTGTTTTGAATCAGATTAATTATATTTTAAACCAGCAAATATTTCTCACATACAGTTTCAGAAACCTGCATTTTATTTTTGGAAGATATTTTAATAAAGATTGCGATGGGAGACGGCTAAAATAAAAGCTCGAATTAGATATTTTAGAAAAAAAAACCTCTTTCAATCAATTTAAAAATGAAACTTTTTAAAAATTCAGCAAATTATTTTTTGTATTCTAAATATTAGACTTAATCTTTTAGCTTTAAATTAAAACTAAAATAAAAGCTTTATGAAAGATTTTTAATTTTGAAAATTCATTTTAATCATTAAGTGTCGCGTTTTTGGGTTATCTCTAGTTTTATGTTATGAACTAGTACCAGGCTGAAAATGATTGTATAGCATTAAAAAGGCGATTCAATCTCAGAAAAAAAACGAAATTTTCCAAATAATTTAATAAGATCATTTAATCCCATTAACATTGCTGATTTCCCGGTTACTTTGTTAAATGCATTTGCGCTTAAAACAAATATTATTTACAGCATTTTCACTTGTAATGCTGCTTAAGTTTTTAACAAGCCCATACTCATAGATTAGTCGAGGAGACAGTCGGTGTGTGCTATAGCTTGGGAAGTCTGCGGATTATAAATTAAACATAAAATATAATTAACATTCAAATATATTCAAATGAAATAGAAAAAAACAGGAAGTTAAAACTCTCCATCCTTATTTAAAATGCATTTAAATAATTTAGAATGCTGTTTTTAGTCAATGGAGTTACAATCCATTTACATTATGCATATAATATACTTTATTCTGGTCGTACAATTTTAAAATATTGTTCATTTGTGTACAAGTCCCAAGAGAAACTCCAGGTAAAGTGTTACAGAGTAAGGGGTAAGAGCTATAGTTCATGATGAACATAACGGTAAAACTTGGACTTGTTCAGATCGGAAGCACATTCTCTTGGTTTTGTTTGCACAAAGTATTGGTACGTGGGAATAAGCAGTTTGAGTGGAAATTGCATCTCTCCACTGGAATATGAAGGGAATGAGGCTGGTCCGCTACAATATGACATGACGCGTCTAAGAACTGGTGGAACTACGGAATGTATTTGGCTTAAAGACTTTCCACGGAAATAGCGATGAAGCCGCAAGAAGCTTGCCACGTTTAGTCTGGTGGAAAGTGGCTGTAGGGTGTAAAATAACTTAGCACTCACAAGGACGCGGATACGCTTTTGAATTCTGTGGGAATCAGAAAGACAAGACTGGGCATCTCCTATCAATACATGGCAATAGAGCTCTATTATCGGTTTCTCTCTCTCTTTCTCTTAAATGTAACACAACGACAGGTGTGGAAAAAGGAAGCGAGACATTTCCATACCTATTTGGTGCGAGTTACTTTTGAGATATGGTTTGAACTTAATTCATAACAGGCGCCCAAACACGGTGCTTATCTGAGAAGACACGCGTTCATTTGTAATATCAGAAAAAGTCAATTGAAATTTCTAGAAAACTTATTGAGGGAAGACAGCTTTGCAAATTTGACATTGGCAAGACATATTAAAGTCAAGAGGAGAGCGGAAAGCAACAAATAGACTACATAACCGGCTTATGTAAATGTTTGCCAGAACAGTGCGTTTATGAGAGATAGCGATGAGACAAAATTTAATAACAGCTACAGAGGATAAGGACATGTGGAGAGCCATGATGGCCAACGCCCTGAAGAACAAGAAAAGGTATGACTGCATGAATTATTGGACATTCCCAATATTTTTACTTTGATGTTTTCATTGCACTGTCATAATTTGAATCATCACGGGCACCTCGACGTGGTGTAATGGAGAGCAAGCTTATCTCGCTCGAACCGTTACAAATGAGTAGTGAGTTCAATCCTCACTTGGTGCCCCATGCTTTCGGCCTTGTGCCACATCTAAGCAGTGCTTAGAAAATCGTTAGGCGCCTCGACGTAGTGTAATGGGTAGCAAGCTGGTCTCGCTAGAACAATTACGACTGAGTAGTGAGTTCAATCTTCACTGGGTGCCCCATGCTTTCGGCCTTGTGCCACATCTAATCTATGCTTAAAAAATAGCCATAATTTGAAGCATCACCATGTCAACAGGGAGACAAACATTGACATGCGCAAATATCCCGTTCGATTTCATTTCTTACCTATTCAAGTGATATAGAATATTTATATTTCAGTGCCAGATTCCGATGAGTCAAATCTTTGTCAAGATTCCAGTAGTTTTAAATAAAGTTCTCCATTTATATTCAACAAAACTCAGTGCAACAGGTTTTGTCCAGCACATACAGGAGTAGAGTAAACAGTGGAGGGCTGATATGGAAACATTTGATTAACAAAAACACTTCCACATTTATCAAACAAATATATATATATGAGAAAAATGAGACAGAATAAACGAATGTACAGACTGAGAGAGATAGATAGAAAGATAGGTAAAATAGGTACAAGATATTTATATTCAAGTAAATAAAAAGAACCTTATATATATATATATATATATATATATATATATATATATATATATATATATACACACACAAACACACACACACATATATATATATATTTATATATATATTATCAGACTATATGAAAAAAACTTACATAAAATATATAGACAACACTTATCTATATTATTTAATGAAACATGTATTAATATATATATTTATATATATATATATATATATATATATATATATATTTGTGTGTTTGCATGCGTGTGTGTGTGTGTAGAGAGAGAGGCGAACAACCTGAGATAGGCGGTAGATTGATACATAGATTGATAGAAAGAAATCTAGAAATAAAGTGGTTAGATAGATAGATAGATAGATAGATAGATATAAACAGACTGAGGTAGATAGATAGATAGATAGATAGATAGATAATATACAAAATATATAGATACACGTAGAACACACACACACACACACATATATATATATATATATATATATATATATATATATATATATATATAAACACACACAGACACACACACACATATATATATATAAAGAAAGAAAGAAAGAAAGAAAGAAAAAAAGAAGAGAAATATCTACAAGATATGCAGATTCAAGTAGAATGGTTAGATAGATAGATATATTGATAGAGAAATGCGCAGTTAGTTTAGAATACAGAAACTGTATATATTTGAAGTGGAGTACAGTGGATGTTGGATGTAAATCAAAAATCTGGATCGACCATTAACGAATAATAAATAGCCACTATAATCATAACGTAAACCCATATTACACGAAAGATTTAAAAACATGTAAGGATTATGAAGTGAAAATCCTTTGACTTGCTACAAGATGAATTGCCAAAGGTCAACGATAGATAATAAACAAGTTTCATGTTAACTTTATCAGAATAAATCCTGTAAACACACAGAGGAACAAGTATTAATACATACCGAGATAGTGTTTGATCAAACGCCAGAAAGAGACCACGTTTATGTCAAACTTAATGATATTTTAGCAGATTTATTTATTTTATTTTTTTGTTATTGGGGGGAAATGTATGACAAAAGTAGAAAATAACGTCTTCGTGTGACGCTTTTTGTTCTTTTTGACGTCGTCGGATTAAATTTGTTACGCTGGTGCCATCACGCATGCGCACAAAGACATGATGCTGGGAAATTTAAATTTAATTTTGTTTGTTGTATATAATGCAGCCGATTTCATTGATATTCTTTTTCTTTTTGTTTCCATCACTTTTGTTATTAGATATCAGACACTGTAATAATAGGAAAGGTGAACTATGAAAGAATGTTTTTATGCTCGGCCAAATGTCTGTTGTAATTTTGTCTTTCTTCAAAATAGCCGAGAATTAGGAATTATGCTTGATAACCAGTCTTTAGCCAAGCGTAGATCTATGATCTTTATGCAAGACAACGCACCAAGTCATATATCAAACTTTACTAAATCCTGGTTGAAAGAAAAGCTATTTGTTGAAGATTCTTTTATAGCCTGCTGTGACTTGAATCCCATTGAGAACCTGTGGAGCAACCTCAACAGATATATTTATTCTAATGGAAGGCAATTCAACAGCAACTGTGACCTCTGGTAGGCAGTTAAAGTTGCTGCAAACAACTTACCAGCCGATAAAATTACAAATCTAACATCAGATGTTGACAATAGCCTGCTAAGAGTTATTGAAAAGAAAGGAGCATTTGTGCAATTAAGTTTAGGAGGTTCTTATTATTTTTGTTAATATATCTTTTATTTTTAAAATAAAATGTTTTTTTATGCTTTTTCCTTTAAGAAATTGACGAATTTGTTCTAAAATCTTTTCATATTATTTTTACATTAGTTTAACAAGGTATAATAATGTAAAAGTATCAAAATAAATAGTTGCAAATAAACTACTGACAGTCAAATTAGTTTGTTTTGTTAACTTAGTAAAAAAGTTTTTCCAACCAAAAACAAACGTTTTCTCTATCACTATATATCTAAGTTAATAATATTGAGTAGAATCTAAACATCATAATAGGACTTTTAACATTAGAGACTCAACTCTTTATACCAATTCATAACTTGCATATAATCTCTAGACGCATGTCATTTCGGCAAGACGATGGATCCTATCCCTCCCGAAAAGCTTGTGCTCATTGATCGCGCATACGCGGTTGACAATGTGTCGTCCGCGTATTCTGGGGTAAAACAGATGGTGTTTCGGTTGCTGCTAGCCACGGCTCGAATGGTAATTTGGACGGCTCAATTGCAATAAATTTTGCGATGGCAATCTAATTCTCATCAGGATCTAATACTAATCTTTGAGCAGCAGCAGCTCAGGATGAAGATTAGAACCGATAGAAAGCGTTTGGTATCGACAGATTGACAGCGAAAGCTGGGTATCTATGGTGAGCCTGGTTCGTGTGATCAGGGTTAACCTTGATTTTCTTTTTTAAGTCTCCCTTTGTCACAATGTGTCGGCTTCCTATGGAACCCTTCCTTTAATAGGATATATTCTTCTTGTGTACCTAGTTAATATGTGTCGTTCTTGGCCTGTTTCCGGTTTCTTCTTTGGTTATGATCTAAGCCGAGATGCCCAAACTCCCTAGTTTGTTTTTCGGCCCTTTTTCCATCTAGACTGGGTCAGATTTTTCAGTGGCCGTACTTATTTTATCCTTCCTTCTCCCTTAGCGAGAGAGCCTCTTGATTATATCTGAAGACATAATACAGTGGTCGCTTTTATTTCTTTGAAGGCTGGACGTGTCCAAATGACATCAACTATCTTTAGTTTGTGTGTTTTGTTAGAATTTAGTTTGTTTCTGCGTTCACCCCGACCTCATTGCTTAACATCAATAAACCTTAATATATAATTGTATAGTCAATATTTTTTTATCATGTAGTGGTTAGTATGTTCACTGTGTGCGTGTTGTATTGTGGTATATGTAGGATTGAATGACGACGGAAGAGTTTCTGTGGTGGATGTGCAAACTGTAATGACTGAACAGGTTGTGGATCATATTAGGTAGACTTATGATAGTGTCGCCCATCCTCAACTCTTTCCCACTTTCAGATCGTGTGCCACAATTGTTCTATTCTATACGCAATAAATCACTATAGAACGAGAATAACTTCAATAAATCAACTTCTCTTCAAATCCTACACTAATGTGGCTAACTCCTATTCGTATATGTGGGAACAGTCCATTGTCACAGTAGAAGGGGAAAGTTGAAGTAAACTGAGTCCTACTGTACAACAATATCATAAATAGAAGTGAAGGTGATCAATTTGTTTACAATTTTCTGAAATAAATATATATATGTTAATTACTAAGGTTAGCTTTTGCAAACTTACAAAATATTTTTGCGTAAGTCCTTGCGCTAATTATCAAATCATTTGAATTACAATACATTTCACCATACTTTATTTTCAAGAATTATTATACTGTCAGTAAATTCCTTTTTAAGTCCTTATTCATACAATCATCCGCGGATTGATCAGTCATTTCTTAAACTGATAATGTTATTAGCTGAAATTTTGTACGAACTCTTCTTTTTCCAAATATTCAATATTAGAAGGAATAATGAATATATATATATATATATATATATATATATATATATATATATATATATATATATATATATATATATATATATATATATCATTCGCCAATGAGATTATTGGCACAACCTTGTATATCCCATACACACTTATGTCTGCGCGGGTGCTAAGATGGGGAAAAATCCGAGATAATTTTATAATAACTACAACAATTGAAAAAAATATTGTGAGCTGTTTTGCTAATGAAGGAGCACTTCAAACAAAAGAAAGTTTATTTCAGGATATAGACTATTTAAAGACATTTTTTATGTTTAACATTCTTTTTATAGATACAAGTATTTAAGTAAATGCTCTGGTTTTAATAAACAGTATTAAACTGAATATCCGAGAAATTTTCATAGAAAATATTCGTCCTCGACAGGATTTGAACCTGTATCCTATACGGAACCGTCATATAGCCTGACGTCTCTTAACCGGTAAATGTTATTTAATACTGTTTATTATAAACAGAGCATTTACTTAAATACTTGTATCTGTAAAAACAATGTTAAACATAAAAATGTCTTTAAATAATTCTCGGGCTTTGTCCATTTCATAATATAGACTATTCTTGTGAAATAATACTCTTATTTCTGAAAAACTAATTCACAGATAAGTCATGCCAGAATATGCGCGTGTACACACACACACACACACACATATATATATAGAGAGAGATAGATAGATAGATAGATAGATAGATAGATAGATAAATAAATAAATATCATGAATAATCATAAGTGCTCTCCACTTGTTTTGCTACTCTCCTCTTTGAGAGAGCTATTTCTGTTTACTGGGACTATAAATGGACATTATACGCGAACCTTGTATTCTCAGTTGAATAATGCTTTTTTAAAGGCTACACCTGCGTACCTTTGTCATTACTATATATATATATATATATATATATATATATATATATATATATATATGGGATTTGGTAGGAAAAAATTACATGCCCACACAAATTATTTATTCCTAAGGTGTTACAAATACAGTGCTCAATGTTATGAAACAGAGCTATAATATATATATTAGTGAATATGCATAATATTCAACGTGTATTACACAACTCCGAGATTCATGCAGTTAATGCAATCTTCAGCTGTATTTACTGACATTTATCTGTCCCATTCACGTGATTGTGATTCAAAATCGGCTGTACAAAATTAACTATTAACCCTTTATATCGTTCAAATTCATAAGTTAGACAGTCAGTGAATTAAAGATAATAAAAAATAAATTAAAAATATAAAAATAATTTGAATTTGAATTTGGATTCAAAAGTAAACAAGTGGTGTAACTCGTCGTTTTAACGTAAATCACGAGTTATGTCTTTTAACGTAAACTGTAACGCAGATTTTATATATATAATATGAAGTTGCAAAATTTAGTAAATAAATAAGTAAATGAATAATAGGACTGTACTATATATTTCTAATGTACTTATAATGGTGCAATTGTATCTACAATCACGTTATAAATTAATCGAGTACAATAATATTGCATTGTATCTGTCTATATGTACATAAGGAAAGTTATAGATAATGAGTTCTGAGAATATTAAATGTTGTTGCGTATTATATAAATATTCGTAAAATCCATTTTGAAATGACTTTTAACCGTGATCAGTATTTCTCGGGAAATGTTTATCCAGCAGATGGAAAAAAAATACGGCCATTGAAAAGCAAAATCGGCCTTATATTTTTCCATCTGCTAGATACATATTTCCTGAGAATCTCCATTGTGGCAAATGGGGTTAATAGAAACACCATGAAGCTAAGCTACCGCTACACGAGCAACTTACAAAACATTGTAAAATGCCACAATTCGCACATTCTGGAGGACCATGAAGGCAGTAAAGACAAAGTTTTACCCTGTAATTGCAGGTGGGTGCCGTAAGACGGGTATAGTTTATTCGGCAGAAGTTAATGACGGTAGCGGCTTCAGAAAAGTGTATATTAGTTGTACAGTGGACCCCTTTAAAAAGAAGTTATACAATCATACTATCTCATTTAGACAGGAGAGCCACAAAAGCCATACAAAACTAGCGGATTACGCCTGGAGCTTCAAACAAGAGAACGGTAGAGACCTATGTGTGAAGTGGTAGATAATTAGAAAAGTCACCCCGGGCATGGTCCGTGTTAAAGACTACTGACTCTATCAGGAGGAGAAGCTTATCCAGACAAGCAAATGTTATCAATGAAAGGACTGAAGTGTTAACCGGGTGCAAGCACATAGGTAAATATTTATTGAACAATTACGAGCCCGGATGAGTGTTTTCCCTGAACATAGTTTTTTAAAAATTTTATTTTTTGCGCTCCTTCTCCTTCTTATTCCCACTTCCACCAATTCCATCCAACTGCTGGTGTTCTGACCCTTCCCCTTCAAAGTCCCACTCCCACCAATACCATCCACCACCTGGCGTTCTGACTCTTCCCTTTAAGTCCCACTCCCACCAATACCATCCACCTTCCGGTGTTCTATAAGTTTGTTGTGGAGTTCACTATACTACAACATTTTCAACCTGCCTGAAGAGATCTAGCGATCAAAACCAGGGAGCGTGGTTGTGAGAGATTTTTTCCCAAGGTTTGTCTATATATATATATATATATATATATATATATATATATATATATATATATATATATATATATATCGGGTGATTGAAAAGTAGCACCCTAAGTTATGTATGATGGACTCTCCCGTCAAACTAAAAATTTAATAAGACCTGGAAAGTCTATCATTAATAAAATAGGGAATTAATTGTTATTGTTACTTTTCAATGACCATATATATATATATATACATACATACATATATATATATACACAGACATGACAGAATTGAATAGACACCAAGATTAATTTTATTTCTGATTTTTTTAATAACCACGATAAATTAACTTAGATTATTTGATTAAAATTGCAGATAACAATACTGGAACATGCCACGAACCAAAGGAGCATCAGACCTATCCGAATTTCAGCGAGGACGTATAGTGGGCCAATATGAAGGTGTTCTTAGTCAAAGAAAACTATGTGAAAATCTTTCAATGCCCCTTTCTACTGTTAATAGAGTGATCGTACAATTCACCAGAAAGGGCAAGAAGTGCACAAAACCTCATCCAGGCCTCCCTGGCCCTCTGAAAGAACCATGCGTCTTATCGAAAGAAATGTTGAACAGGATCCACGTTGCAAGGCCTCTGACATAGCAACACAAGTTGATGTCAGTCCCAGAACAGCTGTCAGGTATCTTCACAAGCTGGGTTATTATGGCAGATCTGCGAGAGGGAAACCACTTCTCCGTCCAGCCAATATAAAACGCAGAAAGGATTGGGCTCATGAGATGGTGGAGAGACCTGTGACCTTTTGAACCACTGTCATTTTCTCTGATCAGTGAAGATTCTCATTATATTCCGATAGTGGAAGAGTATGGTTATGGAGACTCTGTAGTCATGAGTTTGATTTAAAAAGACTGTAGCCAACGGTGAAACATGGGGGCCTTTCAGTAATGGTATGGGGTGCAATTTGGAGTGATGGTCAGAGCTTGTGGAATGTGAAGGAAACATTAATTCAACCAAATATGTTTCTATATTAAAGAAAGGGCTCCTTCCAATATTCTCAAGTATTAGAATGAGCAAAGTTGAGTCCCTATTTATGGAAGATGGAGCTCCATGTCGCACTGCTCAAGCAACGCAACATTGGTTGAGACAAAATGGGATCAATAAACATCCATGGCCAAGTCAGTCCCCGGATATTAACCCTATTGAACACCTTTGGGGCATATTAGATCGAATACTCGGCAAAAAGAACAGGAAGCCATCTTCTAAGCCCGAAGATTTAGGATTATTGCGTGAAACATGGTAAGAAATCCGTTCAAGATGATATTAAAAAAAGCAAAAGATACATTAAAAAAAGCAAAAGAGATGTCAACCAAGTATTAGTTATTAAATTTATGACCATTTATAATTACTTCATTTGTATAAATTACTTGTTTAATAAAATAAACGGTTCCTGTGAGCGTATATTCAATTCTGTCATGTCTGTATATATATATATATATATATATATATATATATATATATATATGAGTGTATAGCAAGCAAGAACCGAAAACCCAGAATATTCTCCCATTCCATTTGTTTATAGTGGAAGAGGCTTGTGCAAAACTAACATTAACTTTTGAAAGGGAGGAATACAGATATCTGTGTATATCATAAATTGTTTGTTTCGAGTTCACAAAGGACCCTCGTCCGGCTTTGTATTCAAAGTCATCCATCTCCATGGCCATGTCTTTAGGACTCAGTCTATCCTACTATTTAGCTCTTTCTGCAATTTCCTTCAAAGTTTCAACTAACAAGGTTTCGGCCCATTAAGCCCAGTACCTTTCCACACGGTGGACCCGCAAGAGCTGGATGATGTTACGTTGCAACTGGTCTATGTTAATTACGTGCGACTCGATAAGAATTTTTGGGTAATCCATACACTTCCTTCCACCGCTTTTTCACCACAAGTCTTTATCACCTTCTCCGGCTTTGGGATTCCAGCACACTTGAGGAATGTCTTTAAAGAGTCAGCAGGAAATCCTCTACAGCCAACCTCAAATGGCACCCGAATGCATCTATATCCTCTCTCACGGACTTCAGCCACCAGTTCCTCATACTGAAGCAACTTTCTTTCATGCGCCTCCTCAATCCCTTCTTCCCATGCTACTGTCATGCTACTATATATATATATATATATATATATATATATACTACAGCAATCAACCTCAAAATTGAATAAATAATTATCTTCCCAAAACAAAACAAATCTATTAAATAAGCGATAAAAACAATTTTTACTACGTTTATAAAACACCGATTAAAATTAAAATAAATAAATAGATATATATATATAAGATAAGAAATAGAAATAAAAATAAATAAAAACAAGCAAAATAATTTAACCCAAATAAATAAACACATAAACGATTTCCGGCAAAATAACCGCCGAAATAGACTACACTGCACCACTGACCCGTATATATAAATTGCCGAGAAAAAACATCACTTGTGGCCTGTCGCCTCTAAGTGTTGACGTCAATGTTTACTTTTATATTTACACACGCTCTATCTCTGATATTGAGCACTTTATCCCATAAATAAAGCAAACCTTAAGATTATATTAAGAGTATAGTGTGAAGCAAATTTGCACATTTTCATTTCTGTTTCAGACGGATTGAGATAATCAATATGCCAGCTTCCACTCTGACTCAAGAAATAAGAAGGCACGCTGGTCTTTTGTTCTTAGCTGCATAACATAACCCATCAAGTAAAACGACCATAAGATAGCTAATTTCTTGAAAGTGACCGAGTTCTTCGTGTTGAAGAGAAAGAAAGACTTGGAAGCATCGAACGCGGATTATATCAATTGTTTAGAATAACCTTCATTTACATCTTACATCACGGTGAAAACACTTCTCGCCGTTGATTATCGAAGTTAAGCAGGTTCGATCACGCTCAGTACTTTGGGACACTATGGAACAATGTAAGCAGTAAGCAACTGTCTACAATTCGACTTTATGTAACCCTCAAACGGCTGATAAGCCATGAAATAAATCAATTATCGATCATTATTAATATCAATGGTAAACAAAAACAGCCAAG
The DNA here is from genome assembly GCA_964036315.1 of Acanthosepion esculentum. NCBI lineage: Eukaryota > Metazoa > Mollusca > Cephalopoda > Sepiida > Sepiidae > Acanthosepion > Acanthosepion esculentum. The sequence goes on along the minus strand of OZ038490.1, from coordinate 102,803,422 downwards.
TGTAAAAATAAAATCAGGGTATATAAGATGAAATGATAGTGTAAATAGGCATTTTGGCACTTACGGTAATCCGTCTTATGCGACAATTCAATTTAATTAATTGTAACTTGCAAAAACTTGTACCAATTGCTATTTATTTCTGGTACAGTTGTGGCATCTTTTCAATTGCATATCTCTATGCTGTCATATTATTTACATTTTAAAAAGTGGTGTTCACATTGTACAAGGCCTCAGGGTTACTCGAGGTAGAGGTTACCGATTTATAGGCACAGCTTATGCGGATATCTGTGGAATATAACGGTTAACCATAGACTTGAACTGGTGAAGATTTTTGTGATCGTGGAAGTAACCTCATGCGAGTCGTTTCCACAAGACTAGTTCGTGGCGAGAGGCTGCACGAGTGGAACTTAAAGCTCACCATGGGATTATAAAGAGAATGAGAATGGTTCGATAATGAATTTCGAGAATTAATAAAATTGAGGTAATCCTTTTTTAATTTAGAGTCTCGGCAACTGTCTTTTCTCCCCAAAAATGTAACTGTAGTCGTGCTCATAGCATTAGTCAAAAACCAGAGCGAGTATGTGTTAGCCAACTTCTTAAAACTCAACAGGTCTATCATATTAATGATCAAGAAAGCGCTGAATGACATTTTTTTAAAGCTTTTCACCCCAGGCAAGGCTGGAAGCCACTAACACGCAAGGGGTTACAGAGGATTTGGAGCGAGAGCAGATAGGAGTGTTAGAGGAAAGGATGTGGAGAAGGATAGAGGATAGATCAAGGCAACTGGAGATGTCGATTGGCGTTACACTTGAATAGTTGGAGATCATAGTCATCAGGGAAACAGGAATGAGGAAGGGAGTTCCATAGGTGTGACGTGCGAGATATGAAGCTATTGGAGTAGAAGAGACGTCTACATTTAACAGTTTCAACAGTGAAAGGGTGGGAACGGCATGCCAGCCTCGTAGGACGCTTGAATTCATGGGGCCTGGGAACCAGAGATATGAGGCCAAAAAGGAAATATTCTAAGCATTTGGGCCCTAAAGGTACACAACAACCTCAACTAAACTAGAAAATCATTAATACAATGGTGACAGTCTCCGAAGATTTCATGATGGCCGAAGCCACTATTTGAGCCCACTCAACAAGAAATTTTATTCACCGTTTGGTTTGTTCTTAATCATGTTACGTGTTTAATTCGAGTGACTTTATGCCTTCTTCAGAGTGATCATCATTGTAAGAAGAAATTGAAAATATAGCTTCTGATGTACAATATTTCTTTTAGAAAATGGACAAATAATGTGGTAGAATTATATGGATATAAATTGTGGATTGAAATTTATTATAAAACATATATACATTCATATATATATATATATATATATATATATATATATATATATATATATAAATATATATGTCTGTGTGTGTGTGTGTTTTTGTGTGTGTGTGCGTAAACAAATACAATTTGAAATACAGTTTATCTTTTGGCTTCTAGCTATGGTCTTCCCTCATCAGTTGCAAATAAAAAAGTTGCAAGCACATTTCAGATTACTGCAGTTAATATTTCATGACCTGAAGCGAACACCGCCTTTCTTAAAAACGTTATCCTCCCCAATATGCACTGGTAGATCTTATTCTTTTTTGTCGAAACACTGTGTTAGTTATAATATAACAATAATAGCTGGCCACTGGTAATCGAGGATACCCGTCTACTTCCAGGTAACGTCATAACTTAAAAGGATGATAACGGTTTAAATTAAATAATAAATTAAATTACATGCAGCGGATCTGAAAAAAGCAAATATTGGGGGTCTCTATGTGTGTAATCCATAATATATGTGTGTGTGTGTGTGTGTGTGTGTGTGTGTGTGTGTGTGTGTGTGTGTGTGTGTGTAGATAGAGGGAGGGTAAGCGAGAGGAAAAGAGAGAGTTAGAAAGAGAAGAATACTCAAATAAGGAACTGATTTCCGCGTCATTCTTACACCCGGTAAATTGTCAGGTAACACCATCTAAATTTAAGTGTCTATATGTAACATTTATTGGTAGGAAGCAGTATCATATGAGTATTGTTTTAATCTCTATTTCTCTATCTATCTATCTATCTATCTATCTATCTATCTATATATATATATATATATATATATATAGATAACTGTCACAAGAGAAACATGTCCAAATCAAATGTGGTCAATGTTATAAGACAGAATTAATTAATCATTAAATAACATAGATTGTATCGTAAAGTACCCCCTCCACTATTCGGAGGCTAAGCCATTATGCTAATATTTAGGTTTAAATTACGCACACGCACGCACGCACGCACACACACACACACACACACACACACACACACACACACACACACACACACACATATATATATATATATATATATATATATATATGCACAACCGACAGGAAAGTCCATTATATATATATGCATGACCTGCCAGCTATTCACGACCCACATTTAATGGGCTATAAATGAAAGGCGACCTACATTAATTTTCTCTGGCGCGCGCCATATCTTAACATTAAAATGGCTGTATCCAATCTAATCGAGGAATTGAAATGAAACACTTGTGGCACTAGGTAGTCATCCTCGGCGACACAGATTCGAAAGCTTCTTGAAAATGTCCGGGGCAATCAAAGGCATTGTACGTGACTTTTTGTTGCGCTCACGGGTTATTCACAGCGAAGCACACCAATTTCTCGTCGTTTGCGTTTTCCCTGACATGTCCTGGGTAAAGTGAGACATGTAATATCGCAAGACTTTCTGTTGCAGAGAGGCGAGGTGAACGCAACCGTCTGAAAGAAGTCGCTATACACAGGGTCAGAGGGTCCCTCAGATATAAGTTAATGTAGACTCTACTCTCTATATTATGACTTTTGTCTTACAATGTGCAGTCTCCCTTCAGGATATGAACGATCATGTCTATCTACAGCTCCTTGTCTTTTGTAGCTCATACCATTTATTTTCTTTTCTTCATTTTGCTTTGTTAACTATTCCCAGTTCTGCTCTGTTTGCTCAAATTTGTTACATAGGTCATTCATTGCTTTACTCTGTGTTTTTGTTCTCCTCTATGCCAATGAATGTTAGATAATCTGCTCACAGATGAGGAACAAACTTGTCAAGAAATGTAGACAAGTGATACTAAGGAAAGTCGCTTCGAAGCCTGTGGACTGAACATATAAACACCGAGAAAGTTTTACTGAAAATGGAAGCAAAAAAAGCTCATAATTAGAATCGGAAACATGTCCCGTGAGTGTCAACTTCTCTATGCCCACTTTTCACATTAGGTGTCCTAAAGTGTTTCATCTGTCTCTTTCTGATACTAATTATCAGTTTACACTTTGTTTCCATTGTCCGTAAAACTTATTCGTTTTTCACAGGATTCTCAGCATTCATCAGTCGAACAAGTATCATAGAGGAATTAACTATCACATAATGGTTGAGAATTTTCCTCCTTGTTTCTATCGTCCCTGGCATGATGATAAGCTATATACAGTAGCAAGGCCTCTGATCATAAGATGTGAGGTTTTGCGGAGCATGGAGTCATCTCTTAACAGCTGTTGGTCCCAGGTCCACACTAGCACATGTTACGTCCCCGCTAAGCGCCAATATTGACCACCGACAAAAAAATGTCAACAATTCATTTTATATTAAAAGTACCAACAATATATTTTATATCAAAATGCCAATCAACACAATGCTAGAAATGTGTAAAAATACAATACATATTAATAAAAAATATACATTTATTCATCGAAATTACCAGCAATAAATTTAAACTATATATCAATAAAAAAGCTAACTTTTACCCTAAAAATATAAACTTATGTACAACATATTTAGATTTTAGTATGAAATACTCTCTCGAGGTTGCTTTTGCATTGAACAAAATCGATCATCTTTATTTCTAATGAAATTTCCGCATATCTTAATATATTGGAAGTCAATTTTCGCTATCCCAATGAGCCAGTATGGCCTTTTGAGAGTTCTGTTAAAACGTTTTATAAATAATGTAAGCTGAAATATCTTTGAGAGATTTTTTGCTAGTAAACATATTACATAAACCAAAGTATACATTGAAACGTTTCAATATTTTTATTTTGGGGACATGATTGTTGAACGAAGATTCCTCGTTGTTTGGTAGATTATGAAATTTTTTAATGTGGTCAAGAGTTTATCTATGTAAGCATATTTCGAATAAATGATTGGCTTATGTCGGGATTCGAAATTTACAAGGAACATCGCTATCCCAAATGTATTTCTTTTAAGCTTCAGACTCTGATATGCTTTTTTGTGGGTGGAAGATTATTTTAAATTAGTTTTGCTAAAAATGGAAACTGGGATTGCAGCGGATATCTGGTGGTCACTGCGACTTTAGGACTTAGCATTTAGGTACAGCTATCGTGTGAAAACTTTGTTTCGGGTGTGGCAGGTTTGAAACAAAATGAACATTTACTTTTTTTTTCATCTTGTGCGAGAAGACTTTCTTCACAATCTCATATGTATCTCTTCCCATGGCTGTCTATCTCTCAACTGGAATTTGAACTCAGCTCTCCGATTCCTCAATCCTAGACGTTATCCACTACTCCACCGTCCCTTCTCTCTCTCTCTCTCTCTATCTATCTATCTATCTATCTATCTATCTATCTATCTATCTATCTATCTATCTCTGTTCCTAGGAATTTAGTTACTTGACCTTCATAGATCCACTAGGTTTTGCATTATGCTTTTATCACTAGTATCAGTTGACTTTGCGAATTAGAAAATGCATTTTGGAGTAATGGTAGGTGCCGTGTAACAGAAGATATATCGTTTTAATCTGCTTGAAGATGAAAAAATGCCATGCAAGACTATTGTTATAATTATAAAAAATCCGCGATAATAAAGTCATGATAATGTTTTAATTTCTCAGCAGGAATTCTTCATTTTTATTGATGTTACTGTAAGTTGGCCTGGGAGGTTTTGTAGTTGAACAGTGACCTACATTTATACAGTAGAATCATGGTTAAATGTTCTGCTCAAACAATGATGAAGGTTGCAAGTGGCAGAAATATCCTCAAACAGTGTTCAAACCAGTCAAAGGACATTGGTTCCTATTTTAAAGGCAAAAATATCGGATGTTCCCGAATGTTAGACAAGAGTTACGAAGGAAATATCTTGAGAAACACTGTAGGCAATTAACAAACAAATTCCAGATAGGTGAGGACTGAATTTAGTTTTAACATTGAGGGTTCATTTGATAGAGTATGCCGATATTTACCAATAAATATGAGCAGTTGTATAAAAATAAAAAAAGAATCATTAAGCAAAAAAGATCTGAATAGAATATTGATGTGATATCAATAACATCTAACATCGGGTGCTGGAAAATGGTAAAGAGAAAACTTTAGTGATGAATGCATAATAGAGTTACAATCTAATGCAAGAGAATATGTAAGAATATCAGTTGGAGAAAGAATGAATACAAGATACACTACAATGTCAGTAAGGTTTTCGTGTTATAATGTTGGTTTATTTCAAAAGGCGATGGTAAAATGAAATTGTTAAATGTTGCTGGAAACATAAATAGGCGAAAGTATATTAATCTACTACGGTCTTCTGCCAGACGACGAAGATGTAGAATTCTTTTCACCATAACTGTATTTCTTGCTGCATATCTCGTTTCCTGCGGATGAAGACCTTCAATCTTTGGCAGAGAGGCTAGCACAATTTCTGAAATCAATTTAATTGAAAAACACCCTTGTGCACATTAATTGATACGGAATGGATAATTCCGTTATTATTTACGTTTTTTCCGTATTTTCCCAAAGGAACATATTTTAGTACTTCCACAAGAAAAAAAAACAGATTGTTAATTGGATTTAAACCAGGAGATTTTACGGGCCAGTCTATATTGTGTGTCATGTTGCAGAGTCCTGTTACCAGACATAGTTTCTTCCAGCCGCCACCCACCTTACCCAAGGTAGCGCTATCGCCTCAAGTCATTCGTGTAGGCCCCTGTGTTGAATCAGTAAGAATCTTTTTTATCAGCTTAAGATGCTCTATCACCCAACACTCAGTATTAAGGAACATGCAGTAACTTTCTTCCTGGCCGTCTAATATCATAAAATTTAAATAAAAAAAAACATATTTAAACGTCGCTTTAATGGTAAGGCTTGCCAATATGTTCGTGCAACGTTACAATTTTCGTGCGCTTACTTGGAATAACTTCTATAACAGTCAATGGACGTAGGACAACTAATAGACAGTTGAGACAATAGCGTCTGGGCGGGATTATAAAATGCTGCATCCACGTATGAAGCTATATTTTTCAAGGCCAAACAAATTTCATCATACACCCCGAAAATATATTCATATAATTTCACACCACTGCAAATGACTAATCGGAGGAAAAATAGAAATCGATTACACCCTGTCACTCCAGTTGGTCTAAAACTGACCGTATGGTGAAAGAAAGGAAACTAAAACGGTTGATTTAATTACGTTCCACAAGGGTGTATTGTGGCGTTAAGAGAAGAAACAATTGCTCCAACAAAACCATGAAATCTCCAAGAAGTCTGGCGTTATACAAAGAAGAATAGGAAATATTCCAACTGAGAATATTTGGACACTTCGAATTGAGGCAATTATTCGAGCAGCACTAATTAGTAACTCCATTTTATGGAGTGTTGTACTTTCTGTAATAACGATGACTTTAAGCAAAAAAAATCAGTATTTTATTTTTCAAGGCTATTTAAGATGCTCTATCACCCAACACACAGTATTAAGGAACATGAAGTAACTTGTTTTCTGGCTTTCAAATATAAAACGGACATATATACATGCATATTTATCACGCCAGTGTACACACACACACACGTGTGTGTGTGTGTGTGTGTGTGTGACTATTTGTGGAAATTCTAAAAAGATGAGAAAAGTGGAATACACATGTGAAATATTACAGGTTTTATTTACTTAGAGTTTGTGTTTCTGGGATCATATCTGATTCAAGCTTCATAAGACTCTATTTACATGAGTTTTCTGAGGCTCCACTCAGCCATTGATGATGCAATCTCCTTGAGCAAACAATATTTTACTTATCGAATGGTTATTCTGTTCTAGGCTGTGACGGCGGTCCGGGTGGCCATTGCGTTTTAAGAAAAAGTATTTGCGATAACATAGTCCATTCTCTTTGCCTTCCACGTCGAAGTGCTTTTTTTTTCTTGTCATAACCGAAGCCGCGACACACCATAATATCACCTTCATCTCGATCAGAGGTTTTCTACCATTTCTTAAGCATGTACCACTTTTACTGTTAATTTTTTGATGGACACCTATTCGATGAACAAAAAGTTTATTATATTTTTTACTAACAGATAAGTTTAGGAATTGTAAAAAGATATATAAAAAAACAAATGTTTATGCTTTAGTTTGAAGTAAAATTAATTTAATGAAAATAAACAGGTATTTAACAACTTCATTCTAAGGTAAAAATTCATGTAAACTACTAAAATAACAAATAAACAATTGTAAATTTTTTTTTTTTTTTTTACAATCAAAATATCCGGTAGATTAAAGGGTACTGACGTATATCGCTTGATCCCGTTTTCTGCTAGGTTTAGTCTTCTTTGTTTATTTTTAGCATTTTAATATGACGTAGATTACTGTAGAAGTGAAATTGCTCTTTGGACCGCTAAAATATTACCGTGGACCATCAATTTTCTACGTTTTTTCCTTTGGACACCCAGTAATTTTACATGACCCCCATAGTCCATATGGACACCGGTTCAGAACCAGTGATGTCAATACAAGAAGCTGTCTTAACACAGAGCGTCACTTTGACGGCGGAAACCCCTTAATGCGCATCCATGTGTGTGCAAGTAGTACAATTCTCAAGGGCTCTGAACGAGAAATTATTGAGTTTAGATGGAAATCTGATCGAGTTCATAATATTTACTTTCGGACAACATTAACTTTGGAAAGGCATGATTCATTCTGTTCTCACCCAAACTATAGATCAAATAGTAGGGTAGTCTTGGCTCTCTAGCTGTAGTTGGCAAATAGTGAAAGAGAAGAACAGTTTTGTATTAAAAGCCACGTGAATCCCCGGCGGAAAGCATTATAGACTCCAAGGTGACGTAGTTTAATCCATTAAGATTGTTACTACATAACAAACTTAAATTGAACTTATAAATCTCAAGATATCTTGTTGACCTTTGTCTCCAGCATCATTTGTTCAGATCCAAACGCTTCAACAAGGCAGACAATCTACCCTTTTATAAAAGAAATTTCATTTTATTATATGAAGATAAGTAATAGTGATATTTTTTTCAAGTTAAAAGCGAGAGGTAGAGAGAGAGATGGTCGAGTAGATGCATGTCGATTCTTCGGAAGTATTTCATTTCTCACGCACTGGCTTGCTTCACTAAGCAATCTGGGTTCGCGGGCCGTGTTGACCATCATTGTCAGACGTCTTCGCCAATGGGGTCCCCTAACCAACAGATTTCCAATCTGGATTAATCAGCGCTTTCCGTAACGCACTTCTCTACGATTGATGGTATGTTACGAATGTCACTCTTATACTACTATAGTAAGAAACAGTTCATAGCACATATTTTGGCACGAAAAAGTTCCGATCGGAGATAAGCATGGTTACTAATGAAAGTATCCCCTTAGTTATCCGACAGGCGCAAAATGATTCTGCTCTTTTTGTTGTAACCCAATTGATATCCAGAGGGAATGAGCTCGACTGGTCAAGTCATTTTTACGTAAACTGTGTATGGCCGGCGATTACTCATTTCCAGATATACACGTCTGCGAGAGCAGTTACCCAGACCTAATTACAAACGTTTGCACTGTGGTTTAGCCTGCAACCCTTCTGAGCAGACTTTAATTCTAGTCTGAGAAAGAAAGAGAGAGAGAGGTTAGGGTGACAAAGAGATTGTATAATCTGGCGTGAGTAATGTCTTTAAAAAAAAGGCCTGTAGTAGGCCCTTAGAAACTTGCATGCGTACACAACTGCCAACTTCTTCAGAGCAGTTATGCCTACCCAATTTCATTCATAATGCTTGTGACAGCCCGTGGTATTTCCAAATGCGTGATGCGATGTTTTCGTCGCCTCATGTCGATAACACCAGAAAGCAGACGCCTTCACCAATCATCCTGGGTGGAATTCGAACGGTCTAAGACATCAGCCACGCACCCATAACTGAGATATTAGGTATGTCACTTTTCGGCAATAATTAAGCTTCTCTAAGCTAATAAGGCTGTTACATGTTAGAGTGGTTATATCATTATAATGCTTCTGTCATAAATATTCGAGCGGGTAATTTAGTAATTTATTAATATTTCCAGAAAACAACACATTCTGTCGAATTACCCATATGATATCTAATCAGTCATTTTGATTTCTTGAGTCACTCCAGAGTTGAATATATTCGTTATCGTATACATGTGTTTCCACACGTTGCAAAATTTTACCTTCCCACTAAAATAAAATTCTCTTAAAATAAAAGCGTAAAGGTTATTGAATAATTTGATTATGTCTTCATTATTGAACAAACGGTGATATTTAACCATAAAGTCTCAGACGTGATCAATCTAAAGCAAAATATAAACAATATTTCTGAAATATTTAATTAGCTCTTAAAAATGACAAAGGCTATTTTGAATCCGTATAAAAGAATATTCCTAATATCTGTGTTTTTTTTCGTCGAAAATCGATAGTTTTAACAAATAAACTTAAAAATGGCTGCATTTTATATTAATTTACAGTTGTAAAATTAGAACATAAATTCGAACACAGCGTTATTATTTTTCTTTTCACAGAAAATTAAACTGATTTTAACTCGTGAGGGAATCGTTTTTAAAACAGTTAAAACTTATTCAGGATCAAGAAGCATTTTATTGAAATTCTATAACTGGATGAGGATTTTAAGTAAAGAGAAATGTGACGTTAATCATTTATTAGTTTTTTTTTTCACACTTCAGACTTTTAATAAAATCAGTCATCAATGCAATAAAGAGCTAACATTATTAATTTGTCGATATGCCGAGGATGATTAAATTGCGGGTGAGGCTTTTAATTGCGATTGATTCTTCATAGTAAATTTATTTTATGTTTGGAATATAAAAACTTTTTCAAATAAACGAATCGCCGTTTCCTTTAATTTAAGCTATAAAGTTATTTTTTAATATTTCTCCTGACTTTCTTATATTGTTGAAAATTTATAAGCAGTGCCCAAAAAAGCAGATTCTTGAATAACTTTAACTTGATATGGTATCCCTAGCAAGGAAATCGCAGACTTAAAAAGATTGATCCCAATGCGTAAATCACTACTGGAAACACCTTGACATTCACTTCCAGTCACCTTGTTTGCTATATTTGAGTCATTTGGCATGGCGACACCAATAATATGAACGTTCATGGTAGCTTTATCCAGCATAATAATATATGCAAGTTGAAAATCATTGTCCCAGAATAGTATAGCCTATCCAAACACTTCAGTTTTTCCGCACGGCACATTATTATTATTATTATTTTTATTTCCTTTGATATCTGGCGTTTACACATTTCTTTCCGGGTCCCGCCCAGCGACCTAAGGTTAGAAATGGCATCATGAAACTTTCCATTTCAAAAAAAAAAATAAAATAAAATAAAATAAAAAATAATTACATAGATAAAGCCCTTCGTAAAGTGTGGGCTGTAATTGTCAGAACAATTTTTTGTATCTCTTTGAGGCATGGACTTCCAGGGATCCTTTCAATCAGCCTACTGGAATCTTTTCCAACCAGTCCAAGGGCTCCAACTACAACAGGAATTGTTGATGTTCCCATGTGTCACATTTTTGAGATTTCTGTTTCAAGGTCCTTGTATTTTGACAGTTTTTCGAATATCTTCAAAGATACATTGCAGTCTGCAGGGACTGCCATATCAATAAGGTAGCACTTATTTTGTTTGTGGTCTTTAATAACAATGTCTGGGCGATTGGTTTATGATTATTATTATTATTATTATTATTATTATTATTATTATTATTATTATTGGACAATGGTATTAAGTAAATTATTGATATATATTATTAAATATAACAGTTTTTAAATAATCAATAAATTTAATATTCTATGTTTAACAATATCCAGAAATTACTTCATCAGGAAAAAAATCATTTATTTCTAATCCGCCCAGACTTGATGCAGTTATTTTGCCTGGGTGATCATTAAGAAAGAATTAGATTTGTTTCTTCTGCACATTTAACATACGAGCTCCTACACAAAATATAAAGAGTCGTTGTTTTTAATCGATTACCTATGCACTCTCCGTCTCATATTGAACTTAAAATTTAAACACGCATTCATGACTCATAAAGTAATTTAAATAATGTAGGGTGGAATTTCAAAAAGACATTCTCTGAATTCTGGTTTAAATGAGAAAAATATATATTACAAGAAAATGTATTTAGTTTCTAGGAAAATCAAAATTTAGGCATCAATACGTATATTTAATACTTTGACCCCATGATCACTGCTTTACGGGTGATAGAGAAAAATGACGTAATGCCCATCCACCGGTTGAATAGTGGAAGAGAAAAATGACGTAATGCCCATCCACCGGTTGAATAGTGGAAGAGAAAAATGACGTAATGCCCAGCCACCGGTTGAATAGTGGAAGAGAAAAATGACGTAATACCCAGCCACCGGTTGAATAGTGGAAGAGAAAAATGGCGTAATGCCTTTCCAACGGTTGAATAGTGGAAGAGAAAAATGACTTGATGCCCATCCACCGGTTGAATAGTGGTAGAGAAAGATAACGTATTGTCCATCCACCGGTTGAATAGTGGAAGAGAAAAATGACGTAATGCCCGGCCACCGGTTGAATAGTGATAGAGAAAGATGACGTAATTCCCAGCCACCGGTTGAATAGTGGTAGAGAAAAATGACGTAATGCCCCGCCACCGGCTGAACAGTGGTAGAGAAAAATGACTTGATGCCCAGCCAACGTGGGTAAACATTTGTAACTAATTTTATGTCTGCCATGAAGCATTATACACCAATTATTTGCGAATTTTGATTCAGGAGCTCAGGCAGAGGGGTTAAAATTGTTCAGGAACGCTTGTTAGAGTCCAAAAACGTCTCCGCGCCCATGTAGGCGATGAATTATTTTCCGATCTGCAACGCCTTTCTCATAAGTGATACGTTGCATATTTTATCGCTTTTTCCATGGTGTGTGTTCAGATGAACTACGCTCCTTACTTCTACAAGTTTTAAACTTCACAGCTAAGACCCGAAATGCCACGCACATTGTAGCGAACCACTATCATTCCCTTTATATCCAAATGGTAAAATATAAGTTCCACACAGGAAACTTATTGCCATGAACCACTGACTTGTGGAACCGACTCTCAAGAGTCTGCTTCTGCTATCACTACAATCTTAAGCAGTTCAAATCTAGGGTTAACCGTTATGTTCGGCACATATCCGCATAAACTGTGCTTCTTACTCCGTAAACCTACACATGAGTGACCCCAGGGCATTGTACAGGGTGGACCCCACTGTGTCAAAAATAAAATAAAAATGAATTTATTTATATTCTTTCAAAATTTGTCAGGTGCCAGTCAGTTATGTACCATGCGTGATACATGCTTAGGCGATCATATATCTTTCAATACACGACTGACGAGGCGGATTTTTCCCGCAGTAGGTTGCCATTTTTTCTGCGGTAGATCATTGCGAGCCAAGGTTATAGAACCCGGTCTGAGCTGCTATTTAGCCATAGCTGGGGAGAAATAATAGGATTCATATTTTTTTCCAGGGGATTTTCACGAAAGTGAATGTAATAGATTGTCAAGTGTAAGTTTATTAAGACGTTTTGTGGAAAAACTAATACAATAATTGCAGATATCTACAAAACTGTTTTAGCATTTATGTCAGTAGATGTTTCAGGGTCAATTCTCCTTTAATTATATACGTATTTAGCGGGAGATTCCGATTCAGGAACAACACAGTTCATACCAAATCGCCTCACATAGCTTCAAGATCCATCAACAATTGTGGATCGAGAAAGCTTCGAGGAGAATCAGTTGCAAGGAATGGATGAACTAATATGTAGGCAATGTCTTTCAAGGAGTTCGAACCTCGTGACACGTTTCATATAACGGTGGTCACCAAAGATTACAGCACGCCTCTCTGTCTTGGTATTTCAAATAAATTTAGAGCGAGATGAGATTCTCATGCATTACTCAAGTACATTATTGTAAAATACCAACAATCTGTTTCAGATTTATTTTGAACTCAACTGTGAGTTTCATTTTTGAGGCGCTGATAATCGTGTCATTAACTACCAGAAAACTCAGACATTGACGGGGCCGGGATGTGCTTCCCCCGGACGTCGCGGCCACCCGGTGTTCGTTCGCCGTGCGCCTCGGCAGTGGATGACGTAAAAAGTTTGAACGAGCTAAGTGCCGACTTCGTAATATCGCGTGTACGCCGCCCGCCGTGGCCGGGATGTGCTTCCTCCGCAAGTCGCGGCCACCCGGGGTTCGTTCGCCGTCGCCGGACCAGCGTAGTGCGCCTCGGCAGTAGTCGACGTAAAAAGTTTGAACGAGCTAAGTGCCGACTTTGTAATATCGCGTGAACGCCGGCCGCCGTGACCGGCATGTGCTTCCTCCGCAAGCCGCGGCCACCTGGTGTTCGTTCGTTCGTCGCACGCACAAACACACACAAAAACACGCACACAAAGACGCATATATATTAATTACAATTTGCTATTTCGGAGGAAACAAGTCAAGTAATCCTATGTAACATTCAATGGCAAATAATTTCTCCACGGATGAAAAAGAGGCTTAGGCAATAGAGAGATGCTTTTGCAGAAAGATGCTGAAAATCGCATCGAGTAATGAGGTAGATATCAAGAAATATGGAAAAGAAAAAGATATATCATCCTAAGCAAGTCAAGAAAGCCACGAGGGCACAATAGTTACTGCATGTTAGAGAAAAAACTACTAGGCGAGAAAGCATTAAAAAGGATGCAAATTAAGAAGACAGAAGATAGCAATTGACATTTTTGAAGATCAAAGTTGACTGGGAAGCAAGAAGCTTGAAGAAAGTTCCACAAGTGAGAGGTGCGATAGAAGAAACTGTTAGTACAGAAATAACGGTTATATCTAACCAACTCAAATGTATATTGGTGAGACCTTGGAAGAGTGCTTGGAGAAATTGAGACTAGCAGGACATACTGGAGGCAGATATGACAACGGGAAGCAGAGAGTAAATTACTTAACATACGTGTGCATTTGAGCGTAAGAAGTGAGATGGGAAATGATAGTCCAAATGTAAACATAAGTTACAAAGAATAGGAAATTGTGGTGGGCCACGACCACGAACATCGTGAAGGACACGATAAATAAACGAAGGCATTTATGTAATATTAAATGTAATGCTTAGGTTAAAATATGTTATCAATATTAGAAGTGGAACATTGATACATATGTTAACACTGAGTACAAACACACACACATACATACATGTATATATATATATATATATATATATATATATATATATATATATATATATATATATAAAGGAGGCATATCCACGTGGCTAAATAGCGTACCGATAATGAAATCCAGCTATGGATTTCACCTCACCATGGTTGATTTGTCATACAGCGTGGTGTCTTAGCACGTATCCGCAACAGATATTAGCTATTCATCATAGTAGACTGGTATCTTCGTAACAGGAACAGCCATTGTTATATCATAAGATGTATATATTCTGTACGTCTCTGTGTGTAGATTAGTTGATTGAGTTTGTATCACGTGTCAGATTAGGATCCTCATTTAATTTACAACAATAGGTATTGCTATTATTTCTCTGAAGGGAAATATTCTATGTCAAAGAAAACATTTTTTTAAATAGAAGCGTACACAAACCTCGAGAAATTAAGATGGCTACTTGTCATTCTCAATTTTCTTTTAAGTTTTATATATCTCAGTACATTTCCAAAACAATCCAGAAAAGTAATTTAATTTTCCTTTGATCAAATTTAATGAGATTGACGTATTTAGAAAAGCCTTCTTTACTTCAGAATTGAAAAAGAAGAAAGACAGAAAAGCTTTCAACGTTTGAAATGAAACATAATTTTATTAATATTGTCATCCGTTAAGAATATTTATAATTTTGTATGAAAAACAGATGATGTTTTGAAAACTTGTTTTTATTCCTTCTTTTAATACAATTACTTTTGATTTTCCTTTCATTCCTAAGGATAATGTTTCCAATTTTCTTCACTCGTTTATAGTCGACTATATCAGCATGGCTTCTCACAATCGTTGTCTTGATTTTGAAAATACAATATTTGAATTATTCCACAAATTTAATATTGCCGACAGTCATGGAATGGGCCAAGATTTGTGATTTGTTGTCGGCTTCTGCAAGTCTTTTCTTTTAAAATAAAATTATTTTTTAATGAATGGATTGAAAATATATTAATGTTATTCCTGTACAAGTATAGGGTGACCCAAAAAAGCGGGAATTTTTTAAGTGCATATTGCCAGACATGAGCAAATGGCAACTCTGCGAGACAGTGACCATGAGCAAGTTACCATTTCGCCATTTTAGTAACGAGAATGAAATTAACAGTATCCCAGCTGAGATGTTGCAGCAGTCAATGAGGAATCTCATCAGCAGATTTCAAGAATGCCATGTTTTAAGGTTTCAATTACTATGAATTAAATATTTTTCTTCAGTTACTCTTGGTTTTATTGGATTGTTAAAAAGTTCCCGTTTTGGGGGGGTCACCCTGTATGAGAATGATGCCTGAGAGACATCTACAACCATTAAAATGACTGTCCAGCAAGCAAGGAATTTGTCTGCAAAATTTCGACTTGGAGAAACGCCGTTGGAATACGAATCCAGACCAGAGCGTTCATCGAACTACGATGTAATTCTCCATCATAGCACAAGACCACGCTCATGCATAAATAATACAGGGACAATTTGGGAACTCGATTGGTCTGTTCTGCCTACCTGTCATATTCACCCGACTTTGCAACAGCAGATTGCAAAACGTTTTGATGGGATTTTTTTCCTCTAATGAAAACCAGATTCAAGAAGTCGACGAAAGCTCTTCATATGAAACCTTGACGAATTCTGCTCAAAATGTTTCGAAATGACGCGTCATAAATGGCAACGAGTTCTTAAAGATAATGTTTGAGTATACAGTGTCCCCACAAAAATTGACATAATTTAAAATGTGAATATCTAAGTAACTCCATGTCCCAGGTAAAGGAAATTAATTAAAACTTCATGTTAAACAATAAGAACATTATTTATCAAAATTGGAACAAGATATTCAAAGGGAGACTTTATAACCGGTTTCACAAAGCTTCAAAAATGTTCAATAGGCGCACCATCTGTGAACCGAGACACGTCAAGTCCAGCTACTGCCAAACACGTTGTAGCATGTCATGCGTAACATTCTCCAGTGCCTCAGTGATTCTCTGCTTAACTTTCTCTTGGTGTGTAGAAAGAAGTGGAATATAGACCTGTCCTTTCTCATTGCGCCACAGAAAAAACGGAAGATGGTGTCAGGTAAGGCAAATGTTGTGGCCATTTCAATAGTACAATGACATTATCACTGACACGCCCGAACAAATTTTCTGTTAGATTCTCTTTGAAATAAGACCGCACAGTCAACTTAGTTGGTTCACAAAAGCTTCACTATTGTTCAGTATGCGCACCACACGTGACACGGCACAATTCAAGTTGGCATTCCAACTCCTGCCAAACACGCTATAACATGCCTTGCATAACATTCACCAGTTCCTAATTTCAGACTTATCTCAATTATAATCTACCAGGAAAATGTTTCGGGCGTATCAGTAATAATGACAATGGCCTGTTAAAATGGCCATCTGATTGACACATTGTGATTTTCTTCTATGGGGCTACGATAAAGCATAGGCCTCTGTCCCTCTTTTTCTAGACTATTACTGAAGCGTATATTTGACATTTCTGAATCTTTGTGAAATCCGTCATGAAATCTACATTCCTTTGAATATCTTGTTCGAATTTTGATAAATCAATCTCTGATTGTTCCACACGAAGCATATTTAATTTCGCTTGCCTGGGGCATGTGTTACTCAGATATTTACATTTTAAATTATGTAAATGATTTTGTTGGACCATGTATAATTGAATGAAACGTAACAGTATTTATTTTAGCAAAAATAAGTTTGAGGAACAAAGACGAAAATTATTTATGTGTCAAACTGATAAAATTCAATCTTTGTCAATCTATAAATATATGGTTCTTCGAGGCAGCGATATATCGAAAACTGCAAGATGTCGGTTCTATTATTAATCGCCTCAACCTAATCACGGCTACAAAGCCACTAATATGCAAGGGTTTACTGAATGTGAAAATTATGAGTAAAAAACATTATTATAAGAAGGTGATAAAAGAACATTAATTAAGTAGGCGGAAGACGGCAATTGATATTGCAATAAAACTTTTGAAGATCATAACTGATTGGAAATATATTGGGCGGTCGAGAGTTGCAGAAGGGATAAGTACTTGTGAATAAACTGTCAGCATAGATTTCACGGTTACATTTCGTCCTTTCAAAAGTAAAATGTTCCAAGTGCGTTGTTTCTAAGTCAGGTGATAAAATACCCGACACCTATCACGAGGCATCATTTCAAAACCATTCCAACAGCAAGTCAAATGAAATTGGTAAAGGAATGCATGAAAAGTTATTTTCCAAACTTCCTTTTAATTAGTTCGCTATTCTCCATGAGCCAGAGAATTTGATAAACATCTGGATGACTTCTAGTGGATTTTTCCATCACATATTATGCTATCATAAATTCCGAGGTATTGTGTACTTCTTTGTTTGTATTACAGAAGATGAAGTACTGTATAAATTATGAATAGAAGATGGGGTTAACATTACATCTCAAACAACACTTGAATACATTTAAATCACAATTGCATGCGTGTTTCAAGTTGAGTATGTAGTAATATTAATGGCGAGTTGTCAGGAAAAACTCGTCAGTCTTTCTATTAAAACGTTTTTCCGGAAATAGATCAACACCCACATTTAGTGTTATCGCTCTTTCTAATTGTTTTGGAGTAAATAGTAGGCCCCCGTGACAGTATGAACTAGTCCATAACTATAAAGCTCCAGTGAAAGGCAAAACTGGAAGCCGCTTGGCTCCGATTGTCAAGCTGTCTTCAGGCGGTGTTATGTCTGCTTCTGGCCTGGGTGGAAATGCACGGGTTTCTCTCAAGTATCTCGACCTTGTGTTACATCTCATCTCAGTCGGGGGTGGGTAAATACCAGCCATTTGGTGTCATTCTTCAGACTAACTATACAGACGTTACGATAAGTAGACAAAATATTAGGTATAGAGAATCGTTATATGAAGTAAGAGTGTATTATAACTATAGCCATAAAATAGTGGTGTTATAATACTAATACTGAGGGTAATTTCCATCATAACATTTTCTTTTAGGTAATGGCGAATGACAACAACATGATCATGTCATTATTTTTCTCTTCGTGTTACATGGGATATCCATTTTATGTATTTCTTGTTTGGGAATTCCACTAGTGATGGGTAGTTGTTATTTAGTAAAGAACTCTGTTCTCGATTGGGTAACAACAGTCTGTCACATCTGGAGATGGACAAGGAGGTTTCATTGGATTGACGCCATTTTTAATCATTAATCTGCGAAAACGATTGTATATAGATGATAATTTGGACATATCTGAATTTATTGGACGTAAGGTATGGCAGGTGTGTGAGATTCTAGATCTGAAGATGATATTTAAGAATATGACACGACTTCCTAGGTTAACATGTTGTTTTGTAACCACACGCAACATATCTCGTGTTATTTTATATCCTATAAAATTTGTTACAAATGTTGCATACATCGAGGTCTTTCAAGTGGTTAGGCAGGGTAATCTCCCCTCTAATAATAATAATAATAATAATAATAATAATAATAATAATAATAATAAAGCTGAAACCGAAGATTTTATCTTTCCTGCGCATGACCAATGTTTGTTAACTAGAAATTATCAAGCACACATACTAAAATATTGTGTTAGCCCAAAGTGCAGATTCTTCGATAAATATCCAGAAAACTCTGATCATCTTGTGTCAGGTTGCACGGTATTGGTAATATAAAACCCGGCATGACAGAGTTGGCCAATATCTGCACTGGGAAATCTGCCACTTCTACGAGAAGGAAACTAAGAGAAGTTCGTATGAACGCCATCCAGGCCCGGTTACGGAGATAAAAACTCTTACAATTTTATGGGACTACACAATACACACAGACGGAACAATCAAAGCTAACCGCCCAGACATTGTTATTAGAGACCACAAAAAAGCGCCACCTTACTGATATGGCAGTCCCTGCAGACTGCAATGTATCTTTGAAGATCAACAAAAAGCTATCAAAATAAAAGGACCTTGAAATCGAAATCTCAAACAAGTGGCACATCAGAACATCAATAATTCCTGTTGTAGTTGGAGCCCTCGGATTGGTTGGAAAAGATTGCAGTAAACTCATTGAAGAGATTCCTGGAAGCCCATGCCTTACACAAATACCAAAAAAAAAAAGAATTCTCACGGGTACCGCCCACACCTTACGCAAAGCTTTATCTTTGTAAAATATGTATGTTTTTTATTTTGTTGTTTTCTTAATTAGTTAGTGGAAAATGTCATGATGCCATTTCTAAACTTAGGTCTCTGAGCGGGATATGGAAAGAAATGTGTACAAACAAAAAATCAAAGAAAATAAAATAAAGATAATATTCAGAATAAAATGTCTTTTGAAGTACCAGTTTTTTCGACCGATTTTAAATCAACTGAATACATGTAGAACATTCTGAAGAAGGTTTTATTTGGAGAATTGGTAATTTTTTTTATATTGTTATACGAATGAAAATATAAGTTTCACTCAAAGTAGAGGGTTTCTAATTAGGAATATATCTTAGGCCCTATAGGAAGGGATCAAGGATTGTATATACTGAGGATAACAGCGAAGATGGCTTTTATAATACTTATCTCGATAATAAGATTTAGATTTTATAATTTGTAATTACAGAATAATGTTTATAGGAGATTCAACAACATGGCTTATAATTTTCTACATTTGTCACATCGTAAGACCGAGATATATTCAGTTATAATTTATGTCTTTCTGTCCGTCTGTCTGCCTCACTCTCTCAAATTATATATATATGATTATTGATGGGAGAATATTTATCAGGTTTCCCTCTAAGTATTTTCTACTTAATAAATCATATTTTTCATATTAGGATTTCATTTATTACATGGCAACCCAATCCTATCATATACATATATATATATATATATATATATATATATATATATATATATATATATATATATATATATATATATATATATATATATATATATATATATATTTATTTATTTATTTATTTGCTTTTTTTAATATGTAGGATATTTCTTCTCCCTCTTAAGACTATATGTCTTCATATATATATATATATATATATATATATATATATATATATATATATATATATATGAAGAAATATAGTCTTAAATTGTGGTATATATATATATGGTTTAAAGTGCTCAATATCAGTGATAGAGCCTGCGGCTAGCTTGAAGCAGCCTGTCCCCCTAAGACTGTTAACGTCAATATTCACTTTTATATATATATATATATATATATATATATATATATATATATATATATAGATATATAGATATAGATATATAGATATATAGATATATATATATGAATATATATATATATATATATATATATATATATATATATATATATATATATATATATATATATATATACGAGGTCTCATCAAATGTATCAGGACTGACGGTATGGTAACAAACCTAAATTACCCAGGGTGAAGGTGTTTGGCACAGACTCACCCACAACTCTGTCACACTTACACACTAAGTTATAACGTTTTCGCATATTTTCTTTAATTATAACTCAAAAAAAGGTGTACTAGAAAAGTTTCCATCCTTGGTTGAATAAAGTGTGTGGTTTCCGAAGGGAAATACTTCGAAGGAAATTAAATGCCGAATTGATATACGTTTTAGCTTTCTTTTATAGCAGATATTCCCGACATCTTTTGATCAGACCTTCAGACAATCAGATAATTTCACAAAAGTAATGTTATGGGGCCTGTTAATATTAAATATTTCACCGTGGTTTAAAAGGCTACATTCCTGTCATGATAGACTAATTATAGTAACCTAATATTTTCATAATTGTTATACAAAGAATGAATCGAATCCCAGAGCTATTTGCAGTTTTAATATGTAGGATATTTCTTCTCTCTCTCTCTCTTCCCGTCTGTCCATATATATATATATATATATATATATATATATATATATATATATATATATATATATATATATATATATATGTATAAGTAACGAAAATCGTATGGATAAGCCCAAAGTGGATGAAATCCTGAGAGCTCAATCTTAATTCAGGGCGAATAATTTAATTTAAAGAAAAAACAGACCACTTTAAGGCTTCATTGTAATAATTTATTTCACCAGAGAATTTACTTTTTCTCTGGATCTTCAGACTTCACTTTCAAAAGGTGAAACGAAAAATGAATTTAAACTTTACACTTTTGAGGGGCAGTATTAATCTTATATAAGTTGACATAGAGGGTGGTGAGGGATTGTAGGTGAGACATGGTCGAGTTTTAAAATTTATTTTTATATTTCTTTTTATTATAATACTTAATATTGAGGAAGGAGGGGATAAGGATCAGATATTGACCTATTTAATCGGTCAACTCAACGGAAATTATATGGGAAAAGGAAAAGGAGAAAAAGTGAAAAAGAAAAAAAGGGGTAAGTAAAGAGATAAGAGATGTACGTAAGGTTTTTGGAGGAAGAAGAGGGGTGGTATAGCTTTAGCAATTTAGATAAAATAACAGATTTTAACGTTTGATAGTAATTTAAATGTTTAAAACTCCATATATATATATATATATATATATATATATATATATATATATATATATATATATATCTATATATATATATATATATATATATATATATATATATTAAGTGATGTAAATGCAAGCAAAGCTTAGGAAGCAGTGAGGGAACATGCTTCCTTAACTTCTGAAAGGACATGTAATATAAAAAGAGACACACGAGCCAGTTCATTCACTTTGAAAAATAAATGCCCAGATTGTTCCCAACTCCTTGATGAAATATGACAAGCTTTGCAAAATAAATGTACGTATCATTCATAATTTATTATGAAGCGCATTATATTCTTGTTTCCATCTTGCAAAGATTTAGTTTCTTCCCTTCCACATATCGATTTTATAACTGTTGCTTTCTCAATTCATCTTCATTTTACATGTTTTATAAATTAATATATTTGCAGTACCTTAGGTTGGTTGCTCGACTTTGTGTACGGCAATCGTCTCAACGACTTTTTTCCTGCTTTTTTTTTATTTGGTGCCCGACCAAGACGCCGTCTAGTGTCGGGAGATGGGAAACCGTCTCTTTCCATTTTG
>OZ038490.1:102660832-102778332 GCA_964036315.1 Acanthosepion esculentum | reverse complement strand
GGCATCGCAAACTATGGATCGAGGAAGACCGAGTTCTTCTCGTACGCCTGACCACGAAGAACACATTCTACAGGCTGTCGGTATCAGCACACGTCAAGTGGTCCTAGCATGTCGTACATCTCATAGTAACGCAAGGGAGAAGCTCGTGTATCCATATCATTTGCAACGTGTGCAGTGTTGTTCGCCCTCTGATCATTCACCACGGAGAACTTTTGCCGATGCTTTATTGCACAAACTGTCGCTCCGTTGTCTGTCTCTTCATTTTTATTGACGGATGACGCAACATTTGGAGGAGATCGAATAACACATTTACACAATCAATATTTCTAGATGAAACTGAGTCACTATGGTACAATAAAGGCCATACAGAAGCATCAGTCTACGATTAATGTGCGGGCTGGAAAGGTCGTTCCATATGTTCTCCCAGAAGGACTTAGATGAGATGTTTACAGAGACTTTCTTTTGAACACACTTCCAGACGTGCGAGTGAATGTACTCCTGCTAATACGAAGACGCATTCGGTCCACGAATGATGGGGCTCCAGCACTTTTTAATCACAATGTTCGCGATACACTGACAGGCATCTACCACGATACATATCTGCTCGATGCGTATCCAAATGTAAACAAATGACATCACACATCTATGAAAAAAGAATGTATAAACATAAAAAAAAATAATTGTCTGATACAGGTTCGATTCCTGTCGGAGGACGCATATTTTCTATGAGAATTTCTTGGACATTCAGGCCGGTAAATGTTAATACTGTTTATTATAAACAGAGCATTTACTCAAACATTTGTATATATATAAAAATAGAATGTATAAACATAAAATGTCTTAAATATATATATATATATATATATATATATATATATATATATATATATATATATATATATATACATACACAAATACAGAAGAGAGATATAGATAGATTAAAAAAGAAATTCAGAAACGTCTGCATGCAAACAAAGCCTATTGTGGTTTACTTGTTGTGATTGTCGTCTTCCTTTAGGATATGCTTAATACTTTGTCTTCACTACTGTCGCGCGTAGTAACATTTGACCAATTTTAGGTAGATTAGTGTTTGTTTCCCTTTGTCATTTCACTGATATATCGAAGAATATATGTGAGAGAGCAGTTCAGCATTTCCAACTTCTCTTTATTTTTCTGTCTCAATACATTATTTAGTTAATTTCACATTGCATATTTCTCATGACTGCTTATTAATGGAAAAGGATAATTCTCGTATCACTCGGTATTTATTTAGTGTGGTATTTTTCATTAATATTTACCTATTTATATAAACTCATGTATGTATCCCGTAGAAAGAGATCAATTTTATTAGATAATGGTGTTTTCTCTCGTGCGTTGGTTTTTATTTAGATGTAGTATTTGAATGAGATAATGAATGATATATAAAGTAATTAAGTATACTGGAATAGATGCGATATGATGGTTTTTCATCTTACGAATGAAATCGTATCCAATGTCGGACTGGGTCTAAAAATATTGTTTACCAGAGGCAACATGTCCCACCACCAACTACAATAAAAGTCCCCTCCATTTATTTTCATATTCGTTTAACACTGCTCCGTCTGTTTCTACACTGAGGGATTATTGTATTTCTTTATTGTATTTTTATTTGGTATTTGCTCTCATTTAAAAAAAAAGAAACTGATATTTTATTAAATTAGAATATAAAATTCAGGAATCAATGTTGAGATTTACTTATCGAATTAATTATAATCATTAAGATCCCTTCAGAGATTGACTGGTTGTTCTCGTCTGTCCGGGCGCCGGACCGATGTACCGACTGAACGATGACTACTGCTTGATATCCGTTGAATTTGCCGACTATTCCAAATCACGAATCGTAAGTTTGTCTTCAAATTCATACATGCTACCCGGCAGCAAGTCCACTGATCGGGAGACCTCTTAATTGCTGTTGTACCCAAGTCCACCTTGATCCTGGGTGATAGCACATGTTAGGGTCTTAGCTATGAGCAAATAGCTAAGACCCTAACATTTTATAGCAAAATGATCAACCATACATTTCATCTGTAGTTGAAGGCATGCAATTGCGTTCAAAATATATTGAGTTAAAGTCATAAAAATTTATTCAAAATATTTAGATTAAATAAACCACACAGATTGATATGCCGCTAAACAAAATCAAAATCAACCACACATACACTTTCTGAAAAGATGGAATATTCTTAAATACAACCTCTCCGCCCTTAAATTCTACGGCTTTCCACTAAGTTCTCTGTTTCGTTCCTTTTCATGTGCTGCTTATTTGTCTGATGTTCTCTTTTTTATTCCATTCTATTACTAAAAACGTTCACCGTGTTTGTTTCTTTTTTGCATTTCTACTTGATATACGGTTCAGAATTAATTAGGGGACAACTTGCCATCGGGTAAATTGATATCTTCTCCGCTAATGAGCATATCGTGTTGGAGGCTTTATTTGTTTCTCTTGTTCATTACATGAAAGGTATCAAGGAGATAAATCATAATCCAAATTTAAACTTTATTCTGTTAAAACCTTAAGTCGTCATATTCCAAAAACATTAAAAATAAAGTAACGAAATATATCACCATACTCCGTTAAAGTTAAATATCGACATTTTTGTTTATTCAAGATTAACTGAATATTACAATATTTTGCTCTAACTATTCACCTTACTATCGACTGAATTTTACATAAATGTTTCAGGCAATTAAACACGTTCATATATGGAAGCCATCCTGACACAGTTTAGTAGCAAAACTGTTGTATTAAAAACTAAATATACAAATACAGAAATAAATAGCTAGAAGGCAAGAGAGGAGATTAATGTGGTGCCTTCAAATAGCAGACTGCAGGGGAAATATAAGATGAACAGACAAACAGGAATAAAAAAAAAGTAATTCTTTTTCTCGGAAATGTTCCAATTCTGCTATTTGTGAGATTTATTTTCCTTTTTGCCAACTTAAATTTTATTGTTGTCTGTTCATGGTATAGAATTTTTTTTCTGAATCTTCATAATTGTTTTTTTTTATTATTATTTTTGCCGTTAAATTTATTTCGTTTCTCCTGTTTCTAAATGTCTGCGAAAAGCAAAATGCAAATACTGAATGAACAAATGCGAGGAAAAAATACGATATATAATATGATTTCTAATTTTACTTATTCTATTAGTTAATTTAAGAGAAATTAATTGAGAATCACATATATACATATACATATATATATATGTATATATGTATATATATATGTATATATATATATATATGCACACACACACACACACAAACATATATATATATATATATGTATATATATATATATCAGAAATAAATATTTTTGGCACTTAAAGTAAACCATTAAAACACCTACAGCAAAATGGAAAAGAATAAGAAAAGCTAGAATATGTAGGTCCTTAAATGACCCATCTCCTTTGTGCATACATGAGAAAATATATATTGTTTATAAAAAATAAAAATTTATTGAATCAAAGAAATGAAATAGCTACTCTTTGCCGACATTGGCAAAACTTTTCCTTAAATAATATTTAAAAATAAAATAAAAAAATGACCTGGTAATATACATACTTATATTTGATATGTAATAATAATTTTTAAATAATTTAAGTAATTCTATTACATTTATTTCATTTAAGAAGAAATATATTCTATTAGTGTTATGGTCCAATATCCTCGCACCACGGTTATGGTCCATGGTAGAACCAAGGAAGAACAACACGAACAAAATATATATTACAACATAAATATGATACAAGACGTTGAAGGTGTTAGTATTAACTGTCAGTCTGGTTTAGAGTGAACTAATATGTCTTGACTCGTTAGGTCTCAACTCATTCCGATATTTAACAGTCCCCCCACGAGGAAAGTATGTGGCACAAGTCTAAGTTTAACGTGGGTTTCTCCGAGCCCGTAAGCTCGGCGAAAAATACTCCCTTAAGAATCCGTATAAACGGGTTAAGACCTTGTCTACCACATATATATATATAACTTTAAAAATCAGATCAATTGAATCCCCTATCTTGTCTTCAACTCTACGGTATCCTCGGACGATTTAATCAAATTACCTCTTATCGTTATATTTTTTTAACTAATGAACGGAGGTTAATTGAAATATACATTTTTTATCCAACCTCAAATGTGCTTATCATTTGGTACACACACCCATTTAAACTAAGTTAGGGCAGAAGTTTCACAGATTGATTGATAAACATTTCATAAGTAATAATCCTCTAAGTAAGATTTTTAATAGAAATACACTTAAATTAAGTTAAAGTGGTATAGATAATCTAGAAAAAATATCAAAAGCATAATAATAAAATTCTAAATCAATACTTAAATCAAAGTAACAATCGTAATTCTAAAACAGAAATCAGTAATGATAATAAATTGAGTAATTGCAGAAATCCTAAAAATTGTCCATTGCAAAATATATGTCTTACTGAATATATTGTTTACCAATGTACCATTTCATCTACTAAAAATATGTCTGTTAAGAAATTTTATATTGGTAGTACAAAAAAGCATTTAAACAGAGGTGGCATCAGGACATTTATCCATTTTGCAACAGGGCGTACCGTAACCGAACATCCCTTTCTAAATATTCTTGGCATTTAAAAGAAATTAATAAAACCCCTAACGCAAAACAGAAATTATTACAAAAATCTAGAATCAGTAAATCCATAAATCCCCGGTGTTTACATGCATATTTCAAGTTCTCTTAATTTAGAAAAATTAATTAACAACAATCTGGAAGCATTGTGTGTTTATTTTAAAATATAGTTAAAAGAATTTTTCATAAAAATCTATGCCTTATAATTCATTATTTTTTTGATATATAGTGGACCGCATAATATTTAATATTTGATTTTTCAACTTTAATATTGCCTTGTTTTATTGCCCATTTAATATAATAAGTATCGTATCTTAGGTTCCATATATATAAAATATGTTTAAATTATACTAGAGGCCTCTTAAAGATGGTCCTGTAGAAGAATGTTTTTTATAAAATCTTGAAATTTCTTTTAAATGACATTTTGTTAAATATACTTCACCGTATCTAAACTTAATTTGCAACAGTCTGTCTGCTGTGGATATGTCTAAAGTGTCAATTTACCTACACATTAATAACGCACATACTTCCACCCTCTTACCATATTTTTCATTTTTCTATTTTAGATTTAATCTTTCTTTTAATTCGTTAATCATGTATGTATATATGTTATTTTAATCCTGAAATTAGGTTCCTACCATCATATTTGACTTTTTTTAATATTTAACTTTTTTCGTTTTCGAGTTTCCCAAATAAACCATCTTCATAAGTTATCTAACATCGCCCGATTAAGGGAAACATGAACGTTTTTGTGTAGCGATGTAAAAATTATAATAAAACATTGTAACAATATATTATATATGTATGTATGTATATGTAAGATATATAGTTAGCATGAAATATATATATATATATATAAGTATTATGTTTTGTGGTTCACTATATATATATATATATATATATATATATATATATATATATATATATATATATTTGGTGGAATCTTCTTATGAGGGTCAAGCTGATCAGTTGTTAGGAACCGAGAGCCCAAGCCCCTGAACATATGATTTTATTCTAGTTGTCAAGGCTTTGGGCAGAACCAATCATAGGGACCTAATACAGAGACCTCCGCAGGTTTTGAATTCAGAGTTGTCCTTCTGCTAGACCAGTTGCCATTTGAGGCTATAGAACCCAGACTTTCCTACTATTTACCCATACCTGGAGTGAGAAGAATAGGCTTAATAGCTTTCCCAGGGTATTAGCACGTATGTGAATGTAAGGGGTTCGACTGGAATTCGAACTCTCTACTCTGATCCTGAATCCAAGCGGTTATCCACTACTATATATATATATATATATATATATATATATATATATATATATATATATATATATATATAAATATAAAAGTGGACATGGAAGTCAGCACTTAGAGGCGACAGTCTGTTTCATGCTAGTGCAATCGTCAGGCGACTAGTGCTGTTATTTTTCTCGGCTGTTTATATAAGGGTCAGTGGTGCATTATGGGTAGTATATTTTGGCGGTTACTTTTACCGGAAGTCGCTTATTTGTTTATTTATTTATGTCAAATTATTTTGCTTGTTTTTTTGTTTGTTTTTTATTTTTATTTTTATTTTTTATCTTATATATTTATTTATTTATTCTTTTATTTTGATCGGTGTTTTTGGTTAACGTAGTAAAAATTTGTTTATATAGCTTATTGTTGGTAGTCTATAATGGCCGCCATTTACCGGAAATCGCTTGTTCGCTTATTTATTTGGGTCAAATTGTTTTCCTTATTATTTTTATTTTTATAACTTTCGTCCGTTCTTTTGTTTTGATTTTATTTCGCATATTCTAATAGGTGTGGTTTTGTGATTTGTTTGGAGTAGTTTATTTTGCTTATTTTATTGTTGTTTGTTTATATATTTATTTATTTTTCTATTTTAAGTTATGTAGTAAAAATTTGTTTTCATGTCTACATTTTGAGATTAGCTCGGATCTTTTATTTAATAATTTATTTTGATCTGGGAAGGTAATGATAGCTATTTTTTCCTCCAAGCAAAGTTTGCAAGTTTTTGATAGGTTGTTGTAGGCTGATGATTTTTTCCTTATTTTCCAAGATATTTTTGGTGTGGTGTGTGTTTTGTTTTTTATTTCCCAGATATACTTAGAAAGCATTGTGCTGTTCGCATATTTACTATTTGTGAAAGACATTTTGTGTACATAATTTCTTTGTTTCCATGGTCCTTCGGTTACTCCTAAGTATACTTTTTCTTCATTATCTGCTGATTTTGTCGTGGCTTGGTAGATTACGTTGTTTTGTAAACAATTACCGTTTAAGGGACATTCGTTTTTTATTCTGCAGTTGCACGTGGGTTTAATTTGTTCGTGTGGTTTGTTAATAATTTTTCTGTTGTGCTTTTTTATTATTTGTGCCATGTTCTCGGTGCAACTGTAGCTGATTTTTACTGTGTTTTTGTTGAATATTTTGTGTAGTGTGCTTGATTCCGGGAAGTGTTTGTGTAAAAGCTTGAAGAATATTTTTCCTATGTTTGTTTTTACGTTTTTGCTGTACGGTGGGTTGAACCATATGATATTTCTTTTTCTGTTGGTCTTTTTTGTGTTCTGTGGTGAGTATGTGAGTGTTGCTGGGAATCCGCTATCTTTTAGGGCTGTTTCGTAGTCTTTCTTGGCTTTGTTAAATATAGATTCATCAGAAGAATTGTCGGAAAGCCTGCGGTTAATCGATTTAGGTATCTGTTTGATTATAGAAGGCGGGTGGTTGGAGTATATATGTATGTACTGTGGTTTATCATTCGGTTTTCTGTATGGTTTGTGTGTGCCTTTTCTTAGGTTGAAGGTGACATCTAGAAAATCTACTTCGTTTAGGTTAGTTTTTATATCTATCTCGAATCCGTTATTTTTGAAAATTTTAATTATTGCTTTTCTAGTTTTATCTGTCTTTTGTTTGTTGCAGTTTCTTAAGATTATGAGACCGTCATCTCTGTAGAGCCCTGTGTCATTTCTATCTATTATTTTGCTTATTTCGTGTAGTAAGTAAATACCTACGATTTCGCATGTCACTGCACCGTCAAAGCTTCCCATTGTAGTGTCAAATATCCCATCTTTCTTTATCCATGCTTCTTCATGGTGAAATAATAATGATTTACGGGAGTGCTTAATGATGTCGATTTCGTTTGGTTTTATTATTATTTGTTCCTGAGCAAAAACGTAAAAACAAACATAGGAAAAATATTCTTCAAGCTTTTACACAAACACTTCCCGGAATCAAGCACACTACACAAAATATTCAACAAAAACACAGTAAAAATCAGCTACAGTTGCACCGAGAACATGGCACAAATAATAAAAAAGCACAACAGAAAAATTATTAACAAACCACACGAACAAATTAAACCCACGTGCAACTGCAGAATAAAAAACGAATGTCCCTTAAACGGTAATTGTTTACAAAACAACGTAATCTACCAAGCCACGACAAAATCAGCAGATAATGAAGAAAAAGTATACTTAGGAGTAACCGAAGGACCATGGAAACAAAGAAATTATGTACACAAAATGTCTTTCACAAATAGTAAATATGCGAACAGCACAATGCTTTCTAAGTATATCTGGGAAATAAAAAACAAAACACACACCACACCAAAAATATCTTGGAAAATAAGGAAAAAATCATCAGCCTACAACAACCTATCAAAAACTTGCAAACTTTGCTTGGAGGAAAAAATAGCTATCATTACCTTCCCAGATCAAAATAAATTATTAAATAAAAGATCCGAGCTAATCTCAAAATGTAGACATGAAAACAAATTTTTACTACGTAACTTAAAATAGAAAAATAAATAAATATATAAACAAACAACAATAAAATAAGCAAAACAAACTACTCCAAACAAATCACAAAACCACACCTATTAGAATATGCGAAATAAAATCAAAACAAAAGAACGGACGAAAGTTATAACTGTTATACAAATAAAAATAAAAATAATAAGGAAAACAATTTGACCCAAATAAATAAGCGAACAAGCGATTTCCGGTAAATGGCGGCCATTATAGACTACCAACAATAAGCTATATAAACAAATTTTTACTACGTTAACCAAAAACACCGATCAAAATAAAAGAATAAATAAATAAATATATAAGATAAAAAATAAAAATAAAAATAAAAAAACAAACAAAAAACAAGCAAAATAATTTGACATAAATAAATAAACAAATAAGCGACTTCCGTAAAAGTAACCGCCAAAATATACTACCCATAATGCACCACTGACCCTTATATAAACAGCCGAGAAAAATAACAGCACTAGTCGCCTGACGATTGCACTAGCATGAAACAGACTGTCGCCTCTAAGTACTGACTTCAATGTCCACTTTTATATTTACACACGCTCTATCTCTGATATTGAGCACTTTACCCCATAAATATAGCACACTTTAAGACTATATTTCTGCATATATATATATATATATATATATATATATATATATATATATATATATATATATATATATATATATGGAGTAGTGGATATATATATATATATATATATATATATATATATATATATATATATATATATATATGGAGTAGTGGATATATATATATATATATATATATATATATATAAATATAAAAGTGGACATTTGCTTGTTTTTATTTATTTTCATTTTTATTTTTTATCTTATATATTTGTTTATTTGTCATTGATTAAATCTGTTTGTTGAATTTGTGGTTTTTTCTGACTATTATTTAGGTGGGAACAGTTTTTAATTTATCTATTTAGGTTGGTTATCTTTATTTGTTTTTGTTTTGTTTTGTTTTTTAAACGGCTAGTTTATCGTAATCGGTTGTTAGTTTATTTATATATTTGGATGTATTTAGATCGATTTAATTATACTTGTTGTTATTTATTTGTTACACTATATCTTTTTAGCTTTCGGTTTTTAAGTAACGTAGTATATTATCTTTTATTAATGTTTTTTTTTTTTTTTTTTATTATTATTTTTGTGCTGACTTCCATGTCCACTTTTATATTTACACACGCTCTATCTCTGATATTGAGCACTTTACCCCATAAATATAGCACACTTTAAGACTATATTTCTGCATATATATATATATATATATATATATATATATATATATATATATATATATATATATGTTGGAATAGCCTGAATATTTCTCCGCCCAACGAAGATTTTTTAAAGTAGGTTAGGCTTAGATCATTTTACCACATTCATGTATGTCTACAGAAGATGCAGCCTTGTACCCCTCACGTTAATCTACAAGGTTAACATATATACATAGGTATATATATATATATATAGCAGCGATTGAGCTTTTGCATACATGCGTACGTTTACGAGCATAGATACACGTGTTCGTCTAAATCACGGCTGGTGTATATTTTATAGTTAATTCGCAAATGCTACTGTAGGAAATATAATTTTTTTATCGGCTTTTCCGAACACTGTTTTGTAAAATTCTTTATTTCCATTTCATATTATCATCGACAAATATTTCACTTTCCGATTGCAATCTCTTATGTATAATGCAATACAAAATCGGTGCTTTTTAAATTACGAAAACATTAATATAAATATTTTCAGATTACCTGTGTACTTGGTTGATTATTTTGTTTATTAGTATCTTGAAGAAATATACCGCAGCTTGTTTTCATTAGTGTTGGCAACTAGAGAGAAAAATAAATGATATATGTCGGCGATTTCAGATATAAAATGGAAATCAATTTTGTTGAAAATAAAAATTATGTCGAGAAAATGACGCAGTTAAAATCTATGCAAAAAATAATGGCGTAATACGTTGGTGTCGCTTAAATGGAAAAAACGATTAGTCAAAATGGATTGAGATCGAAATATGACTTGATAAGACGTGCATCGAATGAAGTTATAATAGAAAAGATGAACTTGGAATTAAATCAAGATTTGAAAATGTAATGTTGTATATATAAAGATGAGATCGGAATTAAAATATGAGTTGATAAGTCCTGCTGCGAAAGATAGTATAGTAGATAAACGTATATTACTCTACATCGGTAGAGATGGACAGATTTCGAATAGGACTGAGGAGATGGGTATTAAAATATGACTTGATATGTGCTGCTTCGAAAGAAAAGAAAGGAGATGAAATTATATTAAAAATGCCATCGCAAGATGTGAATCGATTTCAATCAGGACTGATGAAGTCGGAATTAAAATGTCTTTATAGTTCCTGCTTCGAGAATAAATATAATAGATAAAAGGAGAGAATTTTTAAAACATAACTTCATAAAATGTCGCCACATTTTAAAGGAGACTGATGAGCTAAGAATTGAGATATTAGGCGATACGACGTGCTTCGAATAATGACCGAGTAGGCAGAATGTAGATGGAATTAAGGCCCGATGAGGAAATTTTAGAATTAACATATGAATTGAAAAGATGATTTTTAAATGGAAAAGTTATTTGGTAAGACGTTCTTTGAATATTATATAATCGATAATAAATGCATGGAATTAAACATGTCTTCATAAGTCGTGATACGAATTAAGACATGATTGATAAAATGCGTTTTGATATTAAGTCATGAATTGCTTCAAGTGTTAAAATAATATTTGAATTTAGATTATGATGTGATTAATAAGAAAAATTATTTAATAAGGCGTGTTTGAATTAATATATTATATCTAAGATGAGGTTTGAATAAAATATGCATTTGAAATTAAAATGTCTTGATTAGACGTACGTGGAATGAAGTGTAAGCGATTAGTCATGTTTCAAATTAAGGTATGATAGACAAAAAATTATTTTATAAGTAATACATTGAATTAAACAAGAGCTGAGAGACATGCTTGGAACAAAAAAGTACAAATACATTATTTCAGGAATTAGCACATAACTGGTATTATGATCTTGCAATCAAATAATACTAAAATTAATTAGTAATACTAACTTCGAATTAAAGTTTATGTCTGGGAATCAGATACGGAGGTTATGCTGGACATTAGATCATGCTTAGATTTAAGATGTGATATATGATGATTTTATTAGGAGATGATTTGATGAAATGATTTTAATGTTTAAACAGGACTTGATAAAACAAGAGCCGAGTTAAACATAGGAACACACTTGTGAAAATTAATTGAAACAAAACGAATAATTGCGTTCTTATTTACTTTTTTCGTGTTTTTTTCCAATGAAACACGACCCAGTGCCTATGTCAGTACTTTGTATGTCCATTCTACGAAGTCGTTACTTGCTAATTGACCACAGGTACTCGACTGGATTTAAATCAGGAGAGTTTCAAAGCCAGTCTATAGTACTTCGATTGACCTACTGCTAAGGATTGCCACCGTGTTTGTACAGCGTAGAATTCTCGTAAGCTTACTTGGAATAACGTCCATCACAGACACTGTCCTAGGACAAATAATCGACAGTCGAAATAGTAGTATCTGGGCCTGATAAAAAACATGGATGACGCAATATTTTTCAAGGCTAAACAAATTTCCTCATACACCCCGACAAATAGATTCATATTACTTCATACCACTGCAAATGACTAATCTGAGTAAAAATAAAAACCGATTACACCTTACTACATTTGGTCTAAAACTGAACCCATGATGAAAGAAAGGAAATTAAAGCGGTTGTTTCAATTAATTTAAACAATGGTGTATGTAAGATGAGTTGGGATCAGTTATGCACCGGAACCCGTCAAATTGATGAAAAAATAGGAAACATTTGTCAATCTAACATGTTTCACTTTTATTAAATCTTCATCAGAGGATGAGATATAAAACAAGAAGAAATATTTTCTCGGATTTTTACTTATGTATTGGTTGATTTTTATTGGTCAAAAATGTTTCATTTGCATTCTCGTCTATAAACCAACGTTAGCGTAATTCGGAACGCCACAAGTCATTTGATTCGTCTCTCGATCAACTCTACTGGACACATAGTAATCAATGGGGTTGCAGTGTTGGGAGTTAGATGGTCATATGTAAGGTGTGAAGTGGTCGCAAAAATTGTCTGGCAGCAATGAGTGGGTACTCATGCTTGTGTTGATTGGTTCAGGGTAGTGTTGCCAGACATAGGGTCTTTCATCCGACACCCTCTTGACTCAGGGCAGCACTAATTATATTAACGCGGGTTTAAATAGTCGAATGCACATGAAACAGAGCGCAGTGGGCTTTGAACTTGCACGAATATGCCGGAGAAGGTACAGCTGACTTGGCCCTCTAGCACTCTGTGGCTGGAAAACGATTGGCAATACACACACACACGCACACACACACGCACACACACACACACACACACACACACACACACACACACACACACACATATATATATATATATATATATATATATATATATATATGAGAATAGGTACGTAAAAATTCGTCTTCTTTTCAACCGAGAGCTGGTAGCTCAGAGGTAGAATCTCTGACTGATGCCAAATCAGTCGAGTTGCTCTAGGCAAATCGGATGCCCAGCCACAATGATGAGCTGTGATACAGCGAAACAGTCTGTCTTTTGAAGATAATTCAGTCGGGTTTCGATCTCGGCTTCAGGCAACTGGATGCCTAACAAAACTGATGAGTTGACAATATATACACCCCCGCATTGCAATATATACACCCACGGAAAAAACAAAAATATACGCCACGTGGATGACAATATATATGCTCCCGGAAAAAAAATAATTTCCGTCGAGAACTCTTGAGAGAAAGCGCGAATTTGTAAATAAAAATGTAGTATTGCAAAGTTCTTCCATCGGCCATTGGCGTGTTTATTCGAAGAAAAGGTAGGGGAAAATTCGCCTCCTTTTCAAGGATAGCTCAAGGGTAGAATACCAGCTTGAGGCAATTGGATGTCTAGCTACAATGATGAGCTTTGATACAGCGAAACAGTCTGTCAGTTGATGAAAGGTTTAAAATTAAGAGGGGAAAGACAGATTTAAAAATAACTTATTTTGAAATCTCTGTGAAATAAATTATCACCTAAATTTATTTCTAAGGACTCCGTTCTCATTATATATATATATATATATATATATATATATATATATATATATATATATATATATGTGTGTGTGTGTGTGTGTGTGTGTGTGTGTGTGATAGAAATTATTAGGAGGATTTGAGATAATCATAATTAAGTAATTCTTCGAGTCTAGAAAAAACCTCAACAGAATGCAGAAAACACTGGGCAGCCTTTTTGTGCTATATTTCAGCAGTGCGCATCTACCGAGAATTGAAAGACAGAACCGTTACGATATGAGGCAAACGTCATACGAACAGTAACAATGGACCGCGGTGACGAAGAAGTAACGAATTAGACTCGATATAGCACCGATCGCTCGCATATTCCGTGGTGGAACTCATCCAAGTTTGCTTTACCAATAGAACTCTGCCCCCATGAGCCACGACAACTATCCCCAAGCCGCTCCAACTGGAGCATTAGAAGCCGGTTCAAACAAGGATATTCAAGTGATAGAAATCATTAAGAGGATGTGGACTTTTTTTTAAGGCAAAAGCGAAATGAATTTCTTAAACACAATAACTAATAACAACAAAACAAAATGTCCTTAGCAACTGGAAGAATTTAGAGGATGCTATTTTTATACTGTTAACTGAAAATTACGTCAAGTACTGTCACGTATGGAAATATTGTTTTTATTGCTGTGTTGACGGATTCAACTATTTTCTTTTGATATCTAGATACTGGTGGGTACGTTTGGTTGTGAGAGTAGTAATAGTAATCCTGTTAAGAAAGGTGAAATAGCGAAAAAGCCTGGTCGTAGATTAATATTTGGGTAACATTCAATGGCGGCATACTCGAAAATTTTCCTTCTGAGTGAGTTATTTTCTTTTTTATGAGTGTAGAATGTGTCGGCTAGTATTACAGTTTTCCTATTTTCTTTTATATATATACAAATATATATATATATATATATATATATATATATATATATATATATATATATATATATATATTCCAACGTTATGGGTTAAAGAGCAGGTTAAACTTGGCCCTCTAGCCGTGGTTGGTAACCTGCCTAGGGAAATAATATCAATTCCAAACTGTAAATTTTGATTTAACTTGTAAGTAATAGTCATTCTCGTCTAACCGGTAGACAGTTATCTTATGAATTGAAAATATGCACTACTTAGGGAAGTATGAAAACAGACATGAATTTATTTTAATTTTGTTTACTCATAAATTTCCTAAAAGATTCTATGCTAATATATTAATACTTTTATTAATTTCCCTTCCTAACCTATCTGTCTTTCTTTCGCCTTCGCTATTTCCCTTCTTTCTAGATGCAAATATATTCATTTTGCTTTTCACATCGGTTTTCTTTTAGTTTCCATCACTTTCTTACCTCCAGTATTTACTATTTCACTGCTTCCATCTCACCATCCTCTTCCTCGCTTTTACGAATTCCATCCCGTTTAATACGATTATGTAGGTTTCTCGGTCAGAAAGCAAAACTGGTACCAACAGAACAGCGTAACTGTTGCACATACACAGATGCAAAGAAATATAGATTATTATTCTGCTTGTTGTTGTATTTGTTGCCTTTTAAGATGTCGCTAACAGAATTTTATGCACAGCGCATAGATACCTACCCACACAATCTATGAAAAACTTTTTTGAACTGGGGAATAATATCTCTAGTGAATAAAATGCTATTTGCTCGATATTCAAGGACATTTTTAAAAGATAAAAATAATTTTATGTCTACTTATCTGATAGAAATGTTACATAAAACCGCAAATTGCATTTGAAAAATGGAAAACCGAGACTAACGTTTGGTTTTGCAAGAATTCCTGAAAGAATTTGAATATAAAGTACCTCGGAGATGATTTTCTTTAGGAATAAACATCGAGTCTTTTTAAACTTGCTTTTCTTTTTTTTCTCTCTCTCTTTTACCAGTTGAAAGAGAAACTGAACCAAATAATGACAATGCATTCTATGCATAGTTGTAAAAGAGAAAACTACCGTCTAACCCTTTCATGCCCTGTATCACCCATAAGGTTTTGAAAATAAATACATATATCTCGTGAGGAAATATGATAACCAGATTGATTCATTGGCTTATGACACCGGGTTTATTCTTTTCGCACTCCAAATATCTAACAATGATTTTCCTAAAGTTTTTACCCCTTTTTTGTGCTTTTTCTTTCCTCTCATTTTTTGCTCATTTCTTTTTCTCTTTCATTTTAATTTTATTGAAAATATCGCTATGTTCCCACACTGTTTCACAAAACTCTAATACAGTTCCCACCCCGGGTACTATAACCCTTTTTCATCTATATTCAACATTTCACTCTCCTTCCATGCACCACCAATCACAAATGTTAAATCTGAGGTTATTTTCAATTAAAGTTTCGCACAACGAGAAATCAAACAGGGAACGGATTTTTTCTAACAATTCCACCTACAAGCGGACTCTGCCCAGCTCCACGAACTAAGGTTACATAGTATCCACCGTCCCTCTGTTTATTTCTCGCATCCGCTGATGAAGAACACAGGTGTGTTCGAAAATTAGAACCTCAATCTCCGTGCTTCATTTTTCTCACCTGTGTAGTTTTCTCTATTTCTACAATTACAGGGGGCACTTCTGCTTGTGTGGCGTGGTGCAGAATTTAACTGTCACGCTGTTGATCCTGGGCAGCATTACTTCTTTCATCAAGGCACTTGATGTAGGGCTCCGTGTTGAGCCCGGTGCGTAGATAAATGGGGTCATCACTTGCGATGACTGGACATATTTTCGTAATCACCTTTAAAATTATCCAATTCTTTGCGAATCGTCAACACTGGAATGTTCGTATTAGAGCTTCGTAGTGAATGCCAAATAGCAAAGTAAGCTTTTTCCAATTTTTTGGTGGAGTCAATTGCGTCATGTGCTCTTGAAGATAATGATCAACTGACCATACTATACTGTGCAGTCGACAAAAAAAAAACAAAAAAAACAAACAACGCGTAATTGCGAAATAAAAAAAACGCGACAATTAACATGTGGCATCCACTATATATATATATATATATATATATATATATATATATATATATATATATATATATATATATGGTTGACCATCCTCGGTATGATGATAAACTACATCCGCGTCCAGGGTAAGACGTTAAAATACGTCCAGGCTTTGAGAAGCGTGAAATCACCTCTTAATTGCTGGTGTTCCCAGGTCCACCCTGACTCGAGCTGGTAGCACCTGTTAGGGTCCCACCTATGGGCAAATATTTAATCCGGAAACTGAGGTAAAAAGCATTATGAAAGTGTAATAATAGGTTTTGATATCAGAAATACTTTGTAAACAATTATTACCAGAAATAAATTTTTAAAGGAATAAAACTATTACCAGCAATACGTGTTTGAAAATAATATTGCCAGCTATACAATTTTGGGGAAAAAATATTACCAGAAATACATTTTTGACAAAACAAATATATTAACAGGAAAAAAATTTGTCGGGATTAAATGACCCATTGAGGTTGATATGCCGTAAAACAAGACAAAAGAAAACAATGAATGGTGGACTCACCAGTCGTATTCGACGTAAGAGTATCAAACAGCTCAGTATCGAATGTGTGAAAACAGAGCACTGGTGCACTACGTGCCATAAGGACTCCAAACGAACCTCCGCAGATTTGTAATTCAGAGTTGTCCTTCTCCTAGACAAGTTGGCATTCAAGGCTATTTGCCCATTGCTGAAGGGAAAAGAAGACGATTAATACTTTTAACAAGGGTATTAACACGTAAGCATGTAATGGATTTGACTGGAATTCGAATATACATATATATATATATATATATATATATATATATATATATATATATATATATATATATATATATATATATATATATATATTGAAATAAGGTAAAGAAAAAGAATCAGTAAACCACGGAGTTAAAAATCAGAATGTTTCATATTCATAACAGCACACAGGCATGCAGCTTAGTCTAGCAAATTTCGCAAATATTCGGTTTTATTAGCCTAATTATAGTCTCCCTCTCTCTCATTCTCTCTCTCTCTTTCTCTCTCTGTCTCTCTATATATGTGTGTGTGTGTGTGTGTGTTCACTAAAACATGGAGATTGAAGTAACAGACCGTTTCATTTGAGCAGTTTAACATAAACATAGCATGCATTAAAACTATATTTTATCATATATATATATATATATATATATATATATATATATATATAAAGAGAGAGAGACAGTGAGAGAGAAAGGGAGGGAGAGTACAACTAGGCTGATAAAAGCGAATATTTGGGAATACTGCAAGTAAAACATATTATGCCTAATGCAGC
This sequence comes from Acanthosepion esculentum, assembly GCA_964036315.1. NCBI lineage: Eukaryota > Metazoa > Mollusca > Cephalopoda > Sepiida > Sepiidae > Acanthosepion > Acanthosepion esculentum. Next base: position 102,760,373 of record OZ038490.1, on the reverse strand, counting down.
GGCAAAGAGATTTAAAAAGAAAACAATAGAAAATGTATTGAATTGGATAAGGAAACGATGGCCAGGTAAGACTCTCCATGGTCAGTAACCTGCCCCTGCCAAACAAGCTGGTGTAGACAAACCTTCTACCAATCAGTGTCTACGCAGTGCAGAGTAAAATCTGAAACAGAATGATATATTCTTGCTGTACGGGATCAATTCTTGGTAATTTCTTGTCAGTAACCACACATACTGAAACATTATGTTGAACCCCCAATGCAGTTTATGTTATAAAAATCCAGAGAAGTTTGACGATCTTGTATCAGGCTGCACAGTGATAGCACCAACTGAATATAAAACTAGAAATTATCAAGAACACATCCTGAAAAATTGTGTTAGCCGAACAATCAGTTTCTGTGATATATATATCTAGAAACAATTGGCCATTTTGTATCAGCTTCAACGATGATTATAGATTTTGGCAAGAAAGGCAATGTCAATATAAACTGTGGAAAATTTGCAACTTTTACGGAAAGGAAACTGCGAGAAGGTGGTACGAAAATCACCTAGACTCCGTTAAAGATATAGGACCTGTAACAATTTTATGGGATATTACAATACACACAGACGGTACGACCAAAGATAATCGCCCAGACATCGTGATAGGTATACCACAAAATCTTACTGTGTATTCTTTTTGACGTGGCAGTTGCTGTAGACTGTAATGTATATTTGAATATATTTAAGAAACTGTGAAGGTTGTGTTAATGGATTAAATTATATGGACGAAAAATTGTTGCGTAAATTAGGCTGCGTGATGAAATTAACAATTTCCTCTCAGATTAAATTTTAGTATTCAACAAACATAGAATAAAGACAACATGAGAAACAACAGTCTTTGCACAACAATGATTAAAATATTTATATAAACAAGAGATACAAACAAATGGAGTAAAGATTTGGTTTTAAAAAGTTCAAACGTCCTTTTATGTTTGCATTGAAATGTTTTCAAAGTTCTGTTTGACAGATTGCAAGTTGTTGAATGGTCTGTACAATAAGGAGAATGTGTGTTTGGGCATTATTTTTATTTGAGAAATATATATATATATATATATATATATATATATATATATATATATATATATATATATATATATATATTGAGATAAGTTAAAGAAAAAGAATCAGTAAACGACGTAGTTAAAGATCAGACCGTTTCATTTCCATAACAGCACACACGCACGCAGCTTAGTCTAGCAAAATTCACAAATATTCTGTCTTCTTAGCCTAATTATATTCTTCCACTCTTCCATTCTCTCTCTCTCTCTCGCTCCATATATATATATATATATATATATATATATATATATATATATATATATATATATATATATATGGGTGTGTGTGTGTGTGTGTGTGTGTGTGTGTGTGTGTGTAATGAAACGTGGAGATTGAAGTCAACGCCCAAAAGTGACAGACCGTTTCATTTGAGCAGTTTAGCATAAACGTAGCATGTATTAAAACTATATTTTATTTTATATATATATATATATATATATATATATATATATATATATATATATATATATATATATATATATATATATATATATATGTAAAGAGTGAGAGAGAGATAGAGAGAGAAAGCGAGGAGGACTACAATTAGGCTAATAAAAGCGATTATTTGGGAATACTGCTAGACTAAGCTGCGTGTGTGTGCTGTTATGAAAATGAAAACAGTCTGATTTTTTTTGGTAGTTTCCTTATTCTTTTTCTTTAGCTTATTTCAATGGACACTGCAATAAAATACCACCGAAGCTTAACTGCTTGCAATCAAGGCTGACATTTTAAAAATTGTTTGGAAATATCATTGCTTGACTTGTTATAAATTCTTCTGGTACTAATACTGGCATTTTAAAAACAAACAGGAAATATCAGCTCATCCTTAAGTCATTTTATTACCTTTGTAGGAACGCGAAGGCCCACGGAGAATATTTTAGCTTCCTATTGTTGTTTTAGCCGACTTTATAAGTGGACAAAGAACATCACTTGTAAGAAACTTACTCATGGGGAAGGTGTACTAAATACATTTGGATTTGATATAGAAGTAGATTAAAAAGATGAATTTATTCTAATTTATTTATAGTATTTTTGAATGAAAAATACATTTTTCAAAATTATAATCATAAATTACTCATATGTATTATGTTGATATAACGCTAAAAAAATGAACAGCAAAGATTCTTGTTTCGTAAGTAGTAAAATAGGTGAGACTTGAGAAGTTATCTTTTCGAGAGATACATCGTTTTTAGGCGCATATTAGTATCGTGGAATGTTTGAAGACACCACACAAGGTTTTCGCTGATATGTGGCAAATAGCAATCAAATTCTCTACATTTACGAATTTAATATTCGTTGATGGACCGAACATTGACATAACATATGGTCGGGTGCTTTTAGTCTTATATCTAGACACTCTAAGCAAAATGTAGTGAAACATCTGTAATAACGTCGGTTCTTTTATTCTCCTCTGGTTCTTTTACTCTCAGTTGTATATTAGTGTTTCTATTGCTGTATCTGTGGTAAAATAATAATAATAATAATAATAATAATTATTATTATTATTATTATTATTATTATTATTATTATTATTATTATTATTATTATTATTTTCTTTGATTTCTCTTATATAGACATTTCCTTCCGGGTTCCAAACAGAGACGTTAGATATAACATGGCATCATGATATTTTCTTCTGTTCATATTTTTTTTTAAAGCAAACAAAAATACCTGTTGAATTATGCTTTTAACATAAGCATAAACAATGTTTTTGTCGATGTATTTGTATATGTGTATATGTGGGTATATATGTATACAGATATGTAAGGATTGTATTGGTTGATTATCTGGATTGCTAATTTAGAGTAAATCCTTCGTTCACAGGTAGCTGCATATGGAATCTCACTGTCCTAATATAGCCATTTTGTTTCGATGAATACGTTCAGTGAAAAGTGTACGTGTTAGGGTTCTATATGATGAGGAAGTCGAGAAAGAAAGAAAGGACCCAAATAAAAATCGATTTTTTTCTTTTAACGACACGTCCGCTACCCTATTTGTGTTTGGGTAATGATTTACCCTATATAAGTTGATGATTATCACTCGTATTGGCTTTGGCGAAACGAATGTCTTCAACTTTTGGTCGGAGAAGAATACAATATACGTGTGCGCTGGTTGTTAAATACGGAGCTGAATTCACAAAATAGAATATCAGTCATGAACACCTTGCCTGTAAATGTGGTGAAATCCTGTTTCAATATCCTTAACTGAACCATAGGTGACATTAAGCAAATGGATGCCAAAACGTAAAAGTTGCTCACTTGCCATCTTAAATATGTGGTATTCAAAGATACCCGGAAACTACAGAAAACTGGATGATGATCTGTGTCAAACAAGATGAAAGAAGTAATAAAATGTATTCAGTAATATAGGAGGCCAACAAATTCAAAATAGAATTTCATGTGGATGTAGAACTGCAAGTAAAGCATATTATGCCTCATGCAGCGGCAAAGAGATTTAAAAGAAAACAATAGAAAATGCATTGAATCGGATAAGGAAACGATGGCGAGGTAAGTCTCTTCATGGTCAGTATCTTGCCCCTACCAAACAAGCTGGTGTAGACGAACCCTGTACCAATCAGTGTCTACGCAGTGCAGAGTAAAAAGCTGAAACAGAATGATATATTCTTGCTGTACGGGATCAATTCTTGGTAATTTCTTGTCAGTACCCACACATACTGAAACATTATGTTGAACCCCCAATGCAGTTTATGTTATAAAAATCCAGAGAAAATTGACGATCTTGTATCAGGCTGCACAGTGTTAGCACCAACTGAATATAAAACTAGAAATTACCAAGAACACATCCTGAAAAATTGTGTTAGCCGAACAATCAGATTCTGTGTTATATATATCTAGAAACAATTGGCCATTTTGTATCAGCTTCAACTATGATTATAGATTTTGGCATGAAAGGCAATGTCAATATAAACTGTGGAAAATTTGCAACTTTTACGGAAAGGAAACTGCGAGAAAGTGGTATGAAAATCACCTAGACTCCGTTAAAGATATAGGACCTGTAACAATTTTATGGGATATTAAAATACACACAGACGGTACGACCAAAGATAATCGCCCAGACATCGTGATAGGTATACCACAAAAACGTACTGTGTATTCATTTTGACGTGGCAGTTGCTGTAGTCTGTAATGTATATTTGAATATCTTTAAGAAACTGTGAAGGTTGTGTTAATGGATTAAATTATATGGACGAAAAATTGTTGCGTAAATTAGGCTGCGTGATGAAATTAATAATTTCCTCTCAGATTAAATTTTAGTATAAAGAGAACATGAGAAACAACAGTCTTTGCACAACAATGAATAAAATATGTATATAAACAAGAGATAAAAACAACTGGAGTAAAGATGCGGTTTTAAAAAGTTCAAATGCCCTTTTATGTTTGCATTGAAATGTTTTCAAAGTTCTGGTTTGACAGATTGTAAGTTGTTGAGTGGTCTATACAATAATGAGAAAGTGTATTTGAGTATTATTGTAATTTAAGAAAAAAATAAACAGTTCAAATTTGTACTTAAATTAGAGAAATATTGTTTACGACTTACTTTAATGTTTACGGAATTGTCGCTCTTTGATTTGTTTTCAGTTGTTCGAAAAGAATATTCTAGTTGGAGTAAGTGGTTCTTAAGCTGTGTTTATGTTAATTGCAATAATTAACGTTGAGTTTGAAAGCGTATGAAAAGATTCGTGTATTAAGTTGAATGTGGAAGACTTGAGTTGATTGTTCGTGATAAAATATTGTTGTGTGAGTGAGTGCTCTTTCAGGCTGGAATCATGTTAAGGAACTTTAGCTAAAGCCTGGAAATCTGTGACAAGTTCAAACGATTTCGATCGGCTCACTCTCGACGATAAAAGACATTTCATATCTTATTGATAACTTTGGTCACGTGTTTCGCTCACAGGGGCTTGACAGATTTTGGTGGAATTATTTGTTTGGTCAGGTCAAAAACTAGGTCGATGTTATTAAATATTAAATGACCAATTAGAAGTTAAGATTTTCTGAAAATCTGAATAAGCTCTGTGATCCACTTTTTGTACGAAAATTGATATTGATATTCGGGCATGATTTCAATATTAAATGACCAATCAGAAGTTGAGGTTTTCTGAAAATATTTATTAAGCTGAATAAGCTCTGTGATCCACTTTTTGTACGAAATTTGATGTTGATGAAGAAGGTGGTAGAAGGATGTTAAAAAACTATCAAAATACAAGAATTTTGAAATGAAAATCACAAAAATGTCACAAATAAAGACATCAGTAATTCCAGTTGTACTTGGAGCGCTTGGTATGTTTGGAAAAAGCCGCCATAGACTCACTGAAGGGATCCCTGGTAGCCCATGCCTTAAAGATATTGTACTCATAGGTACAGCTCGCAATTTACGAAAAATGTCTTCACATATAAGTTTTCTATTTTTATTTTCTTTTTCAAAAATGCTCAGGGGAAAATGTCATCATACCAGTTGACTAAGATCTTTGGTAGGGACGCGGAAGGCAATGAGTATACCTCAGAAATCAAAAGAAACAAAATAAACTTAATATTAAAAACAATGAAAATACAGCATTCAAAAGCTGTAAACATATATATTATTTATCTCGTAGTTTTTTGAAGATTCCCAAAAACATACCACATCGAAAAATATACCCAACGGCAGTCGAATTGATTCAGTACATTGAGGGAAAAAATCAATGTCGACAGTTATCTGCTACTCAAAACAGAAAGTATTAAACTAAAAAGAAACCGCTTACAGAGTGTGACATAAAACGAGAGCAAGACAGGAAAAGGTGTCCTGATAAAAAGCAATATATTTGATCGTTTTCCTGCCAGTAAATCTGCAATTATGGACGGGCATGAGATCTGAACGAAGCAATGTATGTTGAAAGGCTTTTTCGCATAAAGTTGCGGATATACTATGAGATGCATCACACGGAGAAAAAAAAATCTATGAAGTGTTGACTGGTTTTCCAAGGACAGAAAAATGTTCGAAAGCTTGTAATAAAATTTCAATTAGCAGACTTTTAGAAATGAATTTCGTGACTGAGGAAAACATTCTGGATGGTACTCTAAGAAAAAAATGCCAAAGTTATTTGCTTGATTCTTATAAAAGTTGGAGAATTGCAGTGGTTTAATATCTCACTCCCACATTTCCGTCTTTGACATGAGTTGCGTTAATTGAAAATATTTTATATCCATTCAGTGTTTTTTTTTTCTTTCAAATAAATGCTGACTACGTTCATAAACGCAAACTGCAGAGTATAAAAATATGTGAGAATAATTCTGTGAACATGCTTCCAAATCTCATATTATTGTTATGGCCGTGCCATGAGGTATTTTTATCGCCAACGCAACTTTGGTAAATTTGATTACTTTGGAATATCCAAATATCGGAAATATTTACAGACACTCTAAAAGTAACAATGTATAGAGGCGTCTAATACGTTGAATACGACAAACAACATATCGGGATATTTTGATTGTAGCTCTGCGTGGGACTGCATTAGCCCTAATATTGTGCAAGGAACTATGAACCACATAAATATAGGGCTATCGTCTGATGAAATGGGAGCTATTTACTATATAAATGCTTATCTATCAATATATCTATCTATCTATCTATCTATCTATCTATCTATCTATCTATCTATCTATCTATCTATCTACATAATGCGCATGTATGTGTGCGTGTGCGTATTAGAGGAAATCAATATGAGTGTAAAAGGTTTTCGTGTGAGAATGTGTTTACGTTCGAGACCTTACCAAATTAAAATCATCGAGGGTCCAGTCTACGCAGATTAACCATATCTAAGCCAGAACCTTATAATACCTATACATACCCTAAATAATATACATTATATATATATATATATATATATATATATATATATATATATATATATATATATATATATATATATATATATATATATATATATGTTAAAATAAAATAAAATTGCCAATCTTTGACAGATCAAGTCCCTTATAAATTGGATATAGTCCGTGAATATTGGGCTTAATAGATATTCTAGTAAAGTCTTCAAATTCTTCAGTTACCATACTAGTGCATTTCCGGTTTCTGAACTTGAAACGGTGCTGCGAACAGACCTAACGTTGTTCGAACTGTTTAATTACGCATGGGGGACATTCGTCAAATTATATGGTCAGTTTCTGTACATGTTGAAAATGATCTATCGTTTGTGTCTCACTATTCGGCAACAGTATTCAAAGAAAACATCAGTTAAACAAGTATCGGAGGGTCACGTAATAAAATCGATTCATAACGAAGGTAGCAGATCCGCTTCGAAGTAGTGTAATGGTAAACAATCTTTCTCTATATATCATATAGTTATTTAAATCCTCACTAAGTGCTCCATACTTTCGGCCTTTTGACAAACTAAACTAAACTTAAAAAAAATCACCATCATAGTGAGACGGTTCTATCATGCGTTGGGAACCCATGACCTGCAAATAATAAGCTGGCCACTCGTATTCGAGGCTAGCCATTCCAGAAAGCAAGACGCATTTGTGTTTATTCAAAACCCACAAAGACCACCTGTGGTTTATACTGCAAGTATGGTGAACAGACCTTAGTTAGAGTTTGAACACACGCTCCCAATAATACAATGGGTTCCGTCTACCTAGTTTCACTCACAAGTCTCGGGTCAACCCGTGATATTTCTTTCAGGCAATTTATGTTAAGATTCGAACCCGGGTCTCAAGGTCAGAATGCGAACGTTCTAACCACTCGGCCATGCGTGCTTACTCATAAAGTAAGTTAAAAGATAGACGCAAGTCCATTACTGGTTACGCGTCAAAGAACAACACAACACAATATAAAATTTCAACCAAAAGTTAAAGTTTCGTCATAATGAAAGTGTTAATATTAACATTACCATTTATCTTTTTCACTTTTTCTTCTGTTCCTTAATTCCAATCGAGTGTATTCAGAATTGCTTCCAAAATGCCATGTGAATGTTACATTCTCCTAAATATTCCTGATAGCGTTTCCCAGACAATTAATTTCTCTCTTTCTGATTAGTAGCACTGGTGTCCTTGCAGTTCTAATTCTCCTCAGATTTACCTCGATATGTTTTGCACAATAGATTCTCAACTTGCGTCGGCAGAATCATAGCACTGTCAAACGTAAGATTAGATATTACATTGCTCTTCAGCAATCATATCTACTTATTAATCTATTACTCAAGTTGATCATTGATATAGTTTCTGAAAGGTGTTCTTCACTATTTCTATGTCTTTGAATTGCTGTGTTAAACTTCACGTCGTCTTTTATAGCGCGACACAGGTATTTATATTTTGTACTTGAATGATTGTGATATAAGTAGCGTAACACTTGAGGTATTTATTTTGCTGACGACAAAGACACATCCCTATAAAATAACCACAGCGACAATAGTAGTAGTAGTAATTCTCAATTACTTCTCATACCAACGAGATACAGGGGTTAGACAAAATAGTTGAAACACTTTTTAAATACAAAAAAAAATTTTAATATGGCTCCTTTAGCCTGACATACAGCTTTAATACGTCTAGGAATGGAATCATACAGCTTCCTGACTTCATCCAGAGGAATTCTAAGCCATTCTTCCATTAACACCTGCTCTAGCTCTTTAAGACACGACGGTGGAGGATAGCGGCTCCTAACTTGTCGCTCCAAAATACACCACAAATGTTCAATAATATTGATATCTGGAGATTGGGGAGGCCACTCCATATGTTCTAGCTCACTTTCTGATGTGGAGTTATTTTCCAGTGGAGGCTTGTATTTGTATTAAAATCTGTCCTAAATAAGTTCGACGTACCAAACGTTAGGAACTTGATATAATATGTATTACGCAGAGTAATCTTCTTGTGATCGCTGACTACTTTCGTATTCAACAAACTGTCGTCCGACATCGACTAATATTTAGTTACCCCCCACGAGGATATCATGTGGCACAAGGCCGGTTTAACGTGGGATCCCCGAGCCCGTGGGCCCGGCCAAAAATATATACCCTTTGAACCCGTATAAACGGGTTCAGGGCCGGTTTACCTCCCCGAACGAGACTCCGCCCTTCGGCGTGGCCACGTTCGGGTTCCGCTCAGCCCGTAGGCAGAGAGATCAACCGTTCAGTTTGTCGTTCGACGAACCACTGACCCTCGTTCCCCTTACTACTCCTACTTATATTAGGTGGGAGAGTCTAATAACTATAGAATAGGAGTGTTTCACCATCACACTTTCATGCTTTCATACCAATTCTTGAACACTCAAGCGGTAATCTTTGCTGTTGATTCTACCATGCAGTGCAACTATTGGACCGAGACATTTTCCATCATATAGCGGCCTAAACTATCACTGATCCACCACCATGCTTCACTGTTAGAAGAAGGCAGTCAGGGTTGTATGCTTCTTTGGGCTGTCTCCACACATAAACTTGTCCTGAAGTTGGGGAAAGTGAAAAACTGGACTCGTCTGAGAATATGACTTGCTTCCATTGGTCTGCAGACCAGGCATTGTGATCTCTGCACCACTTCAACCACTTCTGAATGTTGCGAGTGGAGAGAAGAGGTTTCTTTACAGCGGCTCTTCCATGGTATCCAGCCTTATGGAGATCACGACGAACAGTTTTAGTAGAAACTTGACTATTCAGATGATTATTCAACTCAGCAGTCACTTTGGCCACAGTAGTCCGATGATTTTTAGCCATATTGCGTTTCAATGCACGTCGGTTCCTGTGAGTAAGTTTGCAAGTCCGGCCCGATTTGCTATACTTGATAGAGGTTTTACCCTGTTTCTTGAATTGTGTCATAGTTCATGATATGTTAACTCTTGAAAAACTAAACAGTTCAGCAACCTTAGTGATCGAGGCTCCTGCCATGCGATCTCCAACAATTTGCCCTTTTTCGAACTCAGAGAGGTCACGCATGTAGCTTAAATTTTACTAAATTCTACAACTAAATAAGCCAAATACAGTAAATTAGGTAAATAAACTTATTTACAATAGATATAACCTGCAATTACCAAGTTTTAGTTAAGGTTCTTAATATAATAGGTCTTTGAAATATAGGAGTGGAATTTGCACCTGTTCCAATTATTTCGTCCAACCCGTGTACATATACAATAACATATCTGGCCCGTAACCACTCAACTGTTTATATGACGAGATAAATTATGACAGCTTGTGGAATTCCCCCATAATCTAATGAGAAATTCCTTTTCTACTCGGCATGCTCTCTCCATCCTCTGACCACACGGCTCATGTGTTCCTTTTGGCCTAGATATAATGCCGCATGTGTCATTGACTAACTGACCGCAGCCTTCCGTTTTGGGATACTCATTTGTGAACCAGCAATATTTGGCTTGTGCTCGTAGCATTGCTAAAAATATGAGGGGTTGAGTCTCCTTCCCCTTGACGTGTGGAATGAAAATCTGCCGGTGAAATTCTTTGTGCAAGCCCTTTACCGCAATGACTAGGATGTGCCACAAAAGCATTTCCTCCGTAGCCGAATTTATGGTTTCAGCCATTATAAGATCGAGTGAGCATCTCGTTCTCAATTCGTTGAATATTTCGACATGTTTGGTAAGTTTACATGTCTTCTTACGCCGACTCCAAACATGAAGAACTAATGCACAGTTGTCGTCCATTGCGTTGGTTTAATGACAAGACGGTCTAGTTTTCCGTGTTGGACGTTTATTTCGCGTTAGTCGTTTTGCATGAGTTGCGTAATTAAATCGAGGGTTCCGCCTGGTGCAAGTTACGTCTTATATTGCTAAAATAGTTCCACGTATTCAACTGACCTTGTTCGTAGCGTCATGTAAAATAACCACAATGGAAATTGTGCTAGTAATTCTCAATTACTTCATTCTCGTCCCAACGAGATACAAATACAAAAACATATCTGATCTATGACCACTCAGATCTTGATATAACAATGGACGAGGTAACATATGTCTGCCTTTGAAAGTCCCTCATAATCTAATGAGACCTTCCATTTCTACTCTATATGCTCCCTTCCGCCTTAGTCCACAGGACGAATTGAGGTGGTCAGGTAAAAGATTGCCCGAGAATATGTTGTCCTCACGTTTGTGGTGATAGTTTTCAAGGTGGTCACGTGGTTCGATGTGGGCGTTAACTTGAAGCTAGTGTCGTTCGATATTGCTGTTGCTGTAATATTATTTTGTTTTGGACCTACTGAATCCGCGGTGTCGTCAATTTTTATTTCTTCTGGTTCCTGACTCAAAGTACTTGGTTTATATTGTACGTTGGGGGATAAGGGATTATAATCCCTTTTCGATCAAAATAGAGCATTTACCGGGTTGCTGCGACCGGAACCGAAGACATGTAGAGGTATTATACTGTTCTGGCCTATATGGTGTTATCTAATGAGACTTCTTCCACTTCTACAATCACTTTTTACAATTACAAGTTAGTCCTTTATATTTTCCATTACTTCACTAACAAAATGGTTTCTCTATCTGTTCAGCGTCTAAAATCAACACTATCATATGACTACTATATCTTATTTTGCGAACATGCCCACTTATAGTAAATTTGGTTGGCCTTCTGTTTCTTTTAGGATCGTCCTCACTCTACAGGATAACCAGGAAAATTCTTTTTTTATGCCTGTGTTCATTTTATGTGGCGGCAGGACATGAGTTCACGGCAATACCGGTCATTTGTAGGCCTAAGCAATATCTGTACCATTAGTATCTCTCCCGATCCCGGGCTGCTAAGCATAAATTCTTGAGGGAGGTTACTTGCTGTTACCTCCGGTCTCTCCCACGTTCCTTGTTTCCTGTGAATTTTAAATATTTAAAATATATATGTTCTGATTTTTAAGCTTTCATTTATTCAGGTTTACATACAAGGTATTATAACTTAACGCTTAATTTAAATATTCTGCTATCCCTGTTTAGGTATATCAAGTATCGTTCCTTTTAGTTTCTCAGTTTCTGTTCATCCTATTTCCACCGAGTCTATTTTCGTAAAATCAGGACTAGTGATTGAATTTACTATTATTTTGCCATCAAATTGACGAGCCAATGCTTTTATCTACTAGACCAGCAGTCCCCAACCTTTCTGCATCACGGTCTGCTGTCACGCGAGACAATTTTTCCATGCAACGGGCTTGGGCGTGTCTCGGTAACAGGCATAGAAAAACACCATAAACCAGACCGAGATAGTCAATAAAATTGAAAAAAATATCTGTGCTGCTCGGTAACTGGTCCACGACCCGGTAACAACAGTTCCACGGCCCGGTACCGGTCTACGGTCTGGTGGTTGAGGACCGGTGTACTAAATTATTAAGCATTAATATATTTTTCTTATAGTTTGTAGAAGGGCTAATTTGAAGAAAAAAACACCTAAGTCAAGCCAGAAATCACAAACATCAAAATGATTTAATTATGACAGGCAAGCATAAGAGAATTACTCGAACAGATCAATTCATATCTATAGAGATTTTATCGAACATCTAACTCATCACATTCAGTCTTTGAGACAAATTGATATCAATCCCTATATGATTCGTGCCCCTTTCATATAGATACACAGATGTATGCGACGGCGTGGAAGTACTTTTGAATTTCTGAGAAACTGATTAAGAAGTTTTCGGATCACCGATTTGTCAAGTATGATTTCTTCTCATACATCGTCTTCTCTTTTAATTAGTATTCTGCTCAGAGATCAATTCTAACCCGAAGTCGAAAAGCCAGATCAAAGACCTTGTCAGAACACAAGAAACAATCGATCTTTTAGGCGAAACTGTAGACCTTATTTGGATTTGTTAAGCTAAGGATAAAATATTGATTCAATGTGGAACTATAAACCAGGTTATCGATTAACAACCATTGGTTATCGAAGGCCCAAAACAGCAGTTCCTAGCTATAAAACGGTTGAATCTGCCCCCTTAGGAAAAAAAAAAACGAAACTATTGTTGATCTCTATATTGATAAACTCAAAGAATATTATACATTTTCCAGGTATATTTGAGTTGGCAGATTTTACATGTATATTTAAGTATTCTTTATTTGGATTAATATATCTAAGATGCATAAAATTAATTAAGCATTGAATTTACATGATGTTTCTAATTTTACAAACCGAAACTAATACGAGCAGAATTTATTAAATAAGCCCATTTATAAGTCAATTAATATATTTATAAGTCTACCATTCGTCTGGACAAAGAATATTTTTGATCACATCTAGGTTTCTTCTCCTAATATGCTCTTAGAGCTTCTAAATAAACTAGACTGAACAAACTGCAATGTTATCTGTCCTGAACAGGTTTCACGGCTTCATACACGATCCCACCGACGAAATATGTAGCTTCCCTGTGCTTTTTTTATAAATACTTTCATGGTAATTGTTCTAATGAAATTTCTTCTATGATACGAAGATAATTTTCAAGCAATAGTTAGATCAGCGGCAAGGTCTCAACGCTCTAAAATTGAAATGGCTAGATATAACAGTAAGTTCTATGCTAACATATTTCCTCGCAGTTCTCACTTACAGAAGTCTAATCCGGCTTCTTGCTATTCAGTCAGTGATCGTTAAAAAATTTAAATGCAATATAAATCGTTATTTTCTGTCTTAATTTATGTCCTTTTATTTTTCTCTATTCGTATTAATATTTTCTTTTTCTCACATTCTTTCACACTCTTGCATTTTAGTGGATTTATTGACTTGCTTGAAGTGAAATGATTAAAAAGAAAAGACAAAATTACAATCTTCATTCACACAATGTAGTAAATCTTTCCCATGCTCCAATCCACATCGAAATCAATGGAACACCATGTGTATATCTACTAGGGTTATATAACAAGCAATCATTTCCCCCAAAGTAAAAATTTTAAATTATAGTGTACATTGAAATTTTCGCTGGGGAATGGAAACAGAAATTATATACACATAGGCAATTTTTACCAACCTTGTTAAAAATATCAGAGTTCTTTTCAAAATATTTGGGAATTGAAGGAGAAAAGTCTGAACCCACAGATAGACAGGAAAATTATAGGTTTCGCTCATACTCCTAAAAGTCAAAGAGATAGGTGTAACTTGTGTTTAGCAGAAAAATTAGAATAATAAGATACAACAATGAAAGCAATCTATTAAATCAAGGTATGAATTTGTTTTAAAATGTCGACATAGAATCAAGCCGAGTTCGAAATCCAGTCGAATTCATTACATTCGCTTACGTGCTAATAACTTTGGGAAAGGTATGAATCCGCTTCTTCTCACACCAACTATGGGCAGGACATACGGATTCTATAGCCTTGGATTGCAACTGGTCTACTGCAAAAAAGAAATACTGCTGGAAAAAAAACAGCTTCATCAGTCATGTATCTAAAGATACATGATCGCCTAAGCTTGTATCACGCATGGCAATTAACTGGCTGATATTGTAATTCTCTAACTCTTCAAATGTCGAATATATAAATATTTTCTAATTTCTATATTTGTATTTTTTCACCATATTAATGATATCTTATAAATATTCTGGGGTCACTCATTCCTTTTATCACTTACACCTATTTATCTATATGCTTTTACAATTTTTTAGTTTTTCAAATATAACTTTGTATGTTTTTTATCTAATATAACTTGATTTAACATATGTTTAAAGTTAAAAACGTATAATTTATTTTATTATATTTTTACTTTTATTTTTGCATATATATTCTTACGGAAAATCAAGTTAAATAATCTAAAGATGAATTATTTTTAATATAACTTATTTTGAGGTATAATTCATTATTTTTTAAGTAGGAATTTAACAATTCATATATATATATATATATATATATATATATATATATATATATATATATATATATATATATATATATATGTATTTAATACGCTCTTTGGCCATCTATTAGGTTCAAATTACCACCTCATTCTTCATATAACTCTAATTAAATGTCATAAGTTTAATATTGGGGTTTAATTTTTTTCTTCCCTTTAAGGCTAATAATTCCCACCCCACTAGCCACCGTCTCGGTCATTTCGTCTGAATGAAACATCAAAATGGATAAATTCTATATTAATTTTTCGAAAAGCTGCCAAACATAAATTTCTAATTGTGCCAAGAACACAGTCTATACTCCGGGGTTGAATAAGACCAACGTAGTTTTCGTCCGTTCAAATAGATCTATATCTCCCCATATGAGGTATTTTTTTAAAAATTTGTTATGTTATACCACTATATATATATATATATATATATATATATATATATATATATATATATATATATATATATATATTTCTGGTATTAAAACACACACACACACATATATATATATATATATATATATATATATATATATATATATATATATATATATATATATATATGTATGTATACACACTTTTCTTATATATATATATACAGGGTGTCCATAAAGTTCGTGTGCACTTTAAAAAATTTATAGCTTTATTTGTATTTCCAAAAGAAATAATTTGTAAAAATGATTCGAAAGAAGTAGATATATTTTTTAAGGTTTTATTGAAATGTTATTTAAGTTTCCACATGTCCTCCATCATTAGCAATACAAAGGGTAATACGATTTTGCAGTTCACGGAAAACATTTGCCAACTGATTTACAGTAATGCCTGAAATCACATTAGTTATTTTAGCTATACTTAAAACTAGGTACATTAAACTTTTTAAAATTTTTATAGATTATTTCTATCGCAAATACAAATGAAGTTATAAATTTCTTAAAGTGCACACAAACTTTATGGACACCTTGTAAATATATATATATATATATATATATATATATATATATATATATATATATATATATATATATATATATTAGGTATATTATCTCTATCTCTGATATTGATCGCTTTCCAATAAATACCGCGCATATAATATATAAATAATAATATATATAATATATTATACATTTAAATGTAGGGAGTAATGGTCGCCTATTCGTTAACATATACTAAAAAATATCACGAATTTCGTCATTGACATTTCTTCACAAATATACTTTACACAAGACTGACAGTGGATATTCATTTTTTGGTCTTGTTATTTCTCCCAGGAAACCTAACGAATCCTAACGAGTCTGAGAAAAGCGCTATATGTAAATATATAACAAAAATCCCCGATTTCTCTTCTATTTTTCGTATATTCTTGTGAATACAACAGAGGGGACATGAAAGCCGTGGGAAGAACTAGAAACTTGCCAGGGGCATGATGGCGCGATGAACTCATCCAATACCCAGTCTCTATCTGGCTCAGTAAGACCAGAAATAGGAAGTGGTAGAGGCCGGCCAGATATAGGTTCCTCCAACATGAGTGATAAAGTACTAGATTTGGAATTGGATCATTTGTAAATCTCGAAAAATATGTAAGCAAGTATTAATGAATATTAATTTAAGTTTCAGCGCAACGGATGTAAAACGTCTACACGTTGCTTACATATGTTCCATTGTCATAACATGTGAAACCACGTTTATTACCAAAACAGCATAAACACTGTATTGGTTATCCAGTCATGGGTAGGAAGATTAACTACATTCGCGTCCTGTGTAAAACGATAAATTACGGCCAACAGCACGATCAGGAGATTTTGAGGCGCGTGGAACCGAGGTGGAAGCACATGATAGTGTCAAACAGTTAACAGCTAAACTGGGGTCGAAACACTATGAAAATGTAAAAATAGGTTTTAATACCAGAAATAAAACTTTTGAGGAAAAATCATGACCTGCAATATATTATTACCAGCAATATATTTTTTAAGACAAAAAATATTAACAGCAATATATTTTTGAAGAGAAAATATTACCAGAAATAAAATTCTTGTCGGCAGTGAATAACCCATTGGTTTGCCGTAAAACAAAACAAAAATCTGTACTTGTTATCGCTCGAATTTCATGCTTCTTTATTTGAAAACTACAAGGTCCTGTCGTAAGCAATCAAAATATAATACATGAATGTGTTAATATTCTTTACAAGCTTCAATTTACAAGTTATATATATATATATATATATATTTATATATATATATATATATATATATATATATATATATATATATATATATATATATATATATATATATATATATATATATAGGTGACTATACTCGTGTCGAAGAACCTTCGAATTCTTGATTTAACAATAGCCAAATCAATCTCGAAGGGAAAAAAAGTTTTTAAAAAAGAAAGAGCCAGGAACATGAAAGTCTGTCGAAAATAATCACACAGATACACGTTCAAGGCCCAAAGAAAAACCCTGACACGAGTAAACAACTAACTAAAGAGCTCCATACAAAGGTAGAGCAGACATATTCAAACCTAATGAGCCAGAAAAACCTACCAAGGTTTCACTTAGGCAGATCGTCAGGGTCATCTGTCTAAAGAGGTAAAGGAAAACGGCGTATATATAGGCGACAACCAAGACAACACCACGTGACCAAAGAAAAAGAAAAGGTGACACCTTGTGGGATGGGGTATAAATTTATTCGAATAACTAAAAGGGGAGGGGATATTTTAAGAAAACACAGGCCATAACGATAACGATACACTCGGCGGAGAGAGGCGTATTTCAGTAACCAAGTTTTTCTGTGCCTACATTTGTTAAGGATCTCGGTTTTAGAATTTAGTAGATCATTAGGTTTGTTGTATAATGCTATGGCTAATTTTTCCTCAGTGCATAGCTTACAGAATATATATATATATATATATATATATATATATATATATATATATATATATATATATATATATATATATATATATATATATATTCGACACATGGAGACGCCCAGGAAAGAAAATACCGCCCATTTTCTAACCGTTTATTTGAAAGATGATGTTTAAATTAATAATGGTATTCCCTTTGTTTTATTTAGATGACGTGAATATCATAATTCAAAAGGATCTTAATTAATTTAAACTTAATGAAATGATAACTATCGTTCAAAGCCATCATTTATGTATTGCAAATAATCAACTAGTTTCACCTCGCCTGGAATACTGAAAATATCTTTTCTATTACATTTCTCAAATTTCCAGAATACGTATTATTGAAAGCCTCCATTTTCATATGCAGACTCAGGCTTTGCAAAAAATAACCTAGTGACGAACAGAATGAAATATCTTGTTAACGAAGGAGAAAAAAGTTTCCCTTGCAGTCTATTGATTGAAATAAATGTAAATAAATATTCAACACGATAATCGGTGCGGGATACCCACCATCCTACGGGCCCCGGATTATTGGATTTTCGCCCATAACCACATATCTGTGAATATTACGGCCGCTGTCCAAAGCCGAAAGCAGCGTTTTTCATATGAAAGGCTAGACCCGTTTATCATATGAACAGGAAACATTAACTTTGGCCAAAATGGATTGGTAGCGAAACAGGCTGTTGTGTGCTATTATGCCCAGAGGCCTAAGGCAGACGAACAAAATCTTACAGAGATCACCAATCCCCGCACCCTTCTTTCTTTCTTTCTCCTCAAAGCAAATGTCCCCTGAGCATGTTCCCATATCAAGGTGGATACAATTCGAAGAAATCGAGACGAAGATGAATAGACTTAGACAAGCTGTAATGCCTGTGGATGTTTTTAGCAATTTAAACAGTAGATGTCTCTTTGGCAGAACGGCGATCGGACCGGAAAGTGAAACGATCTTTTACTGTCCAAATACCCGACGGATCTCTAGCCCTAACCTGAAATATTAAGAAGTAGATTCTAGATTCAATTATAAGAAGTTACTTACGTTATTTACATACAGCATGTTGTCCTCGTCTCTATCGTTAAAATAAATACGATATGGAGACAGTTAATAAAGCTAGTGAAATTACAGCAATGCTTTAAAAGAAGCAGGTGCACAAAGGTGCAGGCAAGTTAGGTTTAACGCTCCACGTTCTATACTCAGAACTGTCCCACGGGGAATAGCCTACTTGATTAAACCATTGGATCATAATTTTGTTCACACAGGTATTGCAAGTCCAATCCTTTTATGCATATCTGTGATTTACATCCTTGTGTGTGCTCCTGTGATATATTCCCTTGAGTGTAGACTAGGACACACAGGAAACTGGGCGAGGTAGAGCTAAGCTGTACTAGAATAACCTAACCGCGTTGATGAAATAAAGCTTTCAGTTCGAAATTAGCAGAGGATTACCCAGATCGACTGGTAAGGTGAAAGTTACAACGGCTGAGATAATAAAAGTAAAAATGATGAAAATAGTCCAAATGCAAATAATGTAAATAATGATAACATTTAATCCCAAAAAATGCAGACTAAGAAAAATTGAAATGACATCTTATCTCAAATATTTAAATCAAACATTTTGTAAAACAGTTTGATGGGATTAATATTCTATTATATAAAAAATATTTTCAACAATTCTGTATATGTTACCTACATTTTATTTTGTCTATCGCCTCAGGTTCCATATATAATTGCTACACTTTTTTGCATGTAACACCGAAATCAGAAGGCTCATTTGAATGACGATCGATGCCTTTTAAAAGTTAGAAATAAACGATTTAGAAACAGGAAAATGGCGTTAGAAAGAAGGAGAAGAATGTTGAACAGCTATATAATATTCATCCTTCTTTCTGGCAGTGAAATCTCGCCACAGAACAAAAAGGATCCTGAGACAAAACAATGTCGTTCTTCGGAATATCATTGACAGGGCGTGTGAGCAAGGATTAAATTTATAGGAAAATCAAAAACGGAGACAGTTGAATTTTCTGGGACATATAATTAAGAAATTGGTCTTGGAGAATTTGACACTGGCCCATGTCGAAGTAAAGAGCAACAGAGAAAAACAGCGAGCTACCTAAATTTGAGTAAATGGATGGCAGAAGTAGAAGTGAGGGTGATAGTAAAAATGCACATATTACGAAGAGTTACAAAGGAGAAGAAGTTGTGGAGAGCCATAATCTGCCAGGCCCTGAAGTAACACGTCGCAAAGAAGAAGTTCTACATAATACTCAACGAATTATGGTATATGTGAATCAGGTACAAGTATAGGTGAATATGTACAAGTAGAAATGTTAAACAAAAAAATCAGATTACAATTAGATTCCGGATCAGATTTAACCATTATTAGGTTACAGACGTGGAACAAATTAAACAAACCGACCAAGTTGAGAACAGATAATTAGCCAGGTCGGTAACACGGAGAAAAATCAAATTTGAGGGGTAGATTATTACAAATCTGACGTTCAACGGGATGACCAAGAAGTTAAAGATGTATGTTCTAAAAAATGCTGAAAATGTATTAACAAACGTGGAATATAGTCGATGGGCCGCACATACAGTGTATGTGAAAAAGAAATCGGGTGAGATACGAGTATGCGCTGATCTCTCGACGGGATTGAATGCAGCGATTAAGGATTATCATTATCCTCTCCCTAGTCCAGAGGAAGTTTTCACAAAGTTGAACGGAGGAAAATTTTTCTCAAAGATATAATTGAGCGAAGCATACCTACAAGTACCAGTAGATGAGGAAAGCTAGACGTTGATGTGCATAAACACACATAAAAGGTTATATAAGTTCCAGAGATTACCATTCCGGTTCAAGGTCGCGCCGGGGATATTTCAGCAAATAATGGATACTATGCTAGGCGGACTGGATTTCACGATCGCATACCTTGATGAAATCCTGATGAATAGCAAAAATATTGAACAACACTGGGAACACGTTCAAGAGGTTTTCAGGCAGATACAAAATTACGGTTTTAAGGTAAAGGAAAATAAATGTGACTTCTTTATGAAGGAGATAAAATATCTGGGCCATATTATTGACGAAGAAGGAAGAGGACCACACCCAGAAAGGGCCAAGGCAATAAAAAAAATGCCGGTTCCAAAAGATTTAGTCGAGTTACAAAGCTTCTTGGGCTTAGTAAATTATTATCAAGAATTTATTCCTAACATGCACAAATTACAAGCACCCCTAAAGTAACTGTTGAAGGAGGAAAAAGTTTGGGAATGGTCATATGAATGACAGAAAACCTTCGACAAAATGATTAAGACTCTAACAGCAGATTTATTTTTAGCGCATTATGATCCAAAATTGGAAATAATAGTCGGGAGTGAGGCGAGTGTCTATGGTGTTGGGGCATGTATACTTCATTAAATGCTGGATGGGACACTAAAACCCATCAGGAATGCGTCAAGAACTTTACTAACACCCGAACAAAATTACTCGCAAATCGAAAATGAAGTGCTGGGGATTATTTTGCAGTTACGAGATTCCACAGATATATTTACGGTAGGTTTTTCACCTTACAGATGGACCACAAGCCGTTATTGACAATATTTGGATCAAAGAAAGGTCTGCATGTCTATACTGCTAATAGATTGCTAAGACGGGGGAAGATTTTATTAAACTATAACTTTAAATTGGAGTATCTTCCATAAAAAAAATTCAGGCATACAGATGGTCTTTCGAGACTAATACCAAAGAAAACGGAGACATTAGAAGTTTCCGTAATTGCAGTTCTACGATATGAGGAAGATATTAGAACATCATTATATAGTACAATTCGAAACCTCCCCGTCACATTACAGGAAATAAGAAACGAAGCAGTGAATGACGAATTTATAAAGGAAACGAAAGCAAAAATTGTAGGAAAAGATAAACATATATCAACCAGTTTTTCGCTTTGTGATAATATTCTGCTATAAGATGAAAGAGGAGTAACCCCGAAAACGCTACAAAAGCCAATCCTCAAGGATTTTCACATGGGCCACCCAGGAAAGAACAGGATGAAATCCATAATGCGAAGTCACGTGTACTGGCCAAACATGGATCAAGATATTATACATATGGTGGACAAATGCAAGGGCTGTTCCTTAGCAGCCAAGGCACCTCCGATCACTCATAAGCCTTTGCCTAAGACAGATCGACCGTGGTCGAGAATCCATGTAGATTTCGCAGGCCCATTAGAGGGTTTCTACTACTTGATTGTAGTAGACAGTTACAGCAAATGGCCAGAAGTATTTCGTTGTGGAAAACCTACTTCTGAGACTACAATAAATCGCCTTCACAAGCTGTTTGCTCGTTTCGGAGTGGTTGATTGTTTAGTCACTGATAATGGGAGATAATTTATATCTGCGGATTTTCAAGAATTTTGTGAAACTTTTTTAGGTGAAACACATCAAATCCCCGCCATATCACCCAAGATCAAACGGGCAAGCGGAGAGGTTTGTAGATACATTAAAAAGAGCACTAAGGAAAGCGTATGACGTACCAAAAGAAAAAGCCTTATCAACAATTATTGCAAGTGTTTAGAATTACACCGAACAGTACTACGCTATTGGCATTATCGCCGGCGGAACTAATGTTCGCCCGAAAAATTAGATCGGTATTCGACAAATTACTGCCAAAACAGACAAAGCAATCACCAACGTCGTTTGTACAAAAAAAGAAAATTTAACCCAGGGGAGAAAGTTTTTTTTTTTTAAAGTTAAAAACAACACATCCTATTGAGAGCCAGATAAAATAAAGAAACGGATCCGGAACGTGATTTACATAATTCAGGGTACGAAGTTCTCGCATAAAAGGCACTTAAATCAGATCAGAAAGAGGGTGTTAGAGGATTCTAACGGTCTACCCCAGGAAGAGGAGGAAGTAATGGACACAATATTTGACACATTCAATACGCAAATGCCTCAAGCAATTTCAGAACCGCGGAAATCAAGCAGAAAAAGAAAACTATCAGAGCCTTTGATGATTAATCCGAAGAGGAAAAAATATTAAAGACCCCTGCGAGGTAAAAGCTTGGGAGGGGGTGTTAGGGGTCCTTACCTATAACTACAGAATGAACTCTTCCTAACACTATGCATACTACGCTTCTCAAGAGAGAGGGACGAATCGAGTCGAGCCAATAGTAGTTCACTCCAAACCAGACCGACATTCATACTAACACCTTCTACATCTTGTATTATTATTCCATGTAATATATCTTCGTTATTTCTACTCTTGTGTTCGTATTGTTCTTCCTTTGTCCTAAACTGGACCATAACACCCAGACACCATTTTTTACCAGTGCTCATATGGCAATTTTCATAAATATTTTTCTGAAGATGATGATAAGTCTGAAGATGAAGATGATGATAACAGTCTGCATAATGTAATTAATGTAAGTAAAATTCAAAGAGTCTGTAATGTAATCGATCCTGACCTGGTATCTCAATTTCAGTCACTTTCTCACCGATGTGAGTGACTTTCCTCTGTCCTTTCTACATATATTTGCATGGACATTGTTCTAATGAGGTTTTTTCTCTCTCGTGACTCGACTACATGAATTTGAGTGTCCTACTAGCTTGGCTACTATGTCTCACCTTTTTACTTTTGAAATGTTTAGATGCCACCGCCACTTCTATTCTAACAATTTCATTTCTCGTATTCTCACCAACTGGACTCCCTTCTGATGTCTTGCTTCCCTGTGAATTACAATCTTTAAAAATTTAAATGTAACGTCATTCTCCATTTTCGTTTTTTCGGAAAAATGTTTCTTTATTGTCATTTACTCACTTATCCTCGATCAAATCTTCTCATTCTGTTTCATTCCTCTAACCCTCTCCCCTGTCTTACTGGCATCATCTACTTTTTGGGGGAGAAATCGTTTAAAATTAACCTATGTACATATATATATATATATATATATATATATATATATATATATATATATATATATATATATACATATATATATATATATATATATATATATATATATATATATATATATACATATATATATATATATATATATATACGTTGTGCTATCATTGTACTGGCTAAGTATAAAAATATACAATTAGAAGGAGACGGAAATGGACAAAAATATCAAAATCGATTAACAATTCGAATTAGTTAGAAACAGCGTCACTGTATGCGACTGGAATTACAAAACACGTTTAAAATAAAGTCTGAAGAGACAAGTCCGACGTTGATAAGAAAAAGCACGGCTTCGGGAAATCAAATTGCCCGTTGAAAACATATTTCGAGAGCGGTCATTTGGGAACCGATCTCCGCCCTACAAAAAAAAAGTAATAATAAAAAAATCTATTAAATAGCATAAATGTTATTACTTAGAGCAACCAAATATTACAATTAATCACACGATTTTCGACAATAATAACGTCCGAGTCAAATTCAATTTCTTATCTGTCCTGATATTATGGCGGTTCCGGGAAATTAGAGAGATTAATCGTGCATACATGGCGTTTCACTTTATCGATACTAGGCGAAATATTTTCCACTCGTAAACATTTGGATATTTGTCATTGCCAATTCATTCTGCGTCACGAAGAAGGCTATAAGTATATTCCACCCTCTGAGAACTCTACCCAATACACACGCATATAAGTTTTTATTAAGATTGGCGCATGCAGGGAGAAGGCGACGAATATAAGAAAGCCAGTGACGATCAGAATTGTAAGCTACGCTATTTTATTAATAATATATGTTCCATTTGGTAGTATCCAAGGTATTAACGTAGCTAGGTTTAATATAGAATAAGGCAACATTTGTGGAATACACATGAAGATTGAATGCATCCCAATAGTAAGACTACAATACGACATAGCTCACAAGGTATTTCTAGAATTTCTTTACGGTCCTCGTGGGGGGAGGCACTCGATGAAGAAGTAATAAAAGGGGAAGATGGCGGTTAAAACTCGACATGAACAGGTTAAGATTGTATTGATCGGAAAAAAACATCATCTTGGGAGTCGGTTTCTCAGGGAAGTGGTTCGTGGGAAGAAGCTGGTCGAGTGGAACATAATTCTCACCGCTGGAATACGGGGGGGGGAATGTGGGTGGTTTGATAAGATGTAAGGAACATGGCGGGTCCTAGGCGTGAAGGTTAGACCTGGCGGTCAATGATTAATTTAATCTAGCTCAATGTTAATGTGCCTGATTTCCTTACATAATCGAACTCATTATATGAGAAAAGATTTCTCACGATTTTTTAGGGGTGAATTGTACTAGCATCACGGTAGTACTAATTAACATCGACAGTAGGTTATATCTCGAAAGTGACCATTTATATAAACGTTAAAAAAAAGCTTTAAAGATTTTCTTAACATAGTAAATGATTACTTATAATTATTGTTTTTAGAAGTAAAATTTTTCACTTAAAAGTTTATTAAATATAGTTCAGATCACATTTATTAGTCATAACTTTAAATATTAAGCTCCTAACGCTCAGATATATTTTAAAAAAGAAGAATAATGGCTCCAAAATAAAACTGCTTCCATTTACCCAGCATAGATAAACTTTTATGTCTGCTATCAGCAAGGCTGATGCTAGACTTCCAGAGAGAAACACAATTCGCCTTCTTGCCCTCGCGTTTTCATTTAACTTGAAGTGAAGCGACTACATCGAATCAGTAGCCACACATAAACATCTCTTTAGCAGGGATTAAAAGACGGATATGCAATGTGATAGATCCTGACCTGGCATCTCTCCTCAAGTCAATTTCTCACAGACGTGATGTGGCTTTTCTACAAAGATTTCCTGGAGAGCAACACACTGCGAAATCTTGGCCTTACGTTTTCCACTGACTTGAAGTGGAGCGACTGAATCGAATGAATTGCTGCATCTACTGCAATTAATGTTGGGTCACCGTGTCGTGCCAGAAAATATTACAACTCTACCATTTCTCAGCGGACTGAATATTACTGCCATATTAGGTTTAGTGCTTCTGCTATTCATCTCTCGATTCTTGACAAAATCAAAAGTATCTGTAATATAATCAATCATGATTTAGCATCTCGATATCAATCACTCTCTCACCGATTTAGCGTGACATCTCTCTGTTTTTGTCTACAAATATTTTCCTGGCAACTGATCTGACGATTCTTTTCCTTGTTCCCCCGTCTACATGGTGTTAATCGTGTTACTAGATTCTCATTTGGGTCCTACCCGTTTCCTATTGAAATATCCAAATGCAACCGTCATTTCTAACCCAATAGTTTCTTTTATCGCACTTCCTGCCTGTTGGAACTCCTTTCCGCTTCCTTGCTTCCCTGATAAATATAATCTTCAAATATTTAAATGCAACGTCAATCGTCATCTCTCTTCTTGAATCCCGTTTATATTCTGTCCTTTCCTCAATACTCCCTATACTTAATCTTTTCACTCATTTTCTCTCCCTGTCACCTCCTACATACTAGTGACATTTTCCCCTTGCATGGTGTGAAATGATTAAATATAATTATATATTATAGTGAATGTAAGCCCCAACCTAGATTGTTGGCTGTAGAGAAGAAA
This sequence comes from Acanthosepion esculentum, assembly GCA_964036315.1. Lineage (NCBI taxonomy): Eukaryota > Metazoa > Mollusca > Cephalopoda > Sepiida > Sepiidae > Acanthosepion > Acanthosepion esculentum. The sequence goes on along the minus strand of OZ038490.1, from coordinate 102,733,996 downwards.
CGTAGTAGCAGTATAGCAGCAAAAGCAGATAACTGGTGCCCCAACAAATACGCGCTTTCAAAAAGAAACTCTCTTTTCCTTCACCTAATAGGTCAGGTCATTGAGTGTTCAGAATAGCGCTCCTCTACAGCGGATCATTTAAGTAGTATTTAGCTTGTGTCGGAATTGTAGACACTCAGACTCTGCCGCAAACGTTGTTTTCCACAGTGAAAATGTTATCATTTATTTCTATTTAATAGAATATCAGGCTTGTATTTTGTTTCCCTTTCATATCGTTTTCGGAAAAACATACATTCTCGATATATATTTTTCCCTTTAGTAATTTAAAATTTTAAACTTAATATAGATTAAATTTAAATTTTATAATGGGTAATTTTTAATTTGTAATTTCAAATTGTATCGTATAATTTAATATTTATTAGTTAGAATAAATTCCATTTTAGTCTAACCCAACATTAAAGCATTAAATACTTATTATAACCTTAGTTCGTTGTCAAGTTTTTTGAATTCTCGTATACTTGTATTTTTATTGGTCATTCAAGCTTATGTAAAAGCGTTTCCCTTAGCGAGAGGTGTTTGATTGATTGGAACCATTTAAAACCCTTTATTATACATTCAACATCATCACTTGATAAGACACCAGAAGCGTTGAAACAAAATGGCTACTTTTATAGTGATTTTATAACATATTTATGTTATAGTTTTCGAATAAATAATTATATATATATATATATATATATATATATATATATATATATATATATATATATACGTGTATGATGCTACTTTTGAAGACCTAATTTCGAAGGTAATTTTAACGGGTTGTATCATACGTGTGATATAAAATTATCGAATGTACCAGAATATATATTCATGTATGTGGACAAATCAAATTCAATATTATGTCTTTAATGTTCGCATTATACGCGAGTATATGCGGGATATATCCAAGATAACCTAAAGATGAAAGAAATAAAGTGTTCAGTTTCAAGTTCCCTAAAGGTTACCTTGATTCAAAAACCCATGACCAATTTTGGCGGATTTGACTGATGCATGTTGCCATATTAACTTCAAGCATTCACACGATTTTAAACAATATCAATTTGTGATCATTATTAAGATTTGTTTGTGTGCGCTGCCCTTACCTCTTTGCTTAATGAATTCATATTCTTGAAGCACTAATAACGATAATAAAACGCAACCATGACAGATCACTTTTTGATTATTTGTTAAAAATCTCAAATTAAGAATGTGTCATGAATATCGTGCAACCTTAAAACTTTATGTATTAAGCTTAACACAGTGTGGAGAATTACCTTATGGTAATGGTGTTTCTCTGATGTTCAAAGAGAGAACTTCAAGTTCACTTTGAAAATCCTAATTATATAGGGTGACCCCAAAAACGGGAACTTTTTAACAATCCAATAAAACCAAGAGTGATGGAAGAAAAATATTTAATTCATAGTAATTGAAACCTTAAAACATGCCATTTAAGAAACAATGATGGAATTTTGATTTCTTTAAAATTACGTCCTGTAGATGGCGTCCTCCTGTAGGAATGCATTCATTGAAATCTGCTGTTGAGATTCCTCATTGACTGCTGCAACATCTCAGCTGGGATACTGTGAATGTCATTCTCGTTACTAAACTGGCGAAATGTTTACTTGCTCAAGGTCACTGTCTCACAGTGTTGCCACTTGCTCATGTCTGGCAATACGCACTTAAAAAATTCCCGTTTTTTTGAGTCACCCTATATAAGCTGTTTGTCCTATGCCAGAGAGGACAGCACAAGAAATCATCGAGACAGCAGATCTTTAACAATGAATAATATTATCTACATTTGTATAGGCCTGTTCTATGGACAGGGGTCGTCTGTGTTAAACAGAATTAAAACTTTGTGAGAAATACATGTAAATATAATGCAATCGGGGGTGAAACATTTTTTTTTATTGATTGGGTTTTGTAATCATTTTCATATGTTCATAGAGAAAGAACGCGATCAGCAACAGGGGCGAATATTAATTAAATTTCATGGAGGAACTGACATCAGATTGTTGTCAGCATAAGAGCCAAATCATGCGAGATGGAATGTCATTTTCGACCGCTGACTTGTGCAGCTGACAAGAAGATAGATGCAAAGAACACCGAGCAAACACAAATTAGTTGTTTTCTTTCTTCTGTATACGGCATCCAATCATATTTCTCATTCTGTCAAGATTATCTGGAAATAATCGATAAACTATAAAATTTTTACAGAAAAGATTTATAAATATATACGCCTCCTAAACATTAAAATTAAAACAAGCTGAAAAGTTGCAAATGAAAAAAGAATTGAATGTTTTTTGTGAAAGTATTTATTTATATTTTTTTTATATATATATTTGATATTTCAGATCGGCCCCGATCTTTCATCAAAAATGGCTGTTTTCAGAAGTTTGTTTACATTAAGTAGCGTCCGTCGAAAGACGCGGACGTCACGTGATATGGAATGCAACTGTGTTTGAATATTTCTAACGTAAATCTAACTGTAGTAATATTTTAGATATTGTTTAAAAAATTTTTTTTTAACTATATCGAACAATTTTTTTTTTCTTTAACTATTGAAATATTTATAAAGATTTAAAATACCCAAGTATTTATTGAACCCTAGTTTATATATATTTAATTTTAAAATCCAGTATTTTTCTTTTTTTCTGCGTGTGTATGTGGAACTGAAATCAGAATCTATCAATACACATTTACAGTTTTCTAATGAGTGTCCTGGTTGATTAAAATTTTCAGCTATGGGGGAAGAAGGATTGTTTTGACGTATGGTTAGTTTATGGTTGTTGAAGCGAAATCTAAAATTATTTCCAGATTCACCAATATATCCACTATTCGGACATATTGTGCAGAATAAATAGTAGATTATGTTATGGCTATCACAGGTGAGGCGAAGTGGGTGTATCTTGATATTGGTGTTGGGTACAGAAAATACACTATCGATTGTTAAGTATTTGCAAACTAGACAACGAGTTTTATTACATTTGTAATTTCCTGATTGGTTTGTATTGTTTAGATTATTGGTAGAGGTGAGGATAGCTGATCGTTTAGGTGATTGTTTTTTTGCATTAATGGGTGGTTTAGCGAAAATATCTTTGATCTTTTTGTTTAACTGGAGGTTCTTGTAATCCTTTTTTAAATTGGGAATAAGTGTGTGGGAATATTGATTGTGGTTAACAACCATGGGAATACGAGAGTTGTTTTTAGTTTTCTTGTATGTGAGAAGTGTGTTACGATTTATGTAGATAGTTTTATTCAGTGCTTCTTTTATTATATTTATTGGTTATTTACATTTTAGGAATTGTTTTGTTAAGTTATTAATGTTGTATAGAAAATCTAGATGGTCTGAGCATATGCGTTTGATTCTTAAAAATGAGCTGTATAGGATATATATATATATATATATATATATATATATATATATATATATATATATATATATATTGTCATCCACAGAATGACTCTTTCGCTGTATCACAGCTCATCAGTGTGTCTAGACGGACGTCCGGTTGCATCTAGCGAGCAAGGAAACCCGGCTGCATTGGCGCCAGTCTGAATTGGCTAAGTCTTCGGCGCACGGCAGGGATGAAGGTGAATTTAAGCGCATTTTCAAGATAAACATGCCAGTGACTGAGATGACTCGATTCGATTGATAGAAGAGTATTGCATTAGTAGCAGTAGTAGTCTCTGTTTACAAACTCACACTTGCTCCACCGAGATCTCAAACGAAATAGATCTTCAGAAGAATATAGATATATTATAATCCACAGATAGACTTTATCACAGCTCATCAGTGTTACTAGACGTCAAGTTGACATTTTATAGAAGAGTATATATATATATATATATATATATATATATATATATATATGTATGTGTGTGTATGTGTGTGTGTGTCTGTGTGTCTGTATCTGTGTGTGTGTATATATGAATATATATATATATAAATACACAAACATACATGTGTGTGCGTGTTTGTGTGCGTCAGATATAACTACAATATATCTGTAAAATGACAAAATGAATAAAGTATTAATGGAAACTAATTGTTAGCGGAGACGTTTCGTCATTTGCTTTGATAAAGTACGTCAGAGCACTTTACCAAGGCGTAGGGTATGATTAAACGCGTCTTTATACATATATATATATATATATATATATATATATATATATATATATATATATATATATATATATATATATATATATATATGATGAAAATGTGGAAAAGACAAAGCAAAATCCGAATATGTGACTTTACTGTTTTTATTTTGTTTTTGTTATTCTGTCGACGTCAGACGTTTCGATCAAATAGACCTTCTTCAGGACATGGTTAATGGAGACATATTTATATTAGATTTAAGTTAGATGAAGAGACGATATATACAGGACTGGTCAGAAACAGAAAAACTGAAATTCTAAATTTTTTTCTGTTTCTGACCAGTCCTGTATATATCGTCTCTTCATCTAACTTAAATCTAATATAAATATGTCTCCATTAACCATGTCCTGAAGAAGGTCTATTTGACCGAAACCTCTGACGTCGACAGAATAACAAAAACAAAATAAAAACAGTAAACTCACATATTCGGATTTTGCTTTGTCTTTTCCACATTTTCATCGTACGGTCGGATCTACATCCACACATTTGCTTACATATATATATATATATATATATATATATATATATATATATATATATATATATATATATATATGAACTTTATTTATCGTGGATACTTTTTAAGAAGACGCTCTATTTATTTATTAAACATTACATTTACTCATTTTCATCTACCGTCTGAATATTCAAGAAAATCTTATTAGAGGAAATATGCGTTCTCCGACGGGAAATGAACCAGGGAAACCGTCATTAGATCTAACATGCTTTGACCACTCGGCTGCAAAGTCGTCGAGGACCAAGCGAAGTTGTTTGGTGCCGTTAAATACAATTCAGATTTGCCTGTTCATCAACGTATGTCGATTGAAGTCGTGATATATTTTCACACGTTACAGAAATTTATGACATTAAAGAGTAAATTTTTTCAATAAAATCGCTGTTCGCTTCAATCACGGCCTCCAGCCGACTTCTTAATCCGCGCAACTCTTCTGGAGGGTCTCCTTGTTTAAGTTGGTTAATGCTGCCATAATCTTTGCCTTTAACTCATGTTAAATGGAATGTTGTTTGTCTTTCGCTCAACTGCTCATCACACATAATAATCAATCGGGTTGCAGTCTGGGGAGTTAGGTGGGCAGATGTAAGTAATGGTGTAATCGCAGAAATTGTCTGACAGCCATAAGTGGATTCTCCTGTTTGTGTGGCATGGTGCCGAGTCCTGTTGCTATACGTAGGATCTTGCAGCAGCCACCATCTTGACCCAGGTTAGAACTACCTCCTCAAGGCACCTGGTGCAGGTCTCCGTGTTGATACTGAGGCTTTCTAGGAAGATGAATGGGGGCATAATATTATTATCACTAGTGATCACTCCAAACACCATGATATTAACTAGATATATCATCCAATTCTTTCCGAATCACCTGCACCTGGATCTTCCAGAGCGAATGCAAAGCAGTACATCATGACGTTTCTAAAATTCCTGGCACTTGCGTCATGGTGCCCTTTTTCTCACGGACTGTCCCCACTTGACCCTACTATACTGAACTGTCGTCGAAATCAAAAATATTCAAGACGTATGCGTATAATATAAAATGGCAACAATGTACGAGGGTCATTGAATAAATAAGGTGAATTTTTCGGTATAAGGACTTCTAATACAGATGGAAGCTTACTCTTTTTTATTTGTTTTACTTCTTTTTCACATGGATTTAATTTCTTTTGCAGATTAAAAAAAAACTTTGAGAGTTTTGCCGATTAACAAAGATGTCCGACCAAGAAGCATACTCCAGGATTGAACAGCGGTCAGTTATCAAGTTTTTGGGTGCTGAAGGGTGCAACCCAGTTGAAATTCATAGGAGAATGTCAACTGTGTATGGTGCCACATGTTTCAGCCAAAAAAATGTCTACAAGTGGGCTAATTTGTTTAAAGAAGGACGGAGCAGTCTTGAGGATGAAGACAGGCATGGGAGGCCTACAAAGGTGATGTCTCCTGAGATGATCGAGTCAGTCAATGACCTCATTGAGTCTGACAGAAGGGTGAAAGTGGATGACATTGCAAGGACTTTGAAAGACATAAAGAACAAATACAGGGGTCATCAGTTAGGAGGAGTCATCTTGCATCATGACAACGCAAGGCCTCACACAGCAGCCCAAACGGTGCAGACCATCAACGAGCTGGGCTGGGAACTGCTCCCTCATCCTCCTTCAGACTTTCATATGTTTGGTCCCTTGAAAGCGTTCACGAGAGGCACGAAGTTTAAAATGACGATGAAGTCAAAAGTGTTGTGAGCGACTGGCTGAGACATCAGTCCAAAGAATTTTACGTATGAGGGAATACGGAAGCTTGTGCACAGATGGGAAAAGTGTGTGACAGTGCTGGGAGACTACGTTGAAAAAGAAAGTAAGCTTCTATCTGTATTAGAAGTCCTTATACCGAAAAATCCACCTTATTTATTGAATGACCCTCGTACTTATTGAGCCCTGTATATGTAAATGTTTGAATTGGAATCATATACAAACAGAATTTAAGGATAATGAACAAATAGGGAACGCTGATCAATCTAACATGTTTCTAAGATTCCGGGATTTATGAAATAAAGTTCTTGCAATATATAAAGAGTTCCATCGTCAGGACATCTAGAATCTAAAAACCTGCATCTACGATCAAAACAGATACATACGTTGAAACAATCCTTTAAACGCGCACGTAATACAAAGGAACAAAACTGACCATAATCTGATTTTATAGATTTCGCGCTAATTAAAAAAGAACATAATTTATTATGCAAAAAATACTTCAAGAGAACCCTGGTAAATATATTATCACCTTTAAACACAGGTCAAACACACTATATTACATCAACAACTTTTCAAATGTCCATACTTAGAGTTTATAAGACAGGTCTACATACTGCTATAACCACAGCGGTGTAACAAAAGGACGTCCTGAAGTCAAAATCTGTACAACTCCCAAACATAAATGGAAATGCCTACTGGACACACACACACACACACACACACACACACACACACACACACACACACACACACACACACACACACACACACACAGAAAGAGAGAGAGAGAGAGAGAAACCCAAAGAACACGAATATACATTATCATCTAAGTTCAGCAAACTAGAGTCATGATAAACTTACGCATATATATTTTACACACAAACGCTGCTTCAGAAAAAAAATTGCACATGCAATCTAATTGACCAATGAAAAACAAACAACAAAAAAGTAAGAGAGATCATAAATTTTTCTTTTTCTTTCCTTTTCTCTATATTTCATTCTCTGGTGAAGCGTTATTATTATTTATTAGGTCAAGCTAGTTCAGTCATTCTTGAGTCTATCGCAGCAACCATTACGTTTCTGCATCAATTGCGGAAGGTCATTAGGTTTGGTTTGGTTTATTTTGTTTTACGGCATATCAACCTCAATGGGCTATTTAATGCCGACAAAATTTGTTATTGGTGGCAATATTCTGATTTGTCAAAAATCGGTTTCTGGCAAAATGTTTCCTTCAGAATTGCATTGCTGGTAATAATTTTTTTTCAAAAAGTATTGCTTGTAATAGTTAACTATTTGTCCATAGCTGGGACACTAACAGGTGCTACAACCACGGTCAGGGTGGATCTGGGAACACCAGCAATTAAGAGGTGGTTCCACGCTCCTCAAAACCTCCTGATCAGAAGCCTTGTTGCTGGACGTAATTTATCGTCTTACCCAGGACGTGGATGTAGTTTAACGTCTTACCCAGGACAGAAAGGTCATTAGGTTGGCATTGTATAGCATAATATAGCTGATCAATGTAACTGGTTGCAAGGCGGCCAGCTAGTGTCGTGCTGTGGCTAGGTTACCAGAGCAGTAGATCACTTGTAAGTTGTTGGTTTGCTCGTCAGCAGTGTCCTGATGCACATGCTCACCCCAAGAACTCTTATGACGATCAACAAGTCGATTCCATACAGGACAAATGGTCTCATCAAATTTTCTGCTGTCAACAGACACTCTCCTCTTATTTGAAATCTGTCAACAGTTTAGTCGTAGAAAATCAACAAATAAATCCTAAGATAATAATCAGGTTTGAAACTGGATAAATGGGCAGACCATTTTAAAAAGCTCTTGGGAAATGTATCTCAAAGTTTAGATACTGAAGTGGAACAAATTGTTGAACATCATTCTGCCATGAAAACTTTAAAGAAAATAAGATGGAAAACTTGAAGAGGCTTTAAAACCCACTCCAAATTGAAAACAGCGGGACTTGATAACATTCCTCCGAATATTTGAATGACCCAGGATTTCAACATTATTCTTCTTCAACTCTGTAGCATCACTTCTAATAGAGAAGTCATAGAAAGATGGACTGAAGGCCACATACTCCCTTTCACAGAGATAGAACTAAGATCGGAGAATGTTATAGATAAAACACACTTACCACTATTGCAGCCAGAATTTACAACCCAATATTTCTCAACTGAATACAACCCGAAATATAGAAGGGCCTCCTAAAATTCAAAATTCTGGAGCTTTATTAAAAAGAATTATGTTAGATTTATAAACGTTTCCCCTTTGTCCCTCATCTTATGATATAAAGGTATACAATCTGGAAATATAAGAAGGAACACGAAGTTGGAACAATTGTCAATGTGAATATGGCTTCAAAAATCAACATATGAAAACTTGGAATACCGTAAGAACGACATTGGGCAATCTATTACCATATATAAAAAAATGTTTGACAGGTTAAAGCAAAATGAAAACTATCTTTAAAAGAAAACTTCAATAAGTTTTTATTTCGATTATTTAAGATAAGAATTTCCAATTACTTTTCTTTGAATATTAATTTAAATAAAAGAAAAATTAGCTGTTCGTTTTTTTCAGTGCAAGAAATTTTCAAAATATGTTTAACTTTCGTTTTTTTTATTATTAAAGTTTCAAGAGATTTTAATATTGTTTTTTTTTATATTATTATTAAAATTCATTCAAAATGACGTGAATTGTGAACGAAAGGTTATCTCAGTGGATTTAACTATTTTTATTAATGAAATGCCGATTAGAAATGTGTTCAGTATTTGAGCCAGATATAGTTTGAAATTAAAAACACTAAAACGGCCAACGAAAACTGTCAGATGAATAGAAAATGAAAGAATTTCGGGCAGAAGAGATGATTAATACACAATACTTGGATACGTAATATCGTGATCGTATTTTCAGTTCTAGTTGGCGTATGTACCGGTATATCCTCTTTTGTCGTGTTATTTAGAAATACATTGTTTAGTTTCTGCATATTTTGCCGAGTTCGAATCCCAGCCGGGCTCGTTGGATTCACTTACGTGGATTTACTTCCTTCAGATTATTAGTAAATACCGGTAGTTTATATTTGAATCTATAAGTATTTACTTGGTTCGATATCGGTCAACATTGGTTGACTAGATTTGCATCTATAAGTATTTGACTTTTACGTTTGAGCCTATAGGTATTGACTTAGTACGGTTGCTGCTAAATCTCGGTAGTTTATATTTCATTCTTTACGCATTGAATTACTTGAATAGTTAAATAGTGGTAGCTTATATAAGTATATAAGAACTTATTTGGTTCAGAGATAGATAAACATTCGCCGCTTATATTTGGACATATAAAAATTTACTTCTGTGGTAGAGAATCATCGGGTAAGGTAATAAATAGCATCTCGGATGTAGGAAAATGTACAGCCGCGTTCGAATCCGAGTTACGCATGTTTCATTCCTTTATGCGCAAATACCCTTTGGAGAGTTACAAATTAATTTACTCTCCCTCTAACTAATTAGTAGGTTAATTAGTAGAAATTGGATGAAAAAAATCCTTGTTTTCTTCAGCAATTTATTAATGTAACGTTCACTTGAAAGAAAATAATTATTCTTACAATCCAAAGTATATTTCTGCTTTAAGGAACCCACAAAGGGCTGATACTTAGAAAAAAGAAAACTTCCACGAAGCAGGGTTGTTTTAATAATTTCGTCTCAACCAAGGCAATAGAGCCACTAAGAACAACGAGGTTATTGAGTGTGTAAGGAAGAAAAAACTCGAACAATCATTACGCCCTTGTGCAAATTATTTGAAAGAAAACGAATAATTCCGTTCTTTTTTTCGGATTTTCCCAATGAAACATGACCCAGTGCACATGTTACTACTTCGTATGTCCATTCCACGAAGTCGTTCCTTGCAGATTGACAACAGATTTTCGATTGGATTTAAATCAGAACAGTTTCCGGGCCAGTCTGTAGTACTTTGATTTGTTCACTGGTTGGCTGTGTGTTCGTGCAGCGTTACAATTCCCGTACGTTTCCTTGGAATAACGCCCATCTCAGACAATGCCCGTAGAACAAATAATCGATAGCTGAGACATTAGTGTCTGGGCGTGATAAAAATCTGATGCAATCACGGATGACACAATATTTTCAAGACCAAATATATTTCAACATACACCCCGAAAATAAATTCATATTACTGCACACCACGGCAAATGGACTAATATGAGTAAAAAATAGAAATCGATTACACCCTATCAAACTAGTGGGTCTAAAACTGACAGCATGGCGAAAGAAATGAAACAAAAGAGGTTGTTTCAATTAATTGACACAAGGGTGTAAGTAGCAAGCACAACAAAAAAGACAGGTATTAAGAAGTCAGAATATTACTGTCGACTATAAATTAAATGTTTGAAGTCGACTAGGAAGCAAGATGCCTGAAGAGATTTCAGCATACGACTAATGAGAAAGAAGAAACTCTTAGCGTATTATTTATTTATCAAATTAAAAAAAAAAGATTTACAACTATATTCCCTGGATGTTGCAGGCTAACTGATGGCTGCCGGGACTTGTATGAGAACGACATTTTCTGTCAGAGACCCTGAAGGAAGCAGTATTTCACCAACGGAAAAAATCGTTTTCATGAGACTGCATAAAGGTTGGTTGGTTGCATTATTTTGGTTAGCGGCATATCAATTTCTATCGATTATTTAATATAGGAAAATCTAAATATTTTATACGCAATTTTATGGCTTCCACTAAATGTACAGTGTACAATGGCTAAGTTATCGCCAAGAGGGTGGCTGTTGGAAGATCATATGTCTGGCAACAGGAATCTGCAGCATCCCACACAAGCAGGACAGCCCAGTCATGACTTTCAGATAATTTCTGCGACCACATCACCACATACATCTGACCACCTAACTCCCCAGACTGCAAGCCACTTGATTATTACTTGAGGTAGAGTTACGCAGGAGACCATCAAAACTCTTTGTAACACCAAAGATCAACTGAACGCAAGGTTTAAGGCAGCATTCTCCAACGTAAAAAATGTGACCGTTCAGAAGAGTTGCAGAAGATTCCGAAGTCATGTGGAGGCCGTGGTCGGAAGCAATGACAGTTTATGGAATAAATTTGCTCTTTAGTATTTCAAGACATTTTTTGTAATTTTCTCAAATATATCTGTTAAAATGAGATGTCAGGTTTATTTTCATTTTTGCGTAATTTAGACGACAATTTATCCATCACAGGACGCAATTTTAATCCTTCAACTACAATATTTTCGTATATAATTTTATTTTCAGGGCAAACATATGTTGATTTTAGATATATAGTTTGTAGACAGTATTGGTGGTAATTTAAAAAATAATATATAGTGCTGTTCGATAAAAGTGACTCACATGATTTTTTTTTACTTAAAATGTTTTTCGCCTATTGTTTTTGAGGTCAAACTAATTTTTAATCTTACTAATATAGAGACCCCTTCCCGACCACCTAGTAAATAAGTTTCCTCGCCCTAAGGTATTCTATTGATAATTATAATTTTGGATATAAATGAGATTTATGGAAAAACTCTGTGCAAAATGAAGTGACGCACTTATTTCCTGCAACTAGTAATCAATAGAAACATAACCGAACAGCTTTAAATAAAGAATAATAGAGGTATAATCTAATTATAATAGGCAATATAGTTTGAAATATTTAATAATTTATGGGTCCTCTTTTATTTTGAATAAACTTTTTAACCTCTTTTGGCATTGACTTGATCAGGTTCTGGCAAATCTCATCTCCAAGCATTGAATTCCATTCGGATATGAAATTCACAATCAAATCCTCTTTGTTGCTCAACTGCTGTCTCTAGAGACTGTACTTTATAATGTTCCATAAGTTTTCTATGGGGTTGATGTCAGGAGATTGGGGCGACAATGTCATAACACTCACCTGCTTCTCATCAAAGTATTCCTTCATCAATTTTGATTTGTGACAGGGAACATTATCCTGCATAAAAATGAGCTTGGTGGGGTTGATTTGCACCCTTTCTCTTGTACTGCTCGCTCCCTGAGGGTCTTTTCAATAGGTTTTAAGAAACCAGATGAAAAGAAAAGCATCCCCAGAACATTATGTTGAACGGATGCTTGACACTACTTACAGCTAAATTCAAAGAGGTTTCAATGCTTCTTCTTCGGATTTTAGATCGCTTATCCTTTGAATTTAGCTCAGCTTTCGTGTCATCGAATTAGAGAACATTTAGTCCAAAAAAATCAGGTGAGTCACTTTTATCGAAAAACACTGTATTACTGGTAATTTCACTACAAAAATATATACTAGTTTATAAGTATGTATTGCTGGTAATTTTATTATGAAAATGTATTTTTATACTTTTGTAGCTTTATATTGATCATCATTTTGCTATAAAGATATATTGTTAGCAATTCCACTATAAAATGTATTGCTGCTAATTTTAATATGGAAATATATTTTTAATCTTTACTAAGGAGTTGATTTTTGTATGGTTGTTGATTATTTGTCCATAGCTTGCATCTTAACAGGTGCTTCTATCCTTGGCCAGTGTGCACTTGGGAATAATAGCAATTAATTGTTGACTCCAAGCTCCTCAAAACCTCCAATCTCCCGGTTAGAGAACTTGCCACTGGATGTAGATTATCGTCATATCCACTACTAGACAGCACAAAGAGAGATGTTTCTGGTGCGGATGAAAATTATCGATACTTCATGAAGAATGACTCAACGAGAAATCGCTAAAAAAATTGTAATATAAAAGTATGCGGTTCAAATCAAGCAAAAGGCGCATTCTGATGATGAGAGCGTTCCAGATATGAAAAACATTTTGACAAATATTCTAAACTTAATATGCTACATATGTATGTTAAATGGTTTATATATATTGTATTTGAATCGATTACTTGTTGCTTCTTAGTAAAAAGTAATTGATTATTCTACCTAGGGGGTCCATTTAATACCCTCGCTATCTCTTGACGTGAGTAGCCTTTCATACCTGCTACGGATTCACTTTTTGTATACCAGTACATGAATACTTTTCCAGAGTGTGTGTCTGTTTGTGCATGTGTATGTGTTCCTGTTGAAGGTATAGTATGGTCCTACTGGTCTATGGAGATAAATGCGTTTTTCTTTTTTTTTAAGATAATTCTGTAGAACTCAAATTTTAGCATTAAATATGAGAATCGTAATCGATTAACTAGCTTTCACATACACCACGTATTTACACGAACTACTATTTTATTCTATCACATGAGATACAATATATAATAAGAATATAACGTAAATGTGCATGCAATCAATTAAAATGTTGCATTTAATCGACTGCAGGCGAGACACACACAACTACAAACACACACGCACACATACACTCAGAGGGTGCGATGGTTAAATTGTTGCCAAATTTATATTTTATTTTCGCGCATGCATTTTGTTTCTTTTTGATTTTGTCGATTGATCAGTATAGTAGTATCTGTTAGGCAGCCTATGAAGAAAAGAGCACCATGACGCATAACTTTTGAAACGCTATTCTGTACTCTTTGGCATTCGTCACGGAAGCAGTAATACGAATATTTCGGGTATCACGATGAGGATTTGGAAAGAGTTGGATGAGTGTAATGGTGATAACGAATGTATTTGTTAGTGAGCACTTGTGATACCAACGTTATGCATCCATTCACCTTCCCACAGGGCCACACAATGAACATGGACGCTTACATCACAAGCGAATCCAATCGTTCATTAGATTCAGTTACGTTCTAATACCATTGGGAAAGTTATGAATCTTTCACTTCTCCCCCAGCTATGGGTAAAATAGCAGGATAAACTGGATCATATAGCCTTGGACAGCAACCACCACTCTAGGAGAAGAAAACTCTGAATTCAAACTGGATATAATAGAAGTGTGTATACATGTGGCTGTATATATATAAATATATATATTGAGACATTTTTCTGTTTATGCATTCTTCTTATAGATACAAATATTTAAGTAAATGCTCTGTTTATAATAAACAGTATGAAACAACATTTACCGGCCTGAATGTCCGAGAAATTTTCATAGAAAATATTCGTCCTCCGACAGGAATTGAACCTGTATCCTATACGGAACCGTCATTTAGCCAGACGTGCCTTTTAACGGATTGGGCCACAGAGGAGCGTTCGGTTAGCAAGAAACCAATATTGTACACGTCAGAGAAGCACCCACTCTAGATTTTTTCCGCATAGTAACAATATTGGGGAAGAAGTTTGCTGAGTGGAAATTACTCTTTACCATAAGATCACGAGGTGAATTGCGACGATTTGCCTCTGTGTGTATGTTATGGTTGATCCGAGATCTGAAGGTCTGAAGAGGTGGAAGTAAAGAATGTAACTTTCCCAACATCACGTTTCTCTCTCATTTATTTCCTATTTGCCAAGGAAAATGTTCGTCTCATTTGCGAATCGTGGCTTTAAGCGTACCGATCGGTCTTCTTGAGCTCGTTGGAAAGCTGCTTCAGGACAACCATTATGAAAAGATTTGCATTGCCAGGCATATCTTAGCTAACAGGTAAACATACACCCTGATAATACTACTGGCAGAGAAAGAGAATGAAAAGAATTTAATTGGAAACGGAAAAACAATCCTTATGAGAAAACATGGATAAACCTCTACACCTGTTCAAAAGACAAGGGAGGAGTGTGACCCGGACGATTAACGGACTGCAATTGAATTTGAGGATAGTTTTCAAACAGTATTTTTTGTTGTTGTTTTTCAATACGTTTGCTTTTATGAGTAGCATTTTTTTTATTTAGTATATTTATTTTAACCTTTTCCTTAAAAGCAATAATAGATAAGATTAATATCTATAAAATTCCAAAAGGTTTTTGTAGTTTTTTTTTGTGTCCATAGCCTATGACCACATCGCGTTGAACACAATTACACAGCGCTATACTTGATCATTACGTGTATGAAGAACCTCTTGGCAATACCAGGTGACAAAAACGTAAATCTGATAAATGGAACTCGTTAGACAGGAGTATAATCCATATAACGAAGGAAAACTTTAATTTCAAACTTCCACTGCGTTACGGAAAGCTGAGTTCAGTTACCTAGTTTATTAATTTCACTTTTGCATGAATACGCTTAGGATAGGTGTGTATACATTTATTTTCCTCTTGATTAAATAGTAGGGTCGCCACGGCCCTTTATCCGTTGGTGTCAGGCAGAAGAAGATGAAATCGGCATTCAAAACAATGGAAAAGGCAACAGGAAAAAATTCACTATAGTTTTGAACTCTCGGATATTAAAGAACATTCCATAATACGTCAAGACCATTATCTACTACATTCTGATCATCCTTGTAGAAATTTATGGCAGTGAAACGTGGGTAGTAAGAAGGTGACACATACAAACGAAATTATTTGCTTGGATTTATGACTGATGAGAGACAGAATGAAAATGACTGCCATAAGAAAAACAGGTAGATAAGAAAACACATAATTACCCTGATTCGAAGGTTACAAAACTCGTTTGGATCTGTAATCAAAAGAGAAGAAATAAGCTTTGTGTAGAGGAAAAAGATAACGTTGCAGAAAACCTAAGATACAGGGAGATCAAATAAGTGAGCACACCGGATTACCAATTCTGATACGTGAAAAGATTGAAATGATACTTGAAAAGATTGAAATGATACTTGAAACGACTGAAATGATACTTGAATCGATTGAAATGATACGTGAAAAGATTGAAATAATACTCGAACAGATTGCAATGACACTTGAAAAGATTGCTTCGTCAGAAATAAAATAACAGGTGTGTCAAAGATAATAAAAAAGAATTTGTCAGGTGGATGTAATGGTGTATTGGATTTCGGCTACTAATTAGAACACTGAGTTCGAATTTCCGCCGGGTTCCTTACATCCCATTATACCCAAAGTCACTTGGAACGGTATCGAACCACATATTCGCTCCCAGGTATATGTTAAATAGCAAAACAAACTGTCTTCTAAAATCGGTAAGCTTTCAAGAGATGGTATCTACATAAAAATCACCATGGTTTCAGTAAGAGTCGAGAATGTATTGGGCTTCATCCACCCATGAAAACGCAGCATTGCTGAAATTCTCCAGTCGCATTAGTTGCGCAGTGTGCTGCAGCACGAGAAAGCTTTTCATTATGATGGTCTAAATCCTAAAGGAACATCTCTATATCCTAAAGGAGCATCCCTACATTATAAGGGACAATGCATTTTTAGCAGATCAGAGTTGCGAAACGTTTCCTTCATTCAGTACAATATTTACAACAATCATGTCGTTTCCATAGAGAAACGTGCTGAGGCAAAGAGAAAAGTTTTTCAAGTAAAGTCCTGTGAGACACAATCTTCATGACGGAATAGCTCTGCTCACTGTTCAAACGAAGGACAATTAATAAACATTCAGTACCATATGCAACTGGATGCATATCACATGACTAAGAAAAGTTTAGCAAATAGCAATAAGCATAAATAAAGATTCGTTGTTAAAAACAATAATGGCGACGTAGAAATACACTGAAGAATCGGGAAATATATATCTATATATATCTATATATATCTATATATATATATATATATATATATATATATATATATATATATAGAGAGAGAGAGAGAGAGAGAGAGATAGATAGATAGATAGATAATGAACAAACTGAGATAGATAGACAGACAGATAATGGACAAACTGAGATAGATAGATAGATAGATAGATAGATAGATAGATAGATAGATAGATAGATAGATAGATAGATAATGAACAAAGAGAAATAGATAAATAGATTGATAGATAGATAGATAGATTATGAACAAACTGAGATAGATAGATAGACAGATAATGGGCAAACTGAGATAGATAGATAGATAGATAGATAGATAGATAGATAGATAGATAGATAGATAATGAACAAACTGAGAGACATAGATAGACAGACAGACAATGGAAAAACTGAGATAGATAGATAGATAGATAGATAGATAGATAGATAGATAATGAACAAACTGAGATTGATAGATAATGAACAAAGTGAGATATATAGATAGACAGATAATGAACAAACTGAGTTAGATAGATAGATAGATAGATAGATAGATAATGAACAAACTGAGAGAGATAGATAGACAGACAGACAATGGAAAAACTGAGATAGATAGATAGATAGATAATGAACAAACTGAGATTGATAGATAATGAACAAAGTGAGATATATAGATAGACAGATAATGAACAAACTGAGTTAGATAGATAGATAGATAGATAGATAGATAGATAGATAGATAATGAACAAACTGAGAGAGAGAGATAGACAGACAGACAATGGAAAAACTGAGATAGATAGATAGATAGATAGATAGATAGATAGATAGATAATGAACAAACTGAGATTGATAGATAATGAACAAAGTCAGATATATAGATAGACAGATAATGAACAAACTGAGATAGATAGATAGATAGATAGATAGATAGATAGATAGATAGATAATGAACAAACTGAGCTAGCTAGATAGCTAGCTAGATAGCTAGCTAGATAGCTAGCTAGATAGCTAGCTAGCTAGATAGATAGATAATTTTGATCATCCAGTATATCCATTTGATTCGATCATGCCTGAGGGTAATCAGATAATATTCCCCCAGTCTCTGTTCAGGACTAAAAGCGGATTAAAGATAAACGACAACATCCTGGTCATTGTTATTGTACATTTTTCTAAGATGCACCAAATCCTTTGTTTTTGCATCAGAAGACTTGAATCAAATTTAGCTAAAATAACCAGAATCGTGAGAAAGAATGGGGGAAGTAGAGATTGAAGTAATATGGAAAGGAGAAAGCGAACAATGGTAGCGAATGGCCGATCTGTCCAGACTTATTTTTAACAAATAACAATCTCGCTTCGACCCCAAGGTTTCAGATAGTTTGGATATCTGTTGATTCGAGTCTTTATCCATTTTAAGCGGATATTTGAACATTCTATATTAAGTCGATGTGTTTTGTTTTTTCGCTTATTTGGTTTCTTCGTTTCTCTCTTGCTATCTCTCTATTCATCTGTTTCTTTATTTCTATCTCAAACTAACTTTCTATCTACTTCGATGTCTCAAGTGCAACTTAGTAGCATGTTAAATTGACATTTTCCTTATTTTTTCATTCTAAGTATATGCATTTTTCTTCTTCCAAAATCTTCTTTTATAATCATTTGAGTAGACGTCATAATATAAGATAAATAAATATTAGATTTAATCGTATATAATAGTAGAAAAGTACAAATCAATTCTATCCGAAAACAGGCCCTTACTAATCTATATGATGAAAATAGTATTTGGACTTATGCGTGTGTTAACGTAACACGAAAAGATGCAACATTGTCCCATGATTTTTGATAGTGAAATCCGGTTGTAACATTGTAATAAGGAACAGGACTAAAGTAGTACCTTGACAAAGGTTTTAATAAAAAAGGTTGGCCACGACGGGGTTAAGACCAAATAATAATACAAAGTATATGTATTATTCATAATTAATGAATAATTGTGGCACAAGGACGAAAGAGAAGTGGTCAGAGGCTGGTCATCATTGACTATCTTAATCCTTTGTACTCACAACCCATTCATTCATTAAAATTTATTCTGTCACTACAAAAACTCAACGTCACCATTCAGCCCTACAAGTATCACAATACCACATACTAACAAGGAAACTACAAAACAAATCCATCATGTAAAAATTCCTCTATGTAGAAATGATCAACGTCTTTTTTCTTCCTACAAAAATATATACACATTTCATGACTCATGAAATGCGGTGATAGGGGATGAACCCCAAAACAGACTAAAAATATAACACAATCAAACTAAAACATAATAGATGTTAGTTAGACCCGAGCATCGCTCAAAAATAATAAGAGTGGCGGCTGTATTCTGCCGTTCGACATAATAAAGAAGCACACTCATTAATGGAGTGGGAATGAAAAATATATGACGGAGATGGAAACCAAAGACTGACCTAGTCAGATTAAAAGTGGACAAAGATCAAACTGGGGATTTTGGTAATTTTGACATGGATCATAACAACAGAGAGTGCCGGAAACAGACAGAGAACAATGCTTGCTCATATTCACTAGATAAGCAAATAGTGTCGAACTTATCTAGAGGATGATTCACAGGAAACCACACCGTTGCGTCAAAATTGACTTAAAACAAGCTAGCCCCGTTCACATGAACTAGGCTCTCCATATTTACCCACCTTTAGCGGAAATCTGTCGATAACAAACGCTTTTTATTTGTTCCGATCTTCATCATGAGTTGATACCCTAAGAATCCGACCAGAACCTGATGCAAATAACGTTCGTATGGCAAGGTTCCTCCCAACCGCGAAGTCTACACCACCATCCTCCGTTTCACGCCAGAAAACGTGGTGGGGGCGACACATTATCGCACACGTATGCGAGATCAATGGACACGAGCTGCTGGGGATCGATACGAGCCGTCAACTTGTCGACAGAATGGGCACATCTGAATGGTAGAAGGCGTGCGAAAAGGTTTCCTCTAAACCAAGTTTACACCGATGACCCATCTGGAGACTACATCATTGAGAGACAGCCGCATCTGAAGACTACATTATTTCCGAGTCAATCGTCAGATAAGCCAAAACTCATGGTTGCTGAGATAATCTGCCGCTGGCGCCCAAAACTAGAAAGAGCGCAACAAGCCAAGCCGTCCACATAGATTATCCTTCGCAACCTCCTCCATTAATTCACGATACAATAGTCTACGGGGCTGTGTCACTGGAGAGAGGAATGACATTCAAAGCCGCCCGACACTCTTGGACGATGCTCAATTGCTTCCAGGGTCTAGAAAACGGGAGGAGTCATGGTAAGGCGAAGGAAAAGAAGATGTGAATATATATATATACTATTTACATTAATATATATAGTACAGCAGAAAGTGGGTAATTCCGGAGGAATCCAAATCAAGGGAAGCCAATGCTTATGACAAATATACTGCCATAATGCATTTTCTGTAAATTAATCCTTAAAATATACACGGTTAAAGCAATTTGTTTTGCTTTTTAATCTTTGAGGCCTGCATTCCTTAACAATTTTAACACTATTTCCAGACCTCCTGACTCAAGATTTGTAAATAATTGGTATGTAATGCTTCACAGTAGATATAAAATAGCTACAAGTGTTTACACATTGTTCAACCGGTTGCTGGGAATTACGTCATTTTTCCCTACCACTGTTCAACCGATGGCTGGGCATTACGTCATTTTTCTATACCACAGGTAAAACGGTGGTCAGGGTTAATATGAACTGAAATATAATAATTTTTATTCTACGTCGCTCTCCCTTCAATATTAATGACATATGTTTCTTTTCGTGTTTATTTGCTAAGCTGAAAAATATCCAATGAACATTGAAAGAGGAAAACGTGAAAATATAAATTGTTGCCGCATAGTATAATCTTCGCAATAATAAAAAACGACACCCTTAATTTGAGAAAAATACTTTTCATTAACCCGTTTTTTAAACAGGATATTTTTTCGCATACATAATTTTTTTTATGTAAAACTTATTCATATTTATCCTTTCTATTTCAATTATTATTATCTCATTTTTTTTATTCAACTTAATTCACTCACGATAAGAACCAAGAGGCACTGGACGTCAAGTGATACTAATTGAATTTTTTTAAGTGTGTCACGGAGGAGGGCGGTGTAAGTGAGAAGTGAATATTTTGAGAATATGACGAATAAATATCTGTTGACTCTAGACTTAAGATGTCGGAAAAAACATCCTCTTGGGAGTCTGTTTCGCTACGTATCTGTTCTGGAGAAAATTGTCTTAGAGGAAGTTACTTGATTTGATGTCATGAATGTCGTATGTTGCTTATGAGCTGTGAATGTATGATCTGGTGAAACTAAGGAATATTGCTGAACATGTATTTGAACATGTGCGATAGAGATTCGTCTGTGGGATAAAGGTTGTAGGGTTTCAAATAATTCATCACCCACAAGGTCATGTGAACCATTATGGGATTTATCAAAGCTAGAATGTTAAGATCGTTTATCTTCGGCCCACATATGGCAGAACTCCATTTTAGGCCGGATCTGACATTTCTAACGATAGACCATGGTAGCAGGAGTTATGTATTTTCTGAAGTGATACAAGGAACCGATATTCCTTTGAACATCTTTGTTATTAATGTACATGTTTTGATATATGGAGTGAGCTATAGATCCAGTAGAGATGTGAGTGAAAGAGGATCATTGAATGTCAGACCGTTCGTCAAGACTGGAACAAATTTAAGGTATGCTCAATGGTGATGCAACATTACTGTTTTTGTTATGGAGTTTTTTGAATGATACAAGCCAGCCATTTACCCATTGAGCTGTGAGGCCTTAAAACATAGCAAGCATCAGCAGTAGACCTAGAACGAGCGAAAACCATATTGCTTGTCACTCACTCAGAAGTTTGTTTTTGTTGATGTGATCAAAAATATTCTTGTTGATGATAACTTCAAATGGTTTCTTGATGACTGATCCGGCAATATTGTGACGGGGACGAGCGCTGGAAAGTTCCTGATGTTGGATAGATAGATATATGACAAACTTGTGCTCTGTGAGGTAATGGAAATCTGGTAAAGAATGATCATTGTATTTGATGGCGGAGTTAGAGTTAATATTTTTGTGTATTATTTGCTGAGGATGAGATAATCTTAGGGCCATTTGTAATTGAAGGCACTGACGCTTTGGCTCTTTTAAGAAATGTGTTTGTGATTTTCCAGAACAAGCGTCATCCAAGTTATTTTTTTAAAATTCCTACGCATAGTTGTGATTTGTACTTTTTCCAAGACTCTTCTACAGTGATTGCACGCAATTCTGAATGAGGCAAGAATTCTACTACACCGTTCACATTCGGCAGTAGTTTTTACAGCAAACTATCGCTGCAGTACATTTAGACGAGAACAAAAGCTGGATATTTGCATTCAAAAATTAATTTTTTAGGGATTAGTAGCACAAGTGAATCTAATTTTAATTTTTAAATGTATTTGGATTTTGGTAAATTACAGAGTATCTTCCCCATTTAAAATTGCAAATAATCGCGAACTAATTATATGAATAATAATATATTGATATAAACGCAGGCATTACAGATTAGTTCAGACAATATCTCTGCATAGTCGTGAAGAAATACTATAATCATTTTCTGTCTATATTTCTGAGATGACGTAATGATCATCATCATCACACACATAAATACTTACGCAAATTCAAATTATGTAACAACAAGCATTTATTGGATAATAAATCAACACTGCTTTGTAATAGACAATTTATAAATCGCAGCTATGCAAACATTTTATAATCGCTATATTTTCATGTAGTCGATTTTGTGTCTTTTTTGAGAATCGAATCCCAAGAGCCTTCTTAGCTTAGTAAACATTTTTCAGGAAATATCAGCTTCTAATTTGTCAATAAGCACACAAGTGGGCGTTGCAATCCACCCACGCACAATATATTTTTTCGGCGCGTGACTAAGTCAAGTTTTCCGCCAAGCCGTTCTGATCCTGTCACGTGATTACATTAGCTATAAAAGCAAACACGAGTTTGCCTCTCTCTCTCTTTCTTCTCTATTCTTGCTTCAAAATGTAGTCGCAGAGAATTATCGTCTTGACCTTGCGGGCAGACGTTAAAGAACACTAACAACAAGGATTCACGTACGTACTAACTCTTACGAACTTTCACCAAATTACGAACGTTCACACACACACAACACACACACACACACACACACACACACACACACACACACACACACACACACACAATGTTAACTGTCTATGTGCTTTGTAAATGTTTTGTTTAATACATATATTTGTTTATATATATCGGTCTTGTTTGTTTGTCTTCCTTATCTTCAGTTGGACATAATCCTACATTCTATTGTAGCTGGACCTTCTAGCAGGAAATATAAACGCAAGTGTTTTCTTTACATCTTCATCCCCCGGTCCTCGACATAATGGTGACCGCCGACGTGATCGTGTGAATGAAAACCAACAGTTTACATAATGGTTCACTACAACAAATTTTAATTATTTACATTTTACGGTCTGTTGTCCTCATCTTTATTGCCACATTCACCATTATCCTGCTGTTGTACACTCCGGCCTACTTCAGGTGATTTGAATTTCGAACTGAACCGTTTATTTCGTACGCCTCAATGACACATGGCCCAGTGAGTACAAGCGTTGGCTGGATCCAAAGTCCTGACCCAAATAGTTATGTGTTCAATGCCTAGATACTGCCGTGTTGAACAAAAAACTCGGAGAGTTAAAATTAATTTTATACTTCTTCTCCATATGCTAAATATTTTTTTAAATATTTATCCTCTGCTATAAGAGAAATCTCTACGGTTTGTCACATTTAACTTGTTCGAAATATCCTGATAGATGGCCTTTGTTTTGCTTGTAACTGTTAGTCAATCTGGAGATTAGCGTACATTTTACCGTACTTTTCGAAGTTGTCATTAGTATGGTTTCTGTCACATTTACCTTTACGATAAAGACTACAGCATCTAAAACTTCTGTACAGTGGGCATTAGTTTTCGCCATTATGGCAGAAAATCTGACAATTGGAAGCAGTTAGCTGATACTCTTTACAAACATTTAAAATTGTTAAGTAATACTTAAAACATTTAAGAATAACCTACAAATGTTTAAACTGGGACATCCGAAAGAGGCATGGCACATGGAACTAAAAGAGACTAGTGAACGAAATAAAGGATTCAGTTCAAATTCCAATCACTCGAAGAAGACCGGAGCGTACAATGGCCGAAAAGTCATGAATATAGCAATAAAATGAGGTCAGCTGTTCGAACAATGTAAATAATGTAAATAGAATCAATTTATTCTATTGCTATTTAATTATTGTTATCATTTAAAATTCAAAATTTAGCTAGGCGTGCGAATTTTAGTTATTATAGCGACTGAAAGGCGATAGAGTATATCGATTAAATTCATATCACAAAATTTTCGTGGGAAATGCTAAAATATTTCCTCCTCACTGTACGTGTAACCAAAATTATTCTGCAATTCAACTTCATTGAGGAAACAAGTGTACATATATTTAATAAAATGCCGACGATCTCTGAATAACCAGCGATAAAAGTTAGGTTTCGAATTCAGCGTGTTCATGCTTGAAAAATAGAAAAAAAAACATTGCTTCCTGTTCTGATGTACGCATGCTTCTTTCTCAGTAAATTACTTAGGGAGATTTACACTCGGGCAAAAAGAATTGAACATGCAGTGCTGAAGATCCTGGTTGAGTAGACAAATTATATACTGTGAAATGATTACTACACTGGAGATACCTGAGCGAGGCATCAAACCTTCCGCTAAAATGCTGACAATATACTATTTGGGGATAGCGATAATTGGACGATAAGAAAATCCTATAAATCTCCAATCTTGCGCATGGCAAGTCACTTTTAATTATAACATCAGTGCGGAAAGTGATGGCAAACAAATGCCTGTTCTCTGATAATAATGAAATAACGAAATAAACCAAAAGCCACACACGTATGAACATAATTTGTCTATGCATTTTCCAGCTCCCGTGTTATAATTAGCTGGAATGAAAGTGTACGATAGCAATCACTGCTATATAAACGAAAGTTATAACGTTTAAAATTTATACTAGTTAAGATATGTATATATTACTCCGACTTTATGTTATAAATGAATATTCTATTTAGAATACAATCTATTATGCGTTTCATTCTTTTACATAATTCATCAAACAATACGATAGTATGAAATTTAATACAATTGAAAAATGCATTCTTTAAATTGTTCATTTAATGTCAATACAAGTAAAATTCGATCAGCACAATTATACCATCATTTTAAATCATGTCCAACGACAATTCACAGGTGTGCTCTATGATAAAAAATAAATATTAGTATGGCTAAAAAATTACAATATAAGAACTATTAACATTCTTACATGTATAAGACTGCCATTTCTCCCATATGTAACATTTAAAAAGTTCTATTAGAAAATAAATAGGCCACATTGTGTTCTTTCTCAAGAGAAACTAACTTTCGTTAAGCATGGGTATATTGGCAACAACGATGAGTTCGTCATTCTTGTAGAAGGGCATATTCAGCCACAAGCATCTAAAAGTTAGCGGTTCTACATCGTGTTTCTTTTATTCCTTCTAAGCCATATCAAATATGATTCTTAAATTCTCATCGATTTCTTCACAAGTCGAATCACGTGATGATGAGTTTCATTCAAAACTCATGCAATATTCTTTTCGAACCGAGAATTTTCTACCATTCACGAATCCAAAACGTTTTTCTTTTGTATTTATATTTTTTTAAGAGACAGAGTTTTAAGGGCGCGATAATTATACTTTCTGCCATACGCTAATTTTTTTTTAAATCTTCTTCGTCTGCTATAAGAGAAAACTCTACGGTTTGTCACATTTAACTTGTTTAAATATCTTGATAGACTAATGTCGTCTTGTTTGTATCTATTAGTCAATCTGGAGATTGGCATGCATTTTACCGTAATTTTCGAAGTTGTTTGCCATTAGCATGGTTTCTGTCATATTAAACTTTACGATAAGGACTACAGTATCAACAACTCCTGTAAAAATGGACATTAATTTTCGGCATTGTGGCAGAAAATCTGACAACTGTAAGCAGTTAACTGATACATTTTAGTAACATCTAAAATTGTTAAGTAATACTTAAAAATGATAAGTAATACTTAAAAAGTTTAAGGATAACGTACAACAGTTTAAAACCATCCCCTGAGAAAATTATATTCTCCAGCAGTATAAGGTCAGTAATTTTATAAATACATAGTGAGTGAATATATATACATTATATACATTATATATATATATATATATATATATATATATATATATATATATATATATATATATATATAAGCTGAGATAAAGTAGGGAATTTGTTAACAACGTGTCTCGACAGAGCGTCTGCTCTCTCTGGTGTCATCAGTTTAGAAGGAAAGAAAGACAATATTGTATGTGATGGAAAAATCCTTGGGATATCTGAGGATGTGTAGTAATCATGAATCAAATGAATTAACGTACCTTATCACCTCCAGTGTCCAAGAGGGAGTTTCTGACCGTCTGTTTGTTTGTTTGTGTTATTTATATCAGAGATGTTCGATGTGGATGGATTTTAAATCCTTACACCGAAACTATATATATGAGTGAAATACGGAGAAAAAATAGAGAATTCTGTTATTTCCACTTTTTTGTTGTTTAATATTCATTCATCAATCATGTACGACTCTTTTTAAACCAGCGTTATTATAATTAGAGGCGTTCCGAATTCAATGAGAGACGAAGCGTCCACCCGAATTTTCAAGAAATTACGGACTCCAAGCCAATCTTAAAAACCATAAATATTGCTATGTGTATGTAATTGCATAAAACGTTTCTATTTTGTGTATGTGGGCATCATATGATATTAAATATTCGTAACTCTCTGTGTGTGTACGTCTATTAGAAATTATGTGTGTCTTTTTTTTATATGTTAATTTGGGAACGATCTTACATACAGTTTGTTTCTATAAACATACATTAGATTCATTAAGTATTGATTCAATAAATTTTAGCGATGTAATATGTTTTGTCGTGTTTATAGTTAGTAATATTTTTATTATTAATTTCTCAAATTACATTCTCCTTAAAGAATGATATTCTTTTTCTAATATGGTGACATTTGTAAAATCAAAGTTACCATTTGTTTTGTTCCTGTGTATCACGAGAGAGCTTAAATGGATTACTAAACGGAAATCTCTTTTGTGCTAGAAGATACGGGCTTTTACATTGCTTGATGTCTCCCTTACATAAAACTTTTCGCATTGTAATCGATTTATTTTATAAATGGTGACATTTGAATTAGTGTTCAATAGATTTTTCTTCTTCATTATATCCCCGGTTGATTGGATGTGGAGGGAAAGATCTTAGTATATGTTATAAGTAATTTATTTTCAAGTTTAGTAGAAAGAGTGTTGGAGCGAAGGATTATGAATTTTGTGTTATTTTTGTTAGAAGTGCTATTGGTGATGTCTCGTTTTTTTTATCTGTGAATGTTATAATCTCGTTATTTAACGTTGGGGGGAAATGGTTGGCTAGTGAAGAAGTTTAATTGTTTTCTCAATATATTTATATTCTTCAGTTTTGTATTCTGGGCTATATATCCTAAGGGTTCTGAGAGAGAATTCTATGATTAATCTTGATTAAATTGTTTGATCGTGGTGGGAATATAAATTAATTAGATACATTTTCTTGATCGGATTGTGACAAAATTTAAAATCTAATTTCTTATCGTTACGTTTAATAAGAAGTCGAAGTAAGGTAGATATTCTTTTTTATTCAAATTCATTGTTTGACAAAATTATTACCAGGAATACATATTTTCATAAAATTATTACCAGCAATACATTTTTTGACAAAATTATTACCAGGAATACATTTTTTGACAAAAATATTACCAGCAATACATTTTTTGATAAAACTTTTGCCAGCAATACATTTTTGGGAAGAATATTAGCTGCAAAAAAAATCTTGTCGGCATTAAATAATCCATAGAGTTTGATATAGCGTAAAACAAAACGAAACAAACAAAAACAACAAATAAAATTGATTGCTTTACTCACAAAGTTTCTTTTGTTTTAACCAACACTGAGCGATACTATATGCCGTTCCAACAGTGCCACACCCACTGTTACAGCCTGATTTAATTCAATAGGCCATGTACATCAATGATTCAATAAATCAATCAAAGGAGACCAATTTCGGGACCATAAACCCATTGCATGCACCACGATCTTTTCATTAGCTGCATTTTAGCATGTGTTGCGTCAGGTTTACATGCGGCTTTGAATTCAGAGTTGTACTTCTCCTGAACTGGCTATCACCGGAGGCTGAATAGCCTGGACTGTCATTCTCTTTAACCCGTAGCGGAAGTGGGGATTTATAGTTGTATCAAGCTTATCTGAGCGAACGTGAATGTAAAGAAACTCGATTTGATTTCGAACTCGGCTCTCCGAGCCTACACACCAAAATGTAATGCATTACACCATCTGCACTTTTAGATGTGTCATGTAACTAGAAAAAAAATTACATGATCCGGTGGATTAAATCGGTGGTTAAATAATCCCTAGGATTTTTAAACTCAATCCCTAAGTCTGACATTTAATAGTTATATCTTAATTTTATCAAAGGGCTACAAGTACCGTCCATATATTAGGGAGCAACTCACTGCCCACGATCAAGCAGACTCGTTAACCATAAACCTACGACTGGACACTGTTTATGTAACTTCTTATGTGCACTTACTGAAATGATTACATGCGTTGGGATTGTCTATATTTCTGAGATGAAGTATTATGTACACTATTTACATTATTCGGACTATTCTCCTCATCTTTGTAACCATATTTATCACAACGTTTCGGCCGTTGTACGCTCTGGCCTTCTTCAGGAGGTTGGAATGTCAAACTGAACCCTTTCTTTCGCTCGCTGGGGTAGACTGTTCTAGCACATGGCACCGTGGATAAAGGCATTAGTTAGATTCAGTGAAAGGACTTAAAGAGTGTGAGTTCAATACTTGGTTAAGGTGGTGGAGAAATTTGAGGGGCGAATTAACAGGAGATAACTGATAAATGACATCCATTATACATGGTGAGTGGAGTAAATATGGCGGCATAGATGAGGACAATAGTCCGAATAATGGAAATAGTATGCGTCGTGGTGCAGCTGTACTCATCCTGGCGTGAAACAAATGAATGCATGCATCGTATGAGTAGGTATTCGGATTTTCATTCATGTCTACTTATTTTTTTTTTGATTCACCATATCCTGTCAAGATTTAACGTTCAGTAGTAAGAATCATGAAGTAACTACATAACTTTGTGAGAAGAGCAAAGAATTTTCATGTTTTTGGGGCAATTTCAACAATATTTGTTATTCAATCAGCAAATCGTCCAATGTCAGTACAGAAAACAGAAAATGCCACTGGTCATGAAGTAATGTAAATAATACGGACAGAATCAGCTAATATATATATATATATATATATATATATATATATATATATATATATATATATATATATATATATATATATATATATATATATATATATATACATATATACGTACAAATATATAATAATGCTTCTCCCGTCGAACTCGACGTATGAGGGCCAGACAGATCAAATTCCAGAAACTGAAAGCCGGACAGCCACACAAGAATTGATTATAGTGGTGAAGGCTTTGTGCAGGGCCATCCACACTTTTGGGAGGGACGAATACAGGGACCTGGTGCTACGAATGCCACAAGGTCCCCAAACGACCTTCCGCAGGTTTTGAATTCAGAGTTGTCCTTCTCCTAGACCAGTTGCCGTCCAAGGCTATAGAAGCCAGTCTGTCCTGCTATTTACCCATAGATGGAGGGAGAAGAAGAGGATTCACACCTTTCCCAATGGTGTTATCACGTAAGTGAATGTAATGGATTCGACTAGAATTCGAACTCGGCTCTCCGAAACGTCTAGCCACACTGAAGAGCTGTGATACAGCGAAACAGTCTGTCTGTGGATGACAATAATATATATATATATATATATATATATATATATATATATATATATATATATATATATATATATATATGATTTAGCTCTTGAAAATATATTTTCAATTGAGTACTGTTGAACGAAAATGTAATTCTAAAAACAACGGTCAACTGCGTAAATGCGAAGCTCTTCAGTAAAATGAATGGTGCACTTTGGCGACTTGTCGTTTGTTTACGCTTGTAAAAACAGTACGCTAGATTTGGCTAATTCGTTCTGTCGAGTGAAGATGGCTCAGTGGTAGAAGCTCTGACTGATACCAAATCAGTTGTGTTTTGATCCGGGCTTGAGCCATACGGTTCTCTAATCGCAATGAGGAGCTGTGAAACAGCGAAACAGTATTTTCTGCGAATGACACACACACACACACACAGACACACAGACACAAAGACACACACACACACACACATATATATATATATATATATATATATATATATATATATATATATATATATATATATATTATTGTCATCCACAGACAGACAGTTTCGCTGTATCACAGCTCTTCAGTGTGGCTAGACGTCCGGTTTCCTCTAGCTAGGATCGAAGCCCGAGTGAATTGTCGGAAATTCTACCACTAAGCCGTCGGCGCACGGCAGGGATGAAGGTGAATTTTAGCGTATTTATTTTTAGATAAACACACAATGACCGACAGGACTCAATTCGCTTTACCGAAGAGTCTTGCTATATCAGCCTTAATAGTCACTGTTTACAAACCCACACATCCTTCCCCACAGAGCTCAACCGAAATTAATTTTTCAGGAGCCTATATTATTGTCATATATAACAATGGGAACACACACACACACACACACATACACACACACACACACACACACACACACACACACACACACACACACACACACACATATATATATATATATATATAACAATGGGAACATACTGCACGTAATTTTAAAATAAATTTGAATTGTTTTTCTAGAGGAATAAACTAATAATTAGAACGAAAATCGTGGTCACTGGGCAGCAATATAAATATTCTAACGAATATATGAATGCAAAATTTAACCTGACAAAAATTCTACTTTTATGTGTCGTGTCCGTTCATGACGTAAGCGATTCTATCCCTCCACATCCTACTGTCTTTGTAGCTCTTAAGGAGTTTTGGATATTTGTTATTTCTCCCAAACCTTGTTCTATCATCCATTTACTTAACCTCATCAAATGTGTTACCCTCTGCTTTTCTTTGTCCCTCAATCTATCCTGCGAGTATCAGATTCTCCAAGCCAGCCTTCCTCAGTAACGTTCCCTAGACATTTCAACTGCCTCTTCCTGATATTATTTATAAGCCTCGTTTTCGTTTTCATACGTGTACTGTTATGTAATACCGTCGTATGTGTACCACATATACTAAACCTATAGCAGCAGTGTTTGTTTAGGCCAAGGTAGCATGACAGAGTCCATCTCTTTTCAAGCTGCCATACTAAACCAAGCAGCTTGCACCAGAATTTAGAGTTATCCTTTTTCTAGACAGACTGCCGCTGAATGCAAGAGATCTCACTTTGAAATGATGCTTAACACATAGCAGGATGAACATTACCTTTATCAAGTGCATCAGTACGAAGTAAACCAGATGCTGTCAGATTTTGAACCTGCGACTCCGGTTCCACTTTCCTTGTCAATAAACATAACACTATAAACATCTATGTTTTCATATTCATTTCATTGTTCTCTAGAGTATATTTACAGGGGTAAGCCACCACAGGTTTAATGGCAGAGATTTCCAAGACTATTTATGAGATTTCCTAATCAAGTTACTTTTTATTTCCATTGTTCCATCAGTTCCTACTTCTCACTCAGATTATTATTAAAACTAGAAAATCTTTACAGCCTATAACGCCGCATCATTTTCAATAGATTTCTTAATGGATTCTCGCGCTAGTTCTAACTGCGTTTGCTAGTTCCGCAGTCCAGATTTTAAACATATAAGAGAAGAGATAACTAACCGAAACTTTTCGCCCAGTGTCCCGTATCGACAAAGCCAATATAGCATTGTATAATTCCCGAGAGAGAAGCCAGGCGAAAGAAACGGCGCGAATCGCCGGACATTACCAGAGACTAACCTTCCAGTAGCCAATTCGTCCAACCCTCCAACAATTGAATAGTGATAAGCGTGTATTTCCTTTTCCCTTGGCTTGGCACTCTATTCGGACACGATGCACCAGCGTTCGATGTGATAATGGGGCAAAGGGGGCGAACCTTGGCCTGGTTGAAAGAGATTGAAAAGTCAAAGAATTCACAAAATGAAATTACGGCACGACTTGGCACTTTATGTGAAAGAATTGTCCGGCTGAAGTTATGGCCGTATGAGTGCCCGGAGTCTGGGGATGTTTAACTGAGTGAAAATGTTACTGATGGTTTCACACTGAGATACGCAGCTGTATTAGTATGTTACATAATTAGTTCGGAACCGGATAGATAGATAGATAGATAGATATATAGATAGATAGATAGATAGATAGATAGATAGATAGATAGATAGATATAGAGACAGTGACAGACGTAAAAGGATTGTGTATGAAGAAAAACACAAAAATAAACAGGCAAGCACACACACACACATATATTTATATATGTATATATATATTTATATGTACATATATATATATATATATATATATATATATATATATATTTTAGAATTGGACATTGTCCGACAATTTATTTTAAAGACATTTATATTATGTTTAACGTTCTTTTTATTTATATATTTTTTTTATATATTTTTATATATGTATATATTGATGGATAGATAGATTGAGATATTTATGGGAATAGAGATAAAAACCTGAGATAGAAAAAAACGAATGCTGAAGATAGAAAGTGAAAGTAGATAGACAAATAGAGAGACAGATTTAAAGGGATTGAGCTATGAATAAAGAATACCGCACAGATACACACACACATACACACACACATAGATAGATAGATTGATAGATAGATAGATAGATAGATAGATAGATAGATAGATAGATAGATAGATAGATAGATAGATATTTTCATAGGCAGAGAAGGATAGAAACTGAAATAAAGAAAGCGAAGTCTGAAGATTGATAGAATGCGAAAATGCAGGTTGCGATGAATAAAATGTCTAAATTACGCAAAAAAAAAACGAAATAAAACTGACATCTTATTTTAACAGATATATTTACCAAAATTACCCAAAAATATTTTGAAATACTAAAGAGTAAATGTATTCAATAAAATTGCCATTGGCATCAACTACAGTCTCCAGACAACTTCCGAATCTCCTGCAAACTCCTGTGGACGGTCTCGTTGTTTAAGTTGGTGAATGCTGCCATAATCCTTGCCTTCAGTTCATCTTTGGTGATATAAAGAGTTTTGTTGTTGTTTAGCTCAAATGCGCCTCACACATAATAACCAACGTGGTTGCAGTCTGGGGAGTTAGGTGGCCAGATGCAAGATGCGATGTGGTCCAAGAATTTGTCCGGCAGCCATGACTGAGTTCTCACACAGGTGTGGCATGGTGAAGAATCCTGCTGCAAGACATAGGATCATCCAACAGGCACCCTCACGGGAAGCCCTACCAACTCAAGACACTAGTTGTAAGTCTCCACGTTGAGTTTGATGCCCTCACCAACAAATTCGGTAGTTCTTTTCTCCCCAGAACGATCAGAGTGAGTTTTCCATTAGACACACGCAACTCTTTCCGAATCCCCTGAACCTTCCTCAGACTGACACCCAAATATCAAGTACTACAGCCTGCCTTTTCCAAATTTCTGTCGGGGTGAATTTCGTCATGGTACTCTTTTTTACACAGATGGTGCCTAACCGACCCTACTATACTGTGCATTCGACAGAAAATCGAAAATGACAAAACGCATGCGAGAAATTAAAAATATAAAATTGGCGACAATTTAGATAGATTGATAAAAGATAGAGGGTGAAAAGACTGAGATAGATAGATAGATAGATAGATAGATAGATAGATAGATAGATAGATAGATAAGGACTAACATAGATAGAAATTGAATGTCATAGTAACTTACAGACAGAGAAAGAGAGATAGAGACAGGCGAGGTCCATATAAAGAAATTGAGATAGAATGTGTGGGGGAGGGAGGGATAGAGAAAATGTAATAAATATAAAGACAATGAAATAAGTAAATAAATAAATACTAAAGTTTCTGTAACGTCATTGCGATAGCGACCTAGATCTTACATATTACATAATCTACTATTTATTCTGCACAATATGTCCCAATAGTGGATGTATTGGTGGATCTGGAAATAATTTTAGATTTCGCTTCAACAATCATAAACTAACCATACATCAAAATAATCCTTATTCCCCCATAGCTGAACATTTTAATCAACCAGGACACTCATTAGAAAACTGTATATGTGTATTGATAGATTCTGATTTCAGTTCCACATATACACGCAGAAAAAAAGAAAAATACTGGATTTAAAATTAAATATATATAAACTAGGGTTAAATAAAGACTTGGGTATTTTAAATCTTTATAAATATTTCAATAGTTAAACAATTTTTGTTTTTAGATATAGTTACAAATGGTTTTAAACAACATCTAAAATATTATTACAGTTAGATTTAAGTTAGAAATATTCGAACACAGTTTCATTCTTGCGACGGACCTACTTGTAAACAAACTTCTGAAAACAGTTATTTCTGATGAAAGATCGGGGTCGATCTGAAATGTCAAATATATATATATATATAAATAAATACTTTCACAAAAAAAAACATCAATTTTTTTTAATTTGCAACTTTTCAGTTGTTTTTTCTATATATACATATTAAGAAAGTATACGTGGCTTCTCATTATGCTATATATATATATATATATATATATATATATATATATATATATATATATATGTATATGAAGGGGCTTTTTATTTATCAACTACATAAAAATTATGTAAGAAGCTGAACGAGCATATAACTGGTTATCATTTTTTTAAATTAACTCGCTCCCTTTTTGCATTTACTTATTAGGAAAGTTAAACGGGAGACTTATATTCATCTTACGGAAAAATGTAACCACATCTATCTGTCCATAAGGAAATTGTCTAAGATTTATATACAGACAACTTTGTGTTATGACCTATAATAAATTATTTTTTCAGTGTTGAATTGAGCGTAGGTCACATCCGATTGGTTAATCACGGCAAAGTCAACAAACCTATTTTTTCTGGTTTTTTTTCTCGATAAAAGAGGCAGAATTCTGCTTTTGAAGTGAAATTAATCGTTGACTCGTCAGTAGTTTACCATCGCCCAAGGAGACAGATTTGTAGCGATTTTTAACATATTTTTGTTTCAATATCCTAAAATAATATTCCATTTTTCCTGTATATATATATATATATATAAAGATATATATATATATATATATATATATATATATATATATATATATATATATATATATATATATATATATATCCAGGTAAAATGGAATATTATTTTAGGATATATATATATATATATATGTGTGTGTGTGTGTATGTGTGTGTGTGAGTGTGTGTGTGTGTGTGTGTGTGTGAGAGAGAGAGATAGTAAAGATTACATCAGCCTGATATATATATATATATATATATCCTTGTGCAGATTAGTTGAAACACCCGCTTTAGTTTTCGTTCTTTCAACATAAGGTCAGTTGTAGACCCACTTGTTTGACAGGGTGGAATTGATTTCTATATTTTCCTCAGATTATGTCATTTGCTGGTGGTGTGCAGTAGTATGAATGTATTTTCGGAGTGTGTCATGAAATGTGTTTGTCTTTGAAAAATATTACGTCATCCGTGATTGCGCAGATCATGTGTGTGTGTGTGTGTGTGTGTGTGTGTGTGTGCGTGTGTGTGCGTGTCCTTATTAGAATTTTAACTAATTAATGTAAATCTGGCGTGTCACACGCCAGTTGAAGTTTTATTTTCTTAATCGAAATCTGTATATCAATATATTTGAATGGCATGGGCCCCTCAGCCTTGTGTAATGGTTAGCAACCTTGTCCTGCTAGATCAGTTACTAGGAAAAGTGAGTTCGATCCTTATTAGGTGCCCCCTACTCTCGGCCTTGTGCCACATATAAGTTACGCTTAGAAAATCATTTGGTCACCTCGAGGCGATGTAATGGTTAGTAACCTTGCCTCGCTAGAAGAGTTACGACTGTGTAGTGAGTTCGCTCCTCACTGGGTGCCGCTACTTTCGGCGTTGTACCACATCTAAGCTACGCTTGGAGAATCACTATTTGAGCACCCCGAGGCGCTTTAATGGTTAGCAAGCTTGCCTCGCTAGAACAGTTACGACCGTGTAGTGAGTTTGATCCTCACTGGGTACCCCATACTTTCGGCCTTGTGCCACACATAAGCAACGGTTCGGAAAATCACTATATTTGACTGGCATGTTGGTCCAAAGCCGGTTGTGTGTTGGTTCAGAATATTGAGCGTACAAGACGATCGGCACCAGCAAAAAGACGTAAAATATCAGTTAAAATGCCTCCCATGAAGATATTGACCGAACTATCGTTTTGGGTCGATGACAGATCGCGGTTATGGTATCTACGAAAAGATCCTAGTCCTATAAGTAAGAGAGAATATCTGAAATCTATATCTACAACTTTGTTTCCGAAGATGAATTTTATTAAAAGCAATAAAATTACCAACCAAGAAATCTTTGATCGATAAAATTGAAAATTTTTTTATTAGTAAAGCAACAAATATTTAATATAAACTCTATATATGGATTAAAAACTATCGAAGTGATTTACGCTAGAACATATTCACGTAAGTTAGTTTAAATATGATAAATCACAAAGAAAGAAACCCATGAAAAGAAAACGGGCCTCTGAGGTGTGACCTGTTTTTATGATTTTGTTGTTTACCCGGCAAACATTATTGTTTCACAAATCTCATTTAAAATAGTGTTTTTTTTGTTGTTCTTTCAGTTTCCTATACCCCTTTTTTTTCTTTTCTCGTATTTTCATTCAGGATTCAAATGCTTATTTCTTTCTTTTATTAGTCTCTTTAACTTGTTCCTTCTATTTTAGCCTTTTCTTTCCTTTTTCTTTCTTTTTTCTTCCTTCCATCTTTTTTGCGTCTTTCTTTCTTTTATATTGCGTTGTTTCATTGCCTTTATTTTTCCTTTTTTAATGATTTCTTTCTTTTTTCTTTCTTCATTTCCTTTTTCTTTTTTCGTTCTTTCTTCTTTTCTTTTGTTCTTTCTCTTTGTTTAATTTCCTAGCGTGCCTTTCTTGCACATTTTTCTTTCGTTGATTTTCATGGCGACAATAAAATGCAAAGAAATACGTAGCGGAAAAAACGAAGAACATTTTAGGGCACCAAGATAGCTCAGGGAGGAACACGGCACATAAAAGGGGAAACTTTGAAGCTCTCTCTATATCAAAAACTGGAATTCCTTAATTGGGTGGATACGGCACGAATAGAATATTTTCGACAAAGCTGCATTTCATTTGTGTCAATTACTCTAATGTTTTCACATCAAATTTTCAGTTTCATTTGTTTTCTTTCTTTTTTCTTTCTTTCTTTTATCTTTCTTTCTTTTTTCTTTCTTTCGTTTTTCATTTGTTTTCTCTCTTTCTTTTTTCTTTCTTATTTTTTCTTTCTTTCTTTCTTTCTGTTTTCCGTTGTTTGTGTTTTTCCATCGTTTTCTTTCAGTTACCTTTGCATTATTCTATCTTTTCTTATCGTTCCATTTATCTATTCTCTATTATGTTACTGCAATAGCTTTCTCCTTTTTTCACTCGTTCTTTTCTATTATTTGTTTTTCATTTCATTGCTTTATTTTCTTTACTCCTTATTTCTTTATTTCTTTCTTTATTCCCTTTTCTTTCTTTGACCTTTGCTTTCCTTCTTACTTTCTTTCTTCCGTATGTTTCTTTGTTGTTGGGTTGTTTTGCCATTAGTTTTTCTATCTTTCTTTGAAAGTCACAATAATTTCTGTCTTTCTTTTTTTCTTTCATTCTTTTAAAAACTTTTACTAAATATTTTTTTCATCAATTGCTTTTTTATTTATTCCAAAAATAATCTAAAAAATTGTGTTTTGAAAAAGAAAAATTATTAAGCATAATAAAAAGGCGAAACAACGAAATTCATTCACATAAAAACTGAAAGTTTTATTCAGAAGACGACAAGCATTTAATATACATCCCAGTAAGTGTTGTGTAAAAGAATCGGGCAGCCATCATAACACAGTCATTGGCAGTAATGAAGATGCTGTTTCGGAAGATATGTTCCTGGAAAAATCACCCAAGAAAAAATACCAATTTGAGATCTATGCTACCATACTCTATACAATGAAATTTAATAATTAGATCTATTGCTTTACAGGGAATTAGAAGGATAGTAAAATACGGAGGCTAGTATGACATGGACGGCCATGATTTCCCACGTCCTGAAGGGATGTGACACATCAAAGGAAAAGAAAATTTTAGTCATTTTTTCGAATGTTTCATTTTCAAATTAAAAAAAAAATACTGACTAATTTTTCATCATTTTTCAGCATCTATCTTCTTTTTACGCTTCAGTTTTTTTCTTTCTTTATTTGTTTCGTTCTTTATTTATTTCTCCCCTTCATTCCTTCCTCTCTTCCATCTTTCATTCTTTCTTTCGCCAATTCGTTCGTCCCTTCATTCATTCATTTCTTCCCTCATTCCAGATTTCAAATTCCTCTTAACCCATTTTCTGTTTTTCTTTATCAATTTGACTTTAATTTTAAACATTTCCTAAGCAAGAACTTTCGATAGAATTTTATTTTTAAATGAAAAATATTCACGACACTTGAATTATTGAACGAACCTGAAAATCTACAAATATACTCTGAAGTCAAGAGGTATTTGAATAAGAGCATCTTTATATACCGCTGATCTGAGATGGAACAAATACATCGAGTCAATTGCATCATCCACAGCAAGGAAAGTTGGCTCCCTGTGCCGAGCCAGGAAATTATTCTCCTCGGAATTGATCCTCCAAATCTATAAATCGACCATTCGCCCTTGCATGGAGTATTGCTGCCATATATGGTCT
Source organism: Acanthosepion esculentum (assembly GCA_964036315.1). Taxonomy (NCBI): domain Eukaryota; kingdom Metazoa; phylum Mollusca; class Cephalopoda; order Sepiida; family Sepiidae; genus Acanthosepion; species Acanthosepion esculentum. The sequence goes on along the minus strand of OZ038490.1, from coordinate 102,694,784 downwards.
GGAGCCCCTGCTGTTTGCCTCAGGGTTCTTGATAAGATCCAGAGACGGATATACAATGTAATTGGCCCTGATCTGTCATCTCGTCTGCAGTCGCTCTCTCACAGACACGACGTTGCCTCGCTCTGTCTTTTTTACAAATACTCTCACGGTAATTGCTCCGAGGAGCTGCTTTCGCTGGTTCCTAGTCCTCATGAATTTAAACGTCCTACGAGGCTGGCATCCCGTTCCCACCCCTTCTCCGTTAGATGTAGACATCTCTTCTACTCCAATAGCTTCATGTCTCGCACATCTCGCCTGTGGGACTCCCTTCCTTATTCCTGTTTCCCTGACAAATATAATCTCCAACTATTTAAGTGTAACGTCTATCGACATCTCCAGTTGCCTTGATCTATCCACATCCCTTCTCCACATCCTTTCACCTTTCATTCCTATCTGCTCTCGCTCCAAATCTTCTGTAACCCTCTTGCCTTGATCGATCCACTATCTTTCTCCACATCCTCTCCTTTAGCACTCCTATCTGCTCTTCCTCCGAACCTTCTGTAACCCCTTGCATGCTAGTGGCTTCCAGCCTTGCTTGGGGTGTTAAACTTAAAAAAAATATATAACAAATTTGCCAACGTTTTTGAAGACATATACAAAACGTAAGGTCTTCATCATTATTTCTGACATATATTTTCCTTGGATTATGTGACACAACATTTCTTAAAAAGCATTATCCTCAATTAATTACCCTCATGTGAAGTTTGGACAGACTAAGTCCTTGGAAAATCAAGAAGGAAATACATTTTGCGGTGTGAAAATTGCTTTTAAAATCTTTAGATATATCAAAGTATTTTAAATATATAAAAAAAAGTTATCACTTTCAAATTCGGATGGCTGAAAGAAGTGAGTCTAACACAATTATTTTAAGCCGAAGTTAAAGATGTTAAGACAAAGCGTCGGAAACCGAAACATTAGAATATAATAACTAAGATGTGTTTCGTTAAAACGGATTATATATAAAGGTGTTTCATTAAAATGGATCAAAGTCCGCAGTAAATAAATCAGTGTTATTGGTGAAAATGTATTTATTTCTCTACTGAATGATGTTATTTACTTTATGCTAATTATGTGTGAAAAATAATATCGCCCAAGTATCCGCCAAATCTGAAAAAAAAATCATTAGACGCTTATACTTAATTCACATTTAAAATCTGTCCAAGTTATTGAAACACCCTTTATAATGACGATATTGGAAAAGTTATACAAAAGAACAGAAATGAGAAGAATGAAATATGCGTCAACAATTAATGATCACTGATAATGTTTCATCTAAGAAATACGCATATTATAACTAAAACCACATGTATATGTAAAAAGAAAAGAAAAAAGAAAAATAGGTAAAATGGCGGATTATTAAAAAAATTACTCTGAAACGGTATTGCGCTGACAAAACTGAACTAAAATGTACCGACAAAGAAAAAACGTACAGAAATACCCACTAAGAATATCTTTTAGCATATATCCAGAACATTCGATAATTTTCTGTTTTCTATATACAACGTGTGAAAGCACATTCGATATCCTATCCTCCTCAGCCGCCAACCAACGGAGGTAAAATATATTCGGTGGGTAAAGTGGTCCTGCCACCCCTGGCGTCAACAGCAGATTTTGCCGCCGGACAGGATATTACACCGCTGTGTCTTAACTCAATTGATTATGTCTTTATTGATCTTTTCATTTCTTTGACTAAGTTTTGACAGTTTATAATGCTCTCATGATCAACGGCACAGTATATACATATTTTTGACGCTTTGCGCCAATATTATAATCGATAAGCTATTCTGAAGTGTTTTCTTTGTTTTGTATAAAAGACACTCTGCTTGGGAATTTACTACAGGAGTAGAGTATGAAATCCGTCAATTCGGATTACGGTTTGATGCTCTGTTGACCGGTTTACAGGAAACTGATATATCTTGGCGGCTTATTAATTAAGACTTATACCTCTAACATGAGATGTATAGGTGCAAGGTCTTGAGGTCAGACAGGGCAGTTTAGGATAGGGTCATAACAACGCGTAACCTTACTCGACAAGCTGCTCCACGACCATCACTCTACGTATGTACTTAATGTCGTCTGCTTTTACGCTTCCCATTCGTTCCCTTTCTTATTTGTATTATTTCTGATATCCTTCGTTTAACATTCTTTATTTCGTCCTTGTCTCTTTCTGGTGTAAGTTTGCTTTATTTAGTGTCCATTTTAACGTTTCTTTTTAAATCTCTCCTACAACCGACTATAATTTCTCGATTTAATTTTTTATTTCTTTATCTGCTTTGAACTTATTTTCTCTTACTGATTCATGTTTTTTTCTACTTCACTTTTCCTTCTGGCGCTTCGTCTTCTTATTGTTGTGACATTTTTAGGACCAGAAATAAAGATACAAGAGAGGAATTGAGTTAAACAGATATATTAACCAAAAACAGTAGTAAAAACATATAAAATGAGAGTGTTACAGCAAGAATGTTCGGTCCGACTGTCAGAGATGACTGCTGGAAACTTTCCTCTCCAAAAGGCAGTACCTGCTCCTATTTATAGCTGGGAGAGTAAATTACCATAACACTTATCATTATTATTGTTCCTGTTATGGCGCGAGAGATAAATATTCCCCCTCCCCCCAAAAAGAAATAACGTCAATGTTATCGGTCCTGACCTGGCATTTCAGCTTATGTCATTTTCCCACTGCCGTAATGTAGCTTCCATGTAGATTTACCATAAATATTTTTGTGAGAAGCTTTCCTCTATGGTACCTTGACTTCATGAATTTAAGCATATTATTTCATTGGCAGTTAAGTCTTCTTTATTTGCTGTGGAAATTGATATATGTAAGTTAAATGCTAATGGTTTCTTTCCTCGCACTACTTCATTGTGGAAGTCTTATTCAGCTTCTTGTTTATTTCCTATCAGCTAGGACCTTCAATTACGACCGATTCCGTTATTTTTGTATTTTGCAAAGAACAAATATTTTTATTTTTAGCAATTTTCAATTCTACCATCTGATTATTATTATTATTATTTTTATTTCCCTTGATTTCTGGTCCCGACCTCAGACTTAAGATTACAAATGCCACCTGAGCAATTTCGAAAAAAAATCATACATATTTTCCATAGATATAGCCCTTAGTAAGGTGTGGGCTATACACGTGAGAACATTTTTTGTATTTCTTTAAGGCATGGGCTACCCTTCAATGAGCCTATTGGAAAATTTTTCCAATCAATCCGATGGCTCCAACTAAAACTGGAATAGCTGATGTCCTTATGTGCCACATTTTTGAGGTTTCGATTTCAAGATCCTTAGTATATGATAGTTTTTTTTTTAAGATCTGCCATGTCAATAAGGAGACACTTTTTGTCTTTGCGGACTCTTATCACGATGACTGCGTGATTAGCTTTGATTGTTCTGTGCGAATTGTAAAGTGCCATATTTAAGTGTAACGTCAATCGTCATCTCCAGTTGCCTTGATCTATCCACTTCGCTTCTCCACATCCTTTCACCTTTCATTCCTATCTGCTCTCGCTCCAAATCTTCTGTAACCCCCTTGCCTTGATCGATCCACTATCTTTCTCCACATCCTCTCCTTTAACACTCCTATCTGTTCTTCCTCCAAACCTTCTGTAACCCCTTGCATGCTAGTGGCTTCTAGCCTTGCTTGGGGTGATAAGCTTAAAAAAAATCGTAATAGGTTCTATCGCAGCAACCGGATCTGGGTATTATTATTATTATTATTATTATTATTATTATTATTATTTCTGTATGTTACGTTTCCGACTTTGTATCCTATAGAACCGGACCCAAAGTATGATCCTGAGTAGCTATCGGTGAATTGTCATTTAATGGATAGCAGTTTTCTTAGTATGTGGGATGTTACTTGTAGAGCGATCTTCAGGGCAACATATAGACACATTTAGTAAAATTGTCCATTCCTTTTCTCAGGAGGCCCAGAGCTACGATTACTATTGTTACTGTCTCAGTCTTCATTCCTCACAATCTTTGAATCTCGATCTCCAGATCCTTGTATCTTAACAATTCCCCATAATTTTTATGGGCGTGTTTCTCTCAGATGACACTACTCTGTCAATAAGCATACACTTCCTGAATTTCTTGATTTTTATGGCAATATCACGTCTGCTGGCGTTTATTTCCCTGTCAGTTTGAATTGACATGTCCCAGAGGATAGTTACATCGTTATGTTCGGTATTTGTGTCTGATTGGTGATCATAACATCTCCCAGTGATTTCGATTTGGGGCTTCTTGCATATCTTCCAGTGAACATATGTGGCTACCTTGTTATGTCTCTGTGTACATTCATTTTTTGCTAGTTTCTTCTTCTTCTTCGTCTTCTTCTTCTTCTTCTTCGTCTTCTTCTTCTTCTTCTTCTTCTTCTTCTTCTTCTTCTTCTTCTTCTTCTTCTTCTTATTATTATTATTATTATTATTATTATTATTATTATTAATCATATCACCACGAAGCAAGGAGGTTACTGAGTGTGAGAGAATATTAAAACAAAGAAAACATTATTAAAGAGTTAGAACAATAGAAGAAAAGGAATTAAAAATAAAGATGATAACGATTGGCATTGCATTAAAAGTTTTGAAGCTCAAATTTGGCTGAAAAGTAAGAAGTCAGATAAGAGATTCACAAACGAGTAATTCGAGAGAAGAATCTATTAGCAGAGTACTTATGTTTACGTCTATCCATTTATCCTATTCTCAGACGTTGCTGCCAATCTAAGCAGTACGTTGAAATTCATAGAGTCTAGATACCAAAGACGAAAGCTCAAACGAAAAAAACAAATACCATAATATACTTATAGAAAAGACGCAGGGAAGCTACATTACAGTGATTGCAAAGTCAGTGAAAGTGAGATAACAAGAACAGGAATAATGATATTACAGATTATTCTTTGTATTTTATCAAGAATCTCTAAATAAATAACAAACGCACCAGAGGAGATTTGGCAGAAATAGTCAATGCATGGACGAATGGTATACTTATAGACGTGTAAAATAGATTCTGGAGAGAATATTGTTTAGTACAATAAAGTAATCCAACATTGCTTGCAGCGGATTTAGCAGTTGACTTAATATAATTTTTCCGATTCATGTCAGCGGAAAACCTCTGCCAAATAAGTTCACAAAGAGTCACCTCCTAGCATTTAGCATCAACCCTGCAGATGGAAACCATTTTTTTTTATTTGCAGTTTGATGAAATCACTTACCATGTCTTTTAGGGAGAGATAATGGGGAAGACACGTTTTCATCAAATGGTACTGCGCGTATTTTTCATATCTGATACTGAGTTGTTTCTTTTGAGTTGATTCATGGTTGTAGCAGTTGTCTTTTCAACCATTCCTGCAATGTCTATTTACAATTCACAAATTAAATATTTCTTATAGCTACGTCTTTTTTTTAAAGCTTATCACCCCAAGCAAGGCTGGAAGCCACTAGAACGGGTTACAGAAGATTTGGAGGCAGAGCAGATAGGAGTGGTAAAGGAGAGGATGTGGAGAAAGATAGTGGATTGATCAAGGCAAGGGGGTTACAGAAGATTTGGTGCGAGAGCCGATAGGAATGAAAGATGACAGGATGTGGAGAAGGGAAGTGGATAGACCAAGGCAACTGGAGATGTCGATTGACGTTACACTTAAATAGTTGGAGATTGTATTTGTCAGGGAAACAGGAATAAAGAAGGGAGTTCCACAGACGAAATGTGCGAGACATGAAGCTATTGTTATAGTTCGTCTGTTAGTCCGTATAATACAGCCAGTTTTTTGGCAAAGTTTCATAACACTATAATAGTTTCACCTAGATTTGAGGATGGTTTTGTCCATAAACTTTTCCGTATGTAATGTTGCCGTATCTACCAATACACATATTTATCCACCATATCTGGTCTATATTTAGTAAATTCGCCATTGCCAATAAACAACTTGGACGGTGGTCTCGAAAACGACCTCCAATCTGTGGTTGGGGCAGGAAATGGCTCATGAATTTTAATGCCTCCAAAACGAAACTACTGTCATTTACTCACCATAGACAAATGTCCCTGCCTCCTATCAGCAGGGTTTATGCTCAACTCCAGGACAACGCCCCACTGCATTGCCTGGGTCTCACGTTTTGCACTGATCTGAAGTGGAACAAATACATTGAATCAATAGTTGCATCTACCGCAAGGAACGTTGATTCTCTGTGTCGCGCCAGAATTCATTACATGTCTGAGTCCCTCCTTTACATCTTCAAATCTACCATTCGTTCAGGCATGGAATACTGTTGTCATATATGATCTGGCGCCACTGTTAATCATCTCGAGGTTCTCGACAAAATCCGAAGACGGATATGCAATGTGATCGGCTCTGACTTGGGGTTTCGACTTCAGTCATATTATCACCGAAGTAATGTGGCTTTCCTCTGTCATTTCTATAAATATTTTATGGCATCTGCTCTGACGAACGATTTTCACTGGTGCCTCGACTGCATGAATTTAAATGCGCTACTAGGTTGGCATCTCGGTCCCAACCTTTAACCGTCGAAACAGTTAAATATAACCGCCTATTCTTCTCCAACAGCTTCTCTCGCACTTCTCAACAGTAGAATCCCCTTCCTCCTACTGGCTTCCCTGATAACTATAATCTTCAAAAATGTAAATGTAATGTCAATCGACATCTTCTGTTGCCTTGATCTCCGTTTTTCTTTTTATCCTTTACCTTTTATCTTTTTATCTTTTATCCATTCCTCAACTCCCCATACTAGTCTTTTCCGTTAATTTCTCTCTCTGTAACCCCTTGTGTACTAGTGACACTTCCATCTTGCTTGGGGTGTAATGTTGTATTAGGGTCATTCAATAAATAAGGTGAATGTTTTGGTATAAGGACTTCTAATGCAGATATAAGCTTACTTTTTTTTATATTTTTCACCGTAGTCTCCCAGCACTTTCACACACTTTTCCCATCTGTGCACAAGTTTCCGTATTCCTTCAGCGTAAAAATATTTGGACTGACGTCTCAGCCAGTCTCTCACAACACTTTTGACTTCATCGTTACTTTTAAACTTCGTGCCTCTCGTGAACGCTTTCAAGGGACTAAACAGGTGAAGGTCTGAAGTGGCAAGGACTGGGCTGTAAAGGGGATGAGGGAGCAGTTCCTAGCCCAGCTCGTTGATGGTCTGCACCGTTTGGGCTGCTGTGCTGTTTGTGCTCTGCAGTAAGCATCTTTGTCACCCACCGGCAACTGACCTTGTGTGCTGTTCCAACAGATAAGCTCAAAGTCCTTGCAATGTCATCCACTGTCACCCTTCTGTCAGACTGAATGAGGTCATTGACTGATTCGATCACCTCAGGAGACCTCATTTCTGTAGGCCTCCCAGGCCTGTCTTCATCCTCAACACTGATCCGTCCTTCTTTAAACAATTTAGCCCACTTGTAGACACTTTTTGGCTGAAACATGTGGCACCATACACAGTTGACATTCTCCTATGAATTTCAACTGGTTTGCACCCTTCAGCAACCAAAAACTTGATAACTGACCGCTGTTCAATACTGGAGCATACTTCTTGGTCGGCCATCTTTGTTAATCGCTAAAACTCTAAAAGTTTTTTTTAATCTACAAAAGAAATTAAATCCATGTGAAAAAGAAGTAAAGCAAAATAAAAAATAAAAAAGTAAGCTTCTATCTGTATTAGAAGTCCTTATACCGAATAATTCACCTTATTTATTGAATGACCCTCGTATATATATATATATATATATATATATATATATATATATATATACATATATATATATATATATATATATATATATATATATATATATATATATATATATATATGTGTGTGTGTGTGTGTGTGTGTATATATATATGACGTCACACATTATGAAATGGACAAAGTGCGACAATTATTTAAAGACATTTGTATGTTTAACATTTTTTTATAGATACAAGTAATTAAGTAAATGCTCTGTTTTATAATAAACAGTATTAAATAACATTTACCGGCCTGAATGTCCGAGAAATTTTCGGAGAACGAATATTTTCTCGGACATTCAGGCCGCTAAATGTTATTTAATACTGTTTATTATAAAACAGAGCATTTACTTAAATACTTCTATAAAAAGAATGTTAAACATAAAAATGTCTTTAAATATATATATATGAGTTTGAATTCATTTGGTGTTATAAAAGAACTTATCGATATTCAGCATCTGTATAAAAGTAATAATTTGTATCTTTCGTATTCATTAAAATAAGTTATTGGTATGACATCATGGACAGGTGTCGATCTATATTGTCCCTTGTTTCTGCTTTCAACACAGCGCAACATATAAAATGATTGGTCAGAACTTTTGTCAGTATTAGTTTATTGTGCTCGTAATTGATATTGGTCATGTGAGGTTTATTCTATACATTTAATTTCACTTTAGATAGATTTTTGTATGTACTTGGCCTCTGCTTTTTGTATGTGATTTCCTATTTTATTTTGTTTACAGACCTTGTTTGAATAATTGGCATTCTTTCATACCTGAATGTATAGCTTTTCTGGCTTGAGGCTCCTAAACATACTTAATCATCTAAACGTTAGTTAATTCAATATATCTTTCACATCCCTTACTTTTAGTCTTCTGCCGATGGTCTTATTCTATCCGCCTGCATCTATTTCGATCTGAACCTACTAATATATACTAATCTTTTACTCTATTTGATTTTAACTTATGTTCTCTTGGCACAGTCATATCGACTAGAACCTCTATGCCTCATTAATGACGATCATATACTAATTGCTTTGGGATTTCATAGTCCTAGTTCATCTATTATTTTGTTTTCTAATTACGAGAACCTCTACTTAAGGCTCAGATAATTTCCCGTATTTGACACCGCACTTTTTCTAGCCTATATTACTCAGAGTATCGTTCTGCGTCTTATATGCGAAGTCGAGACTTCCCATAAGCTTATTTACAGTATTCGGACTATTATCCTCATCTTTGTCGCCATGTTTATTGTTATGGTCCAAGGTTAGGACCAAGGAAGAACAACACGAACACAAGAGTAGAAATAACAAAGATATATTAAACAGAATAATAATACAAGATATGGAAAGTGTTAGTATGACTGCCAGTCTGGTTTGAAGTGAACTACTATTGGCTCGACTCGATTCCGTCTCGATATTTAACAACCCTCCCACGTGGGTCGAATGTGGCACAAGGCCGGTTTAATGTGGGCTCCCCGAGCCCGTAGGCTCGGCCAAAAATATGCCCATTAGAACCCGTATAAACGGGTTCAGGGACTGTCTACCTCCCCGGACGAAACTTTGCCCTTCGGCAAAGCCTCGTCCGGGTTCCTCTCTGCCAAAGCAGAGAGTTCGACAGAAGACGCAAACAGTCAGAGACTGCTCATGACTCGATTCCGTCTCGTCCCTCTCTCTTGAGAAGCGCAGTATTCATTATCTCAGGAAGAGTTCACTCTGTCGTTATAGGTAAGGACCCATAACATTTATTACAATGTTTCGACCGTTCTACGCTCCGGCCTTCATCATGTGGTTGGAATGTCGAACTGAACCCTTTTATTTTATTTAATTTTATTTTTTCAAGGACACAGTGGATAAAGGCGTTGGTTAGATCCAGTGACAGGACCCAAAGAGTGTGAGTTCAATACCCGGTTAAAGCAGTGGAGAACTTGCAGAGGGAATTTAACAGGAGATACCCGATAACTGACATCCATTAAACATGGCACGTGGAACTAGAACAGTCTACCCCAATAGGCGAAATAAATGGTTCAGTTCGACATTTTCAACCACCTGAAGAAGGACGGTGCGTACAACGGCCGAAACGTTGTAATAAACATGGCAACAAGGATGAGGACAATAGTCAAAATAATGTAAATACTGTACATAATATCTAATCTCAGAAATATAGACAGATATTCCCATAAGCTGATTATGTTCCTAATGCACGCGTATCGTATGCTCCGCCTTCGTCGTGCTTTACCCCTGTATTTTCCAACGAATTCTTCATAGGCGTGTGTTGAGACAAACTGACGTATGATAATAAATGTATTCTTCTTTTTTTATTATTACAATTAATAATACTATTGGTACTAGAAAAGAATTTATCATAAAAAATGAAGTAGTTATCTTCACCAACACTAGCGTTTCTATGGATTTCGTTAATCGGACTGACTTCCTCATCTTGGTTGCTTTCCTCACAACGTTTCGGCCGTCTGATCCTCCGGCCTTCCTCAGGTGCATCTCGAACTCGGGAACCGTCGGTCTGGAATTTCGAACCCAACCCTTTATTGTTACGGGGGTACCATGTTCTCGTTCCATTAAGGCCATCGCTGCTGCTACTACTGCTTGACGCCATCGTTGCTGCTGCTGTTGCTTCTATTATCGTTGTCACCGCTCTTGTTTGTCGCTGCCACTGCCTTTGCTCGGGATCGAACTCAGAACATCGGGAGAACTTGCAATCACTGTTCCAACGTCCTAGTCGCCTCGGCCATGCACCTGAGGAAGGCCGGAGGATCAGACGGCCGAAACGTTGTGAGGAAAGCAACCAAGATGAGGAAGTCAGTCCGATTAACGAAATCCATAGTGAAAACCCCTCATCCCAAAAATATAGACAATTACTAGCGTTTCTGTCATACATAATTTTTATCTACATGCTTCTATCATTAAGTAGCTAGAAAATCCAAAGGAAGCAGTTTAAACGGGATGTAAATATTGATTTACTTTTAAAACGGCGTTGTGTGTTATGTTTAACTGTAGAAATGGCTAACAGTTTTAAAAAAGAATTGTTTTTTTCTTTATTATCACTCGTGAGATTTTATTTGTGTAACACTGTAAGACATTTAATCTATTTGCATTATGTACAGTTTTACTGTTAGCATTCATTTTATATACAGTCATGTTTTCTGTAACAGCTTTATACCTTATGTAACGTTTGCTAATATACAGCTAGCATTCATTTTATATACAGTAATGTTTTCTCTAACAGCTTTGTATCTTATGTAACGTTTTGTAATATACTGCTAACGTTCATTTTATATACAGTAATGTTTTCTGTCACAGCTTTATATCTTATGTAATATTTCGTAATATATTGCTAGCATTCATTTTATATACAGTAATGTTTTTGTAACAGCTTTATATCTTATGTAACGATTCATTTTATATGCAGTAATGTTTTTTGCTTTAGCTACGTTGCTTTTTGAATATTTTATAATGGTACGATAGTTTGCTTTAATTACTACAGAGTTAACTATACTAAACAATGTCCCGTACACACCATTCTGAAATGTCGTCTTTTAATAAAGCCAGGCGAATTTTATGTTGTCAGATATGGTATTTCTATAACCGGAAATATATAATTTACAAAATTCATAAAATATCACGTTAGTACTGAAGAAGTCATCGAACATTTGAATTTTATTGTCACTCGATCCCAACTCAGCAGACAGTTGCTGTGAACATGCAAATATATGACAAAAATATAATATATAACAAACGATATAGATTATTCCTTCCGGCGCATTTGTTCAAGTGAGATGTGTTGCTAACTTGGTTAGTACACTCTTTATGCTAGACACGAGATTCTGCTTAGAGATATTAGCCTGAGGCACGCGAAGATTCGATTAAAAAGCAGATTTGTACAAAAATGGGATATTTTGAATTGCTTCTTCTTGATTTTCAATGCGCTGCAGGCATCAAAAACATATTTTTGTCGATGGATACGTTCATAAAATCTACCATCTGATCAGTTTCCGTACATATTTCCTTTTCTTGATGCAATAAAGTTCTATTGAAAAAGAAGAAGACAAAATTACCAAATATGTAAACTTCCATATTTAAGTCTAGATACCTGTCTACATATTTCTATATATCCCTCTTGCTTCACAAGTGGGTTTTCTTTGTCAACATATCAAATCTTAATCACGTCCACTCAATGTATTAATCGAATCGTTAATAATTCTATTTATTAAACTGCTACATACGTTGGACACATCTTGGAGAATGTCATTCACTAAGGCGGAGCTCTATTGAAATTACATCGATTTCAGTGTCTGCGATGTCAAATTTGTATCATGATTCTGGCAACATTACACTTTTCTTAACAAATCAGCGATAAAAAAAACTAAATCTCTGAGGAATTGTATTAAATTCAATGATTTTTTGCGTCTAGACACGACTACCGAAATTTTAAGATTTAAATTATCGACCCTGCTTCTTCAGAATTTTCCAACTGTGCTTAATTATAAAATATTTTAATTTCTATTTCCACATTACTCCTCTCCTCACATTATATAAATACTTATGTCAATAAAAAAAATATTTTCGTCTGATAAAGACTTTTTAAAAAGCCGAAACACGTTACATATTTTTTGTCATTCTGTTAACAAACATGGTTCTAATATAGAGAATTGTATATATAGCATATATTCCAGTAATTTTCTTTGTAAAGAACAGTGCAAAATATATGCAGAAGCAGGCGTTGTCCTTGTGACCTTTCGATAAAGTTTCAATATTACAAGAGATTCAGTTCCCCAGCGTCAAATTTCACAAGCGTTATTCTTCTCCAAAGTTATACCCTTAAATTTTCTCGTTATCAATGCCTATTAATATCACTTATAGTGATATTGAATACGTATTAATAGATGAGTGGAGATGTGTGTTTATATACGCGTACACGAAAAAGATAATAATATATCTTCCACACAAAGGCATCATAAATGGATCATCTTGTTTACCTCGACATTAGTAGATATATGTATATATCTATGGCCATCCTATTAATCACTCACACACACTGTCTCTCTCACTCTCTCACTCTCTCTATATGTATATATATATCTATATATGTCTATGTCTGTGTGTATTCGTTCTGTTAATATATATATATATATATATATGCATATACATACATACATACATACATATATATATATATATATATATATATATATATATATATATATATATATATATATATATATGCATACATATGGTGGTCGTTGAATCTCCCGTCGTATTCGACGTACGAGGCTCAATTTCTAGGAAGCGACAGCCAAACACCAGCACATATCATTTGATTACAGTGGTGACGGCTTTGTGCAGAACTTACAACTCTTCTTGAAGAGCCGGATGCAGGGGCCTGGTGTATTACGTGCCACAGTGTCCCAACAATTCTGAATTCAAAACCAGCGGAGGGGCCTTTTGGGGACCTTGTGGCATGTGGTGCACCAGGTATCTGTATTCGGCTCTTCAGAAAATGTGATTAATACCCAAAATGAATACCAAATAATGCTCAAACGAAAGCTTTTTGTACGGAACTCGATCCCAGCAAAAGTAAGGAAGAGCTTCAAGTAAAATTTGTAAGTGTCTCTTGCAATCTACCATATAAAAAACCTGATTGTGAAAACCAATCACTATATATGTCCATTCCTTTAATAAGTAGCCAGCTAGATAAATCTCGTCATAACTGTATATATATATATATATATATATATATATATATATATATATATATATATATATATATATATATATATATATATATTGAGTTAGTTAGTTAGTTAGTTAGTTAGTTAATGAAGTTATTTGGTAATCCGTATGGATAATTCCAAGGAGGTTTGTAATCCTGAGTGCACAGTGTAAAAACAGACCAAATATTAATTATATGAAGAAACAGACAACTCTATGGGTACATGGGTTTATACTTTTATTTCCTGAGGACCGGGATTTTGGTCATAATTCATTAGATCTCCATACTGGATATTTGAATGAAAATTAGGACAAAAATCCCGGTACTCAAGAAATAAATTATAATCCCATGATCCATTAAAGTTGTCTGTTTCTTAATACTATATATATATATATATATATATATATATATATATATATATATATATATATATATATATATGTATATATATGTATATATATGTATATATATATATATATATATATATATATATATATATATATATATATATATATATATATATATATATATATATATATATATATATATATATATATATATATATATATATATATACATACATACACCCTATCGACATAAAATAAACACATGAGGGAAAATTCGTGGGTGATATAATCAATGGCAGGTAGGAAAGATATATAGGAGCACCGAGTTCGAATTCCAGTCGGGTTTGTTATATTCACTTACGTGTAAATAAATTTGGGAAATGGATCCAACTTGATAAAAAAGCCATTAAATATGAAATCAACTGAAACACGTAAGGGCTAAAAAAAAACAAAAAAACAGAACACCATTAAAAATCAAACAATCCCCGCCTTGTTCCCCTTGCATGTTTTCTGACGAGGCTAAATAAATTAAATAATTGTCCTACTTGCTCCTTACTTATTTAAATATATATGTATATATATAATATATTCTGTGTGCATTCTGTAAATCGACAGTTATCAAAGTGTTCGAGAAGGCTATTGCTATAATATTTTATGCCGACAAAGTTTTACTCCTTTTGATGTTGTACCAGATTTCATGACAATCAATGAGAAATTTGGTGGAATTAGGTGAACGCAATAGAGTCACTGAGTTGATTTCTACAAGACTAAAGGAAGCTAAATATATTGTTATTATTACTTCTGGCTTAAAGTTAATATTAAAGCTATCTGGGTTGTTGACTTAATTAACTTTATTTCTTTTCCTAATGTTAGCAGACGAAGCAGTAGCAGTGGCCAGTCTGATATTGGAACGGATTATATAAGATGAATTTGCTTTTGATCATATTGCAATACTGACCCCGGGGAATAAACGTATTAAGTTCTGTCTTCTCTCGGGCGATATATTGACAAAAAATCAAGTCACTGCTATGCTAAAAAAAATGTATCGAATAGAATTATGGAGCATATGAAAAGAAATCACTTCTTGTTAAATAAAGAACATGGTGTAAAAATTATAGCAGTTATATTCGGAGATTTATTGTGGATAACATTAATGTCATAGTTATAGATATTAGTTCTTCAAAGGTTCCTCTATGAAGAGTTGATAGTACGAAACTCTGGTCAGCAGCAGCAGCAACTGGCGTCATTATTGAAATATTGGAACAATTTAAAACCAAGTTATTTTCAGTCATGGTAAGTAGGGAAAGGGATATATTTAAAAGTATATATATATATATATATATATATATATATATATATATATATATATATATATATATATATATAGGTATGTATATAAGACGTGTTGGGAGAACACATGTACCGATCAGACAGCCACTTACAATTCCAACGACACATTAATCGTAAAATGCAGCTGGAGATTTGAGTGTATTTTACGATGTAAATTTCGATTCGCTCACAAATGTTGGGCTGAAGAGATTCATTTCAACGAAGTAACAAGCTTAAAGCAAAAAGCATTTGATTACAAAATTAAGTTGTTCAAAATGGTGTGCAGATGCTTGAGACAAGATCATATTCAGCGATGAAGCGAAGATGAAGATGCATTCTGGTAACTGTGTATTCTTCAAAAGGTCTACAGATAAGTGAAATGAACTACGTCGCACAACAAAGACTGTGAAGTCTCTTGGCTAAAGGCCTGATTCCCTTGGGCTATCTATAACGAAATGGTTCAAGAAAATTAGTCAAAATTGATGATCGTTTGAATAATATCAAATACTTAATGTTGCTGAAAGAAAATTTGTGGCTAAACATGGATGAAGACGAGATCGTTTAGTGTAAATGGGATACATATCACGGATTACATGGAAAATCACAGAGACTGATTAATGAATGTGTTACTGTATTGAGACATTGGCCAGATTAAAGGCTTGATTTAAATCCTGGATTAAATGTAAAGATAATTAATAAGTAGAATTCATCAGAAAAATCCACGCGATCTTTAGTTGCGGGAATCGTCGTTATCTGGTACCTCTGAAGAAGGTGAAGGATTTGTAAATAGCCCATCACAGATCCAGTGAAGCAATAATTCGGGCAACTATAGGAGTAACAAAATATTAACAATATGCATTAAGTTCTTGAAATTTACATATTATAATAAATTTTCATGGTGAAGGCTTTTTTCTTTAAAAACAAAGCATATAAATAGTTTTATTTATGGTGGTTAGACTAATTGAACAGCCATTTTTATGAGTTGTCTGCTATCTTCCAGACTCCTTCAGAACCATATATAAAATATTAAAATTAGGTGTGAAAATGACATCAGTATTGCCACGGTTTCATTCAGAGATAACGCAATAAAAATATTAACTCGTATGATGGGAATGATTATTAATTTACAATAGTTTAAAATGTCGTAAGGCTTTTGCACAGTATCCTGACATAACGTATACATATATATTTCTAAAAAGAATTATGGGTTTCATATTTAAGCTGGCAGATCTTTTATTGCTTCAAACATTATTTGTAGGAAAATGGCGTAATCTCCAGGTCGATATGCGAATATATATATATATATATATATATATATATATATATATATATATATATATATATATATATATATATATATATATATATAGGGTCACAGACAAACTTTTTGCTAGTAGGACATCCGATTGCCTCAAGCGGGGATCGAAACCCGACTGATTTGCCATCAGTTTGAGCTATCAGCGCCTGGTAGAGAGGAAGGCGTTTTTTACGTACAAATATAATATCACGATTGGCTACAACCAATGGTATCTCTTCTGGGTGTTATCCTCGTTTATGTTGATAAATGCGGCCATAATCCTTGCGTTGGGTTCATCTTTGTGGTTACAAGGAGCTTTGTTGCTCTCTCGCTCAACTGAGCTCCACATATAATATTCAAAGGGGTGCATTCTGGGGCTTGGCCTGATGTAATGGGTGATGTGGTCGCAGAAGTTGTGAGCCATAACAGGCTTCTACTGATTGTGTGACATAGGGCAGAGTCCTGCTGATAGACACAGTGTCCTTCAGCAGCCACCTTTTTGACGCAGGTCTACATTATCTCCTCAAGACATTTGATGTAGGCCTCCGCGTTGAGTCTGACGCCCTCACCAGAAAATTCGGTACTTTTCTTATCAGAACGATCAGCGTGAGTCTACCGAGCTGTCGTACCTTCGTAATCACCATTGGACTCATCCAACTCTTTCCGATTCCTCTGCTCTGTCCTCAGATTGAAATTCAAACACTCAGGAATATTCATATTAGAAATTCTGTCGCGAATGGCAAGGAGTACACTATGCCGTTTCTAAATTTATGGCAGAGTGTATTGCGTAATTGAGCTCCTTTTCTTAGAAGACAAACTGTCCAACTGGTCCTACTATATTGTGCAGTTGATAAAATCAAAATACAAACAACGCACGAAAATAAAATTATAAGATTGTGACAATTTAGCCATCGCGCCATCGTGTGCGTATGCGCGCACTCGCGTTTGGATTATTATATTATTTAAAACTGGGTGCAATTGTAGAGACGGTGTACTTACTGAATATCGTTTCACTGTAGTCTTCTTTATTATATAAGCATTGTCCATTGCAGCAAAACTGCTTCAGGCATAGCGTCCTGATAGACGTAGAAAATCCGGGATGTAGCCAACAAAATCTTTCCTAACGTTCAGATTTGCTTGTCAAAACCTGAATAAAACATAGACAAAAACTGAAAGAAACACACACACACACACACACACACACACACACACACACACACACACACACACACATATATATATATATATATATATATATATATATATATATATATATATATATATATATATATATATTTATATATATATATATTTTCACATTTCCTTGAATACGAAAAATTCGGATGATAAATTATGTGTTATATAATTTATCATCTGAAAAGAAAAAAATTATTTGATCGCATGAGAAATTGTATAACAAACTATATAAAAGCACCTTGTCTGTCGTATTCAATTAAATGTGCATGAAAGAAGGATTGCTGCCTAAATACTCAATATATATATATATATATATATATATATATATATATATATATATATATATATATATATATATATGTGTGTGTGTGTGTGTATGTGTGGGAGTGTGTGTGTGTGTGTGTGGAAACTAGGCTCAGTTCTTTATGGATTTCTAGATAGTGATTTATAATTGACATCAATAGACAGAGACATTCGGTCAGGTTGTATATATGTGTGTGTAGTTTTGCTGGCGTTGTAGGCATTTATTTTGTGACAAAATTCGTAACAGTCCTGAACGAATTATTTTCGCTCGATGTTTTGGAATTGCTATAATTTACATTAAATCGTATATGTCTAAAGTTCATATGTTCCGTCCGGTAAGAATGTTCTTTCTCCTTATAGTTCGATCCATATTGGATTTGTTTTCTCCTCTTGCTGTTTCGTTTTATGGCAATTACTATAATATTCTGCGTTGTTTCATATTTCTGATAGAGTGCTTGAAAATACAGTGGGTGATTTACCAGGGTATATAATACTGTACTTTATATAAATATATTTGTTCTTTTCAAAGAGATTTATGTGTGGACAGCAATATATATGCACGCACACGCACAGACACGCACATCAGGCACACACACACACACACACACACACACACACACACACACACACACACACACACACACATATATATATATATTTGTGTGTGTGTGCATGTGTGTAGATATGGATGGATGAATGTATATATGCATATATATTTTTGTGAGTGTGTCTATATGGGTATATATTAATATAAATAAGATTGATAAGCATTATTTATTAAAAGACCGCGAAATATAAGTAACTTGATAGATCAATTGTAAAACCAGATAAAAGCCACGAATATCTTCAACTTGCAGTCCAAAGTTTTACATTGGGAAGCGATCATAAGGAAATTGGATTAAGGAGTCAATTTCGCTACGCATCTATAAATACGCTCACGCCCATACCTTTCATCATTCGAATGTACAAAATAAATTTTATTTCATGCTTACGTTTAGGGACACCTTCCGATATTTCATTCGATAATTCGCTCTGACAGGGAACGCAAGTATATTCAATTTCTGCACTAAGAACAAATTTGACCCTCTGTGCATGTAAATGCATTTTCGCCTCTGGCATTTGCCTACATTTATTCTTCACTCTTAATGTTGTACAGTGGTTGGCTGTTTTCGTGTCGTTTCCTCTTAGAGACTTTCTTGCTGCTTTTAGATTCAGCTTAACTTATACATACATACATACATACATACATATATATATATATATTTATATAATATATATATATATATATATATATATATACATTCGTTATATATATATATTTATGTATATATATATATATATATATATATATATATAGGCGGCCAGTCGATTTCGTCTAGCATGAAACAGCCTGTCGTCTGTGAGTGTTGACTTCAATGTTCTCTTATATATATATATATGTTCTCTTATATATATATATATATATATATATATATATATATATATATATATATATATATATATATATATTCGATTGTATGGATATTAGTTCATAACCCTGAGTTTCATGCTTTTGCGATGATCATTATTTTGTCTGATGATCGCAAAAGCGTGAAACGCATATTTACAAACTAATATCCAAATAATTGAATATGTTAGCATTCTCACTTTCCACAAAGTACCGCGCATATAAAAATATTTATACATACATACATATATTGGTAAAGATGTGTTTGTTAATCCGTATGGATAATTCCAGGGAGGATATAATCTAGAGAGCTCAATGTAAAAACATAGCAAATGTTAATTATATTAAGAAACAGAACTTTAAGGATTCATGGATATTATAATTTATTTCGTTAGGATCGATATTCGATTCTAATTCCTCAGATCAGCATTTGCATAAACATAAATGGGTGACAAATATTCCAAGTATAAGAAGGATTCAGTATTATTATTTTTAATTTATGCACACAAGTGTTTGAAGAGGCAGGTTTAAATTGCCTTCTTCACGATGGTTCATGGAGATACCACCTCTAGGTAGCTGACTCAGGGAGTTTTTCCGCCCTTTATCAGGTCTTGTGTTTCGTTTTACTGACATAATAACGAGCCGCCTCACTGGAACACGTGGTGGAGTAGTTGGTTTAGACGCCGACATTTCGACTGGGATACTTACCGAAAATGTGAGGGAAACAACATTTGTTTTTTGTAATTATATTTTAAGTTTTAACACATAAAAAAGTGTTGTTGCCCCTTACTAAAATGATAACAAAAAGTGGGGAGGACATTAAATTCGCTTCACTTAGAGAAGAAAACTTAGAAAAACAAGAAACATAAAATAAATAGTAGCAGTAATAAGATAAAACAAAAAAGGAAGAGAAAGAGGAGGAAAATTTCCCCATATTTAAACCCTAGTCCAAGGGAGATGGGCGGGTGCTAGTCTGACTGTCTGACATCGAAAATTATCACTTCACGACTGTGTCCAGGCGTTATGTTCACAGACCAACTTATATTCAACAACTTAATAAAAAACTTAAGACGGGGTGCCATTGGAAATAAGACCGTTATGGAAACTAAAACAATTAGTAATAGCGAAAGAACATATTAATACTTAAGTAAATTAGTAATTTGAAAACAAAATAAAGAAAAGAAAAAATGTAGGAAAGTTGCAGAAATCACTTTTTGCTAAAATTCGACTAAGAACCACGGGCTTCTTCAGTTCTTGGCTCTGTCTCTAAAATTCATTCTTGTATAACTTCTTACTTTTCCTACATTTTTGTTTGGCAGAGTTATTTTCGTAATACCAACATATATATTTACATTTTTGTCAGCGGTATATAAATTGTTATACGATGATATTATTTTGCAAAACCCTAGTTAACGAAGAAGTGTTCTTGCAGATGATTACATTGGTTGTATTAGATTTAATGTAGTACATAAATAGGTTTATCTTTTTACTAGGATCAATGGTGGATATATTAGTTTTGTAAGGATATTTTCATGCTTTTTTCAATTAGAATGCATTTGATTGCGGTATAGTAGCTATGTTATGTTTAGGGTTATTTAAGGATATATCATGTTCTTTATGATTTATGTTAATATTTCTAATAGCACGTTTGATTTGTTCATCACCAATGTAATTAGAAACGTCATTATTAATGAGAGATCTTTTAATGTTTTTTTTAATTCAATGTAGAAAATTTTTCCGTTGAAACAAAGTAGCTTTTGAATGGTTTATAAAAGTTCCTGTAATAGCAATTTTGTAATAATTACGACATTTATTCTTCAGTTGAGAGTGAATATGTTTATGCTGCTTGTTTTTTCTATGTTGTGAAGTAGTAAATGTATTATAATTGGTGTCTAATATTATATATCACCAAAAGGGATTTTATTGTTATGGTTAAGTTAAAGACGGGTTTCTTTTGGATGTATTTTCATGTATATATTTTCCCTAAGATGAGAATATCATCTACATATCTTAGGTTTTATAGTGGGTGGTTTAGTGGTATTACATGTCTTATTTTCAAGGTTAGCCGTATAGACATTACTAAATGTTGGTCCTAGAAGTGAACCCATGGAAATGTCATCAGGTACGGATATATTATTTTGATGGTCATAGAAAGGAACCGCAGTGGCACAAATCAAAATAAAGTAATCTTCCAAATAATAAAGATAAAGTCATCAACATCTCTATGAACAGACAACATATATATATATATATATATATATATATATATATATATATATATATATATATATATATATATATATATATATATATATATATGAAGTATAGGATTGGTGTATACGGATTAAATTCCAATAACCAAAAAATACTATTCTTAAAATAGTGCTCAATACAGAGTAGATCAAATATAATTATTTATTCGAAAATTATAAGATAAACGTGTTATAAAATCACTACAAACATAGATATTTTGTGTCAATACTTTTGCTGTCTTATCAAGTGATTATGTTGAATGTAGAATACAGGGTTTTAAATGGTTCAAATCAATCGAACATCCCTCTCTAGGTGAAACGCTGTTACATCAGCTGCAATTACCAATCAAAATACAAGTATACGAGAATTCAAAAAACTTGACAACAAACTAAGGTTATAATGATAATTTAATGCTTTAATGTTGGGGTTAGACTAAAATAGAATTTATTCTAACAAATATATATTAAATTATACAATAAAATTTGAAATTAAAAATTACCCATTTTAAAATTTAAATTTAATCTCTATTAAGTTTAAAATTATAAAATTACTGAGGAAAAAAGAAAAAATACATATGATATTCTATTTATTTTGTTTTTATTGAAATTAATTTGGAATAAACGTTAAGATCAAATGTTGCTCTGAACTTCATGACAACATAGATACATTTGAATCATAAACGGAAGCCGGTGGGGATGACATCTTGCAAAAGACAATACATACACAATCAGATTATAATGCATAAACACACAGACGTATTTAGATATATACACACAAAAAAGGGACGAGACAGGAAATATCACGACGACCCTTAACAAACCCCAAAAAACATAAATACACCCTGAAAGGTACACACAAGCGACCATACACACAGACACCGATAAAGTGACGTACATACACACACATACATTGACAAAGACACTCCGATACACTAATTCAACATCATCACTTGATAAGACAACAAAAGTGGCTAGTTAATATAAACAAAATGGCTATTTCTGTAGTGATTTTATAACATATTTATGTTATAATTTTCGAATAAATAATCATATATATATATATTTGGGGGCGTATGTATGTGTGGGTATGTGTGTGCGTATTGTCGTCGTTGTCGCTGCCGAGTATTGGGGTGCACATAGACATTGCCTCCTGTGGGAAATAATTCTTATTGCGGATCTGAAGGGGCGATCGCAGAAACCGCATTTCTAGTGAGAATGATCCAGGTGACGGAGAGCTCTAATTGTCATTGGTCTCTCTTCGTCTCTTCTATCTGTATACTGGTGTTTTCTTCAAAGATGCTGTTTATTCATGAACTGCGCAATTTCTGTCCTAGGCAAGGTGTTTTCGAGCTGATCCTTGAATCGATGACATGTTTCTCCACGTGCGCTCTTTACAGATGCGAGCTCCTCCTAGAAGTGTATTTGCTGTTAACTCGTTAATTTGTCGGCAGTCACAAAATCGACAGGTGGATGAAAGGACCGTAAGCGCCGGACGATTGTCCGATCGCTGACTAACTAGAGTCGCCTGTATATGAAACTTTAAGTCGCATGAAAAGAGCGAAAGTTGAGAATCGTTTACACACACACACACACACACACAGATACATATATATATATATATATATATATATATATATATATATATATATATATATATATATATATATATATATATATATATTAATAATGATGATCATTATATTAATAATGATGATCATTATATGAATCATTGGTTCTGGAGTTTATGCATTTAATTTTCATTCAAACAATTTACAATTCGAATACACCTCTTCCGAATAATCGTTTTCAAAGAATTATTTTCAAACAATTTTCTCGATACTGTTCTAAAGGATCGCGTGAAGTTCCGTTTTTTTTTAAAATACTAAATGGGTTCAATTGCTTGAAGCCATTTTAATCGTTGATTTAAGAAAACGCTTGTATATAGATCATAGTTTAGACATTTACGAACAAGGTAGATGTTTTCATGACTTTTCTAAGTCTTGGTCTGACAATTCTTTTTAAGAATATATCTCAGGTTTAAACATTTTATTAAAAGATTCAATAATTAAAATTATTTTGAGACGTTGTATCTCTGTAGATATTATCAGAAGGCAAAATAGGTAACTACATAAATTAAAAAGATAGAATATATTTATATATAAATTTATATAGTTTTGACATGAATATATTTTACGTATGAACCTATTAGTTCATTCTCCCGGTCACTTGAAATTTTAAAATAGACAACATTTTTAAAAATATTGTTTTGTTTTATTTTATATTTTTCCTATTTCTTCTCTTAAATATTATTTTCTCCTAAAAGCATATACTATTATTATTTTCTTCTAAACTTGGAAACCAATAATCTGAACTAAAAACGAAAAATAAAATGCCAACTTAAAAGAATCTTTACAAATATGTTGTATTCCGTTATGTATGCATATGTGGGTGCAAGCAATCAAAAATTCGCTATAAAAAAAAGAGAAAAAGACTAATGCATTTTAGAGTTCTCAGGAGGCACCAAAAAACACGTTTTGAAATCAGTCTTTTCTGATATCTTCCCGTGGCGAATTCCCTCCTGGATTACACTTCTTTTTATAGACATTTTTATAGCAGACATATTCATGTGGAAAATGTCAGCTCGGGGGTTGGTGTTGTTCTTTTTCTTAAAGAACAACACTTAAATCTGCCTAAAGAAATATATAGTAAAAATGTTAAGTTTTCTAAAATAAAAGTAAAGGTGGGGTTGGGAAATCCGTACAGAAAACATTTAGAAGAGGAAAGACAATGAATAAGGAAGGAGAATGAAAGGGAAGAAAAGAAGCAGTAAAACGGAAAGACAAAAAGACGAAAAAGATTTAAACGCAGATAAGTTTAGAGTGAGTGAAGAAAGAGAGCGAGTGAAATTAAGAAAAGAAATATAAACTGATAGCATACGTTACCAAAAGCGAAAATTCTAAATCATAATCATTATCATTTATATCCTATGCCTCTGAAGAACATGGGCGATCATGTCTCTTCCCATTTTCTTATCCTTTTTATCATTGAAGATTATTTGACTCTCTACTATCACGAATTAATTTATAAAATTTGAAATTAAAATTAAAAGTAAAAAATTAAAAATTACCTATTTAGAAATCTAAATCAAATCTCTATTAATTTTTAAATTGTAGAATTACCGAGGAGAGAAAATATAAAAATATAAAAATAAAAATAAAAGGTATATATGCTATTTAATTTATATTTTCATTGAAATTATGTTAAAAGGGATGTTCAGAACCCCAGACAGAAATGTATACACTTTTAGTTTCATTTCAACATGTATATATATATATATATATATATATATATATATATATATATATATATATATATATATATATATATATATATATACAGGGTATCCATAAACTTCGTGTGCGTAACTTTATTTGTATTTGCGATAGAAATAATTTATAAAAAGGATTAGAAAGAAGCCATTGACAAAACCTCCTTCGTTAAATTACGGCCACCCATACTTCTTTATCTCCTGTGAGTATTACATTTTTCAAACTGTGTTTCCCTATAAAGTTTTCAAGAAATGTTTCTTTTTTATGTATTTTCCTGATTCTAGTTACCATTAGCCTTATAAATTTTTGTTTTTACACATGTTCTAGTCATTGTATTTCCAGAATTCCTCTATAGAACCAACATATCTATCAATTCAATCATTTTATTTATCGTTAAGTAAAATGTCCAGCACTTACTACGATATAGATTGATCTACATTGCATCTAATCTTTTCTTCTTTTCATTGTTTCTACGGAAATATTCATATATTTTAATACTTCACTTAGTTCTTGAAAGGCATCTTTCGCTATTCTAATGTGACTTTGGTTGTTTCTGTCACATATTTCGCCGGGAAATAATGAATTAAAATCTTGATTATAATAACTGGCACAATGAGAAGTGTTTCAAAGGTGCTAAAACACAGACTGTTCGCAATTCCAGAAAGATTTTACGTAGTATGGAATCATGTGCTAAGATATTTGAGTAGACTAACAAGGATACATTTAACAACGAAACTACGAAACATAGAATGCGATCGCGTAAATGTCTGAAAAATATAAAAGCAAACTTGAAAATAAAATCCAATTGAAATAAAACTAAATCTTAAAGACTTGGTTGAATTTGGTTAGCGGTATATCAGACTATATGGACTATTAAATGCCGAAACCTAGATATTTTCAACACAATTTTATGGCTTCAATAAAATATATTGTTGCTAATTTTATTATAAATAGGTATTGTTGGTTAATATAAATAGGTATTGTTCGTAATTTCTTTTATAAAATTGTATAGGTGATATTTTTAACATAAATATATTGTTGCACTTTAATAGTGTCTTTTTTCTGCTTGGGTATTCACTATTTGTCCATAGCTGGGACCCTAGCAGGTGATACTACCCCACTGGAAACAACAGCAATTAAGAGATGGTTGGATGCTCATGAAAAACCTCAAATCCCCTGATCAGATATCTTACTACCGGGTGTCGTTTGTTTTCATACCCACGCCTATGTTAAAACGTGAAGAGCTGAAACATTGCAATCAGTAAAGGAGAATAGACATAAAAAACAAAATGAAGGGCAATGGCCATAAGAGAAAAAAAATTGAAATAGAACATGCAAATGGCGGATGAAATATTATGCAAATGCGGCTGCACCTTCCATTTGTGTATTACGATTGATTCTTTATTCGAAAGCATAAGCGAGGTTGAAAAAGTCGTTCTTCTCAGCTTTGTTAGACGTCGGAACTTCCACTGGATCATGGAGAGAAATGAGCCATTACCATGCCGAACCATGTTTGTTGGATGCGGAGGATGTGAAACGCGTAACTTTTCAATTCATGATCGCCCAAGGGTATTCGCGCGTAAGTAAATGTAACGAAAACGAAACGAAATCTAAACATGTTCTCCTTTCGAGCCACCTGCATAACACACGTCCAAGTTTACAGCACCTACTATTCTCAAGCGGTCACCTGGTTCGACGTTGCTTAACTTCGGTGATCTGACAAGAAGGGGTGTTGGAACGGGATAAGTCAGTAAGCGAGAAACATCTCAGACGTTTTGAAATTTATTTTTATTCTCCTTGTTGCAACTTTGCATAAACAAACAAAAACATCTGAACAATCGCGTCTATGACACATCAGAGAAAGAACTGAACACACATTTCTCAAACAGAAAAAGTTACAAACCAGGATAAAAAACCGACAGTTCTTATATGCTGCATGTATATGTAAATAAAAAAAATGTCTGAAACATCCCCGCTCTGCTCAGAATGAGGCTAAACCAAGCGACACCAAGCGAGAGAAACAAGAAATAAAGCAGGTACTAATTTCAGCCGCTTCGTGATTTATCTTGTTTAGACGGTTCCCAAATACGGAAAAAACAATTTAAATGTCCAAAGTATAAGAAAAAACTGAGTTTTTGGATATTTAATAATAATAATAATAATAATTATAATAGTAATAATATATATATATATATATATATATATATATATATATATATATATATATATAGGGTGTCCATAAAGTTCGTGTGCACTTTAAAAAACCTATAACTTTATTTGTATTTGCGATAGAAATAATCTGTAAAAATGTTATAAAGTTTAATGTACCTAGTTTTAAGTATAACTAAAATGACTAATGCGATTTCAGGCATTACTGTAAATCAGTTGGCAAATGTTTTCCGTAAACTGCAAAATCGTATTATCCTTTGTATTGCTAATGATGGAGGACATATGGAAACTTAAATAAAATCTTAATAAATATAGATTTACTTCTTTCTAATCCTTTTTATAAATTATTTCTATCGCAAATACAAATAAAGTTATAAATCTTTTTAAAGTGCACACGAACTTTATGGACACGCTGTATATATATATATATATATATATATATATATATATATATATATATATATATATATATATAAATCTTGGCTCCTGAAAAATTAATTTCGGTTGAGCTCTTTGGTTTGAGGTGTGAGTTTGTAAACATTGACTATTTAAACTAATATTGCACGACTCTTCGGCTTAATTGAGTCACTTTTAGTCACTGTGTGCTTATCTAAATCTAAAAATAAACACGCTAAAATTCACCTTCATCCCTGCCGTCGGCTTACTGGTAGAAGTTCCGACTGACGCAAATTCAGTCGGGTTTCGATCCTAGCTAGAGACAACCGGACGTCTAGCCACACTGATGAGCTGTGAAACAGCGAAACAGTCTGTCAGTGGATGACAAATATATATATATATATATATATATATATATATATATATATTGGCTCCTGAAAAATTAATTTTGGTTGAGCTCTTTGGTGTGAGTTTGTAAACAGTGACTATCTATATATATATAGAGAGAGAGGCATTAATTCATCGAGACCAGTATAATCTTCAACAATATGCAGAAAGCATTGGACGGCGTTCCGTCCTATTTGGGACTCATCAGCACTACCGAGAATCGAACCCGGACCATTTCGATACAGAGCAAACGTCATACAACTATACCACGGGCCTCGGTGACGAAGAAGGCAAAAACTATACGCGATATAAAGCCGGGACTCATTTCCGCAGCGATACTCATCAAAGTATACGGATAACCTCGGAACAGTTCCCCAAGGGCCAGGTCTGCTTATTGACCCTTAGCTGCTCCTCACGAGCATTAGCTGGATCAAGCAATGATATACAGGGAACACATACAGTTAATAATCCGTTTGAGAATTATCCGTTGGTGAATCCTATTAATAAAAATATCAAAACTGATTCATATCGAGGATTCATTTTTTTTATTCAAACAAAGCATATAATTTACATACAATAGGAAAAAAATTACTTCAAATAATGATCATTTCACTCCCAAATTAAAATAATGTGTTGGATTAAAGAAAAGAGAGAAGCAAGAAATTATTTTTGGTATAATATGGATTTTTTTACATATATATATATATATATATATATATATATATATATATATATATATATATATATATATATATATATATATATATGTATGTATATATATATATATATATATATATATATATATATATATATGTATGTATATATATACATAAACAGACACACACACACACACACACACACACATACATATATATATATATATATATATATATATATATATATATATATATAT
The DNA here is from genome assembly GCA_964036315.1 of Acanthosepion esculentum. Lineage (NCBI taxonomy): Eukaryota > Metazoa > Mollusca > Cephalopoda > Sepiida > Sepiidae > Acanthosepion > Acanthosepion esculentum. The sequence goes on along the minus strand of OZ038490.1, from coordinate 102,665,914 downwards.
ATATATATATATATATTATTTTTCATATTTAGCTACTCTCGCGGGGCAAAGAGTGATTATTTCCACATATTATTAAAAGGAATTACTTTGCCTTACGTTTTTCCAAAAAGGAAAATTAATTAATTGCATGTGGAAAAAACACTCTTTAATTGATGACGATCGCGAGACCAGAAACGAGTGCATATATATATATATATATATATATATATATATATATATATATATATATATATATATATATATATATATATATATATTATGAATTTACTAATTCAAAAAATATGGTTCCATCTCTACACAGGAATTAACATGATTCAAAAGCAGAAATTAACACTTCAAATTTAATTATAGAATGAAATTAAAATTCCTAGTACTGATTCATTTTCAAGCGAATTTTTGAAAAACTTATTTTAAAATTTACTGGGTTTTATAAGCGCATACATTCTTAATATTAGTTTCTGAGAATACGAGAAAATTCAATCATTTTGAAAAGGGGTTGTAGGGTATTCATTTTCACTGACAACTATTGCATCAAAATATGAGTTACTTTCGAAATTAGGTTAATATGTAAGCTCCGCAGAATTGTATTTAAAAATAAAAAAGATTAATAAGAACATTGGATTATAAATCTTACTGTTCTTTCTCCTTATTTTAATATATATATATATATATATATATATATATATATATATAGAGAGAGAGAGAGAGAGAGAGAGAGAGAGAGAAATAGACAGAGACAGACAGAAGGAGAGAGATGAGAGGAAGTAAGAGCGCTAGGTAATACAAGAGTAATTCCTACTATTCGGTCTGTTCGTCAGATTTTGCTAAAGATGATTAAGAATACCAGTAGTCAAAAATATTCTTGTGTTTTTGTCGATATTGCTATTAAGCTATATATATATACATATATATATATATATATATATATATATATATATATATATATATATATAAACGTTTTATATATTTTATATATATATATACGAATGTTTTTATATTTTTTCTTAACATATATTATATATGATTGCATTAATAAAACTTTATTTAGTGTGGCGAAGTCAATTCGAAGTATTAATGTGTAAATGTTTTCAATTTCTCGCTAAGTTAAACTCATATCTATCTATCTATCTATCTATCTATCTATCAACTAGGTAACTACCTAAAAAACAAAAGTTGATAGATAGGTAGATCGATAAAAAAACACTAAAAAAAGAGTGTCCATATAGATAGATAGATAAAAACCACTAACAATAGTGTCCATATATATATATATATATATATATATATATATATATATATATATATATATATATATATATATATATATTGGTTTTTAGGTAGTTACCTAGTAGATAGATAGATAGATAGATAGATAGATAGATAGATAGGTATGAGTTTAACTTAGCGAGAAATTTAAAACATTTACACAAATATACTTCGAATTGACGTCGCCACAGTAAATAAAGTTTTATTAATACAATCATATATAATATATGTTAAGGAAAAAATATAAGAACGTTTATGAATTTAGCATGTTTCTCTTTATGTAAGCTTCATTAGAAAATAAGCATGGGAGAGAAAAGTAAATTATGATATTTTTGTGTTTGATTTTCATTGGATAAGCAGATAATGTTTGCATAATTCATGTGTGTTTGTGTATCACAATTCTAGTTGACTTATGCGGTTCGGTTTAAAATTTGTATGCGTTTGAATATCGCGTTGAATTTCCATTCACGACCGTATGTTGATTTTGGGATGTTTTTCTGTGAGAGTCAATTAATTCAATTTCCACCTGTTGTGGGTGCTGTCAGACAGATCAGTTTCTTTAAAAATTGGTGATATCATAAATTGTGTTTGACGTGTATTTATAGATGTATCGGCGGAACATCGTCCGGGTTCCTCTCTGCCCAGAGGCAGAGAGTTCCCCTCTGCCTCAGAGGCAGAGAGTTCGACCGTCTAGCCGAGTCGTCCAAAAAAACTGACTCTGAACTGACTCTGCCCTTCTTCTTGAGGAGCAGTATTTATGATGCCCGGAATAGTCCATTATTATTATGGGTAGGTTCCCATAACAATTATATCAGGGTTATGGGCTGTTTTTTTCTGTATCTTACGAGTGAATTTAAAGGGTTATCCCAACATAGGTCTCTCTTATGTTCTTAGATGCTGACTTTCAAATTTCTCGATGATTCCCCTATGTAGCTTCTCCTATATTTCAGGCTTTGTATATCATGAATCACGGCATATGATATGTAATAGGATCTATTTTTCTTTTTAACTGTATTTCTGATTGTCTTCGAGGTGATGGTAATCTTCTTAGTTTTGGGGATAACACATTCGTTTCCAAGTTTGTTAACAACACTTGAGATTTAAGATTATAAATGTCGCGTTTTTGTTGTAGGAAGTGCCTACATTATTTGAAATGTGGACATCGTTTTCTTGTTTTCAATCCTTGAAGAGGAATTGTTGTAGATAGTGAAAAAGTCAAAACGTTTTTTCAATCAGTTTCTATTCTTCATTCACGTATTCTGAGCTACATATTGTGAGCGCTCAGATGTAATATATATATATATATATATATATATATATATATATATATATATATATATATATATATATATATATATATATATATATATGTATGTATGATCATTCCTGATCTTATTCTTTGGTTGTGGTGGAAATAGAAATTTTCTTCACCCAAAGCAAGGCGGGAAGCCACTAGCAGGCAAAGGGGTTACAGAGAGTTGGAGCGAGAGCAAATAGGAGTGATAAAGGAAAGAATGAAGAGAAGGATAGGGGGTGGATCAGGGTATCAGGAAACGTCGATTGACATTACATTTGAATAGTTGGAGATTATAGCTACCAGGGAACAAGAAAAGGGGAGGGAGTTTCACAGGTGAGAAGTGCGGGACATGTAGCTATTGGAGTAGAAGGGACGGATACATTTAACAGTTTTGACAGTGAAAGGGTGAGAGCGAGATGCCAGGCTAGGAGAACGTTTAAATTCATGAAATCTGGGAACCATTGAAAGCGGCTCATCGGAGCAGTTACCATGAAAGTATTTGTAAAAAAGACAGAGGGAGGCAACAGCACGTCTGTAGGAGAGCGACTGCAGACGAGATGCCATATCAGGTCCAATTACATTGCATAACCGTCTCTGGATTTTATCAAGAACCTTGAGACAAACATAAGGGGCACCGGACCTTATATGGCAGCAATACTCCATGCAAGGACGGATGTTTGATTTGGAGATTTGAAGGATCGACTCCGGTGAGAAAAATTTCCTGGGGCGGCACAGGGAGCCGACTTTCCTTGCGGTGGACGAAGCTATTGACTCAATGTATTTTTTCCATCTCAGGTCAGCAGTCAATGTGAGGCCGAGCAGTCGCAAATAGGTGCTCTCGTGGAGTTGAGCGTCAGACATTCAATGAGGGGCAGGGATGGTTCTCTGTGGTGATTAATAGAGAGCAGTTTTGTTTTTGAGGCAGTAAAGTTAACCAGTCATTTCCTGTCCCAGTTCACAACTGATTGGAGGCCCTTTTCCTGACAAACGGCCAGGTCAGTTTTGTGTGCGACACTACATTTGTTTTTGAGGAAGGAGTAAATGGAAGTGCCGTCCGCCTAGATGTCTACTTGGGAACCTATAACGTCAGGAAGATCGTTGATGAAGATAATGAACAGAGTAGGAGCTATTTTTGTTTGTGTTTTGCAGTAACATTTAAAGACTAATTTGTCTTTTTTTTCATGTCAGTAGGATATCAAAGAAAGGAAAAGTTTGGTCTATTTCATATTCATGCACGGATGCGATTGTTGGGTTTACGTTATTAAAACTCTTTATGGTGATTAGTAGATTTTCATTGTTACGACATATTAGAAGGGCATCATCTATGTATCTGAGCTAAGTGGAGTAACTATATATGATGCGTTTAAATTGGCCAGACTAAACCTCCAAAGAAGAGGCAAGTACAAACTCAGCTTATTGGAGACACAATCTAAATTAGAATTTGGAGTACAAAGAGTCTTTATTAATTAATTTACACAGCTTTTTTATGGGCGGATCAAGGAAGTTTTATTTTGGATCCTGTGAGGTGGTTTCTTAATATATTGAGGCAATTTGCGACGGGTATATTTGTATATAATCAGTTGCTATCTGAGATCGCCATAAGCGTTTTTTTCTCTGGATAAGTTCATTAAGAGTGTTTAATGTGCGTTAGATTGATGGTGCCTAAGAACGAAGTCTAACATTTTGCGATTGCTTTAGCTTGTTTCTTTTTAGGATGCACATCGGAAATCCGCACACGGATTACCGCAGCCATGGCAGCGATGGACAAATTGGCAAGAATATGGAGGAACAAAATCAGTTTTCAAAAAAGTACACACAACAAATCGCTGGTAGTCTCCATACTCGTACATGGATGTGAAACGTGGACACTGTTGGCAGATATACGGAGAAGGATCCAAGCGTCTGAGTAAAAATTCATGAGAAAATTCCTTGGCATCTTCTATTTGGAATATACAACCAATATGTTTGTGCTGAAAGGGCTGGAAATTTTGTGGGCCACCAGGAACCACCTCTCGCCACTGTCAAACGGAGAAAAAAGTTGTGGTCTTGACACATTACAAGGCACAACAATCTGTGCATGGCCATCATGCAACGAATCGTTGAAGTTGGACGTAGAAGAGGATGTCAGCGTAAAAACTGTCTGAACCATGTCAAATAATGGAGAGGTATGGCTGCCGTTGATAGACTGTTGCGAAAGAGATTTAGTGTGGCTTCTGCATTCGGACACCACCTAGGATTACAAAAGTCAAGATGATGATGATGAGTGTTGATGGTAGAGACAATGAATCTGATGGATAGTTTGGATTTGTCTGTTTTAGTAAACCATATAGTGTGGGTCTTGTAGAGCTGAGTTCTATTAGTTTAGTCCAGGATTCCTTTTCATTTTTAATCTGTTTCTCGACTATTTTGTTGAACATTTGTGTGTCTGTATATACCCCAATTCGTTAGAATTGTCATAAATGATATCGTAATTTAAGTCAGACTATTATTTTCCAATGTAGCTGTTGTTGTCTATGAGT
>OZ038490.1:102613332-102658332 GCA_964036315.1 Acanthosepion esculentum | reverse complement strand
ATAGGATTCTTCTTCAGAAGCTTTAGGATATGTAGCCGAGAATAGCAAATTGAAAAAGAGAAACATATTCCATCCGTCTTCAATCGGCTAGAAGTAATTTCCACTCGATCAGCTGTTTTCTCGCGAATCACTGCCCTGTGAAAGCGAAACCCAACAGGATGTTTCTCCGATCACCCACATTCTTAACCTGTTCAAGGCTAGGGAAAAGTTTTATCTTCCAGTCTTATACACACAAATGACTTCAAAACGTAACCCTATACCACGAGAGTCTCCCAGACATTGCAAAGGGTGAGCCTCACTTTTAAAAAATCCAGAATTGCCATGTATTTTTTAAATAAATGAATTATCCCTAACACTATGACATATGCATGAATAGGTTGTTTTTCTTCTGAACGTCGGCGGTCACCATAATGTTGTGGGGATTCACTCACACCATAGCAGCAGAAATTAGCCTGGTGTTCAAGAAGATAAAAGCATAATTGACAGGAAATAAAACGTACACAAATAACAAGTGTTTAACACAACGTACACAATTAAGTGTATCTGCGTGTCTGTTGAACAGATATAATGAGTAGGTTATAACGTTCTCACTCACCTCAGAGGCTGGTGTAGTAGATTTGGTCAAACACAACCTTCCCCTAATCCGACAACCCAACCAGTATATTACCCAAATCTGGGCGCTTGCGAAATTTTACTCTTCAAAAGTCAAACCTTACTTGGAAGGAACAAAATTTCAAGACGTCGAATCAAGAGAATGTGACAATGTAGCTGCTCGCTAAAGAAATTTCAGGAATCGTTCCATCGATGGAAATCACTGTGGATAATGTGTGAGGCTTCTGAAGGGGACGACTTCGGAGATGGAATATCGAATTTATATGTGATGGTCTTTTTGTTCAGACCACGTATATATATATATATATATATATATATATATATATATATATATATATATATATATATATATGTATATATATATGTGTGTGTGTGTGTATGTATGTATATATTATGAAATGAACTAAATCCAACAGCTATTTTAGTATATTTTTTGTTTATACGTTATTTTTATTGATACAATTATACAAGTAAATGAGCTGTTTATCATAAACAGTACTACTGATATTTACCGACTATTTCGTAGAAAATATGCATCCTCTGACAGGAATCGAACTTGAATCCTTCACGGAACCGTAATTCGACCTGCCGTGCTATACCATTTAGCTATAGAGGAAGCATCTGGTTAGTAAAGCCCAAATTACTGTTTTTAAACAACTATTTCCCACGATCTTATGTCGTGAAAGATCGTGGGAAATTATACATGCATACATACATATATATATATATATATATATATATATATATATATATATATATATATATATATATATATATATATATATATATATATATATATATATATAAAATTTAATATTCCAGAAACAGCAGATATATTTTATATATATTGATCAAAATTATAAATATTAAAACAATATTAAATAATAAGATGTCAGAATTATTCCCAGGGTAGGAACAATTTTAGCAATCTCACACTCCAACTTTTCACTTTCAATGAAGGGTTTACAGTCTAACACCGCCTACCTACCCTAGACTGGTGAACTTCAGAAATCTGCCTTCTTCGGCCGGAACCCACTTTCCAGGGCAAATGGTGTTCTAAATCATAAATCTCAGTTTACCGGTGCAATAAGAAAGACAATATCATAATTCTTTATGAACTCCATTCGTGATATAACTTGCCACATTGTTTCCCGTTGCCAAGTGCTGACCGCGAAAAATAGAGACAGACTCGGCGGAGAGTGCCGCCAGTGTAAAGAAACGTGAAGAATATTTTTGCCTGTTAGACAGGATGCGTTAAGTAGGCGAAGTCTTCGGCAATAACTCATATTTGGAGCATAGAAATCTGACATTTTAACCTTTACGAAATAGACGAATCTCGGAATAATGTGAGCATTTATAAATATATCTATCTATCTATCTACCTATCTATCTATCTATCTATCTATCTATCTATATATATATATATATATATATATATATGTGTGTGTGTGTGTGTGTGTGTGTGTGTGTGTGTGTGTGTGTGTGTGTGTTCTAATGCACCGAGACCAAATTTGATCAACTTGATTTCTGTGTGATGTTTTCCACATAAGACTGCTGTCTCAGAGACACCGCTCGTTCGTTGTGTGAAGGATTTTGTTCTTTGCTTGTACATTAGTTAATTAATCAATCGATTAACACCTATTCGATTGATATATAATTAATGTAAAAAATAAAATCGTAAAAATATATTAGACATAATTTTTTAATAATAGTTTCAGTGCAGATTTCTTTTCTTTAATTGTATGTTTCATCATCCGTTACTTATAATTTTCTTCTAACGGTTTACTAGTGAATTACTACTATAATCCCTATATATATATATATATATATATATATATATATATATATATATATATTAAATTAACTGTTTTAAAATACGTTTTTTTCGCTACACAGTAATAACCGTGTTTCAAAAATGGAAGCTAAAAACTTCAAATTTAATTTTGTAATTGAATTAAAAACATTGGTTCCATTTCATCCTCAAGCGAATTTTGGGGTAACTTATTTTTTAAATTTACTGAGGCGCAGAAAAATTCATAATTCACAGTTTCCAAGGATACAGAGAAATCCAATCATTCAGACAAGGGGTGGTAGCGTGTCCATTTTTATTAACTTTTGTTGTATCAGTTATTAGTTACGTTCGAAAAAGGGGTTGAGTTTAGGGAGGGTTGGGATGTATTTCTTCAACGCATTCTGACATCCGTTAAATGCATGTCATCTGGGTTTTTTTTATTTATTTTATTGTTAACGGCAAAAAATCTTCCGGCATTTTTCTATTTGTATACTTAAAGATTTTTTTTGGATGTTTAGGTTAAGATACGTTTTATTTAACTCCGATTTTAACATATTTTCACTTTGAATTCTTAATAGACTATATTTCTTTTAAAACAAGGAAATGTACTAGAATTACTTACAGTATATGAAATTATTTTTTCATATCAAATATAAGAATGTATATTACCCGGTCACATATTCTTTTTATAAAATTTTATTCTTAAATATTATTTCAGGAAAATGTTTGACAATGACGGCAAAAAATGCTAATTCTTTTCTCTGATTCAGTAAAATTTTATTTTTATTTTTTATAAACTTAGTAATATATAGTTTCTCATGTCTGTACAAAGAACATGGGTCATTTAATGGCCTACATATTCTAGCTTTTCTTATTAATTCCCATTTCACTGTAGGTGTTTTATTGGATTCTTTTAAGTGCTAGAAGTACTTTGATAGTATGTATATTATCAGGTCGATTTTTTAAATTTTACTTTTAAATATTATTTAAGGAACATCTTTGACAATGACGATAAAAAAAACTATTTCATTTCTCTGATTCAGTAAATTTTTATTTTTTATAAACTTAGTAATATATAGTTTCTCATGTTTCTTATGTTTTTAATTTAATTACAAAATTAAATTTGAAGTTTTTAGCTTCCATTTTTGAAACATGGTTATTACTATGTAGCGAAAACATATTTTAAATCAGTTAATTTATAATATTAAAGCTCTGAAAATTTACATTGACCACTATTTTGTAAAAATAAAAATAACAATAAGAACACCGGATTATATATCTTACTGTTCTGCAAAAAATTCACATATAACGACAATATATCTGTGAAGGACTAATGTATAAAAACAAAAACATGCCCATAAATACTGGTTTATTTCTTATATATGCACATATATATTTATATATTTGTAGTTTTCATAAAGTTGTTTAAGAATACTAAAGGATGAGCCCAAAATGCGTTTTTCCAGGTTGGGAACAGTCGAATAAAGCAGGCGCGGTATTTTAAATATCCGGGTAGTGTTTTGACAGACGACGGTAAGTGCGACACTGAGATCCGTAGACTTATTGGGATGAACATGGTCACATTCCAAAAGCGGATCAGAGTTATTGCGAGACAGGTGGATTTCTTTTGTAACCAATACAAGAATACTGAGCTGTTACGTGGCATCTGTCCTTCTTTACCGCAGCGAGTTTTAGACGATCTCCTCAAAGATGAAGAAGAGTCTGGAGGTGACGGAGATGTGGGTATACAGAACGATGCTAAGGATATCATGTACCGAGTGTGTGAGCAACGATGAGGTCTTAGAGAGGTGCAAATATGGAGGGAGGGTATACTTAACATTAAAATTGCTATCATTTTGCTGACATTTTATTCTTCAAATTTTATTAGCCTTCATATTAAATCAACATATTATAAGAAGCACATTTTACATACCACCTTACGATTTAATCATATATATATATATATATATATATATATATATATATATATATATATATATATATGCGTGTAATTTGGCAGCAACTTTTCTTTTAAACATGTTGTGTTGAATGTCAAAGTCAACATAGTCCTGCATATTCTCTTTTGAATTTTCTCATATTTTCTAATGAAACTTTTCATTTTAAAATTATATCGAAATAAATATTGTCCGTAGGATAACCGAGTACTTTCGAACATCATTGTTCATCTTCAGGGCCAACATTTTTAATAATGTCTTGTATATATGTAGAGTCAAATTTTTTAAAAACATTTGCAAATTGTCTTGTAGCGGAATCATGTTGCTACATTTTATTTTTTTTACAAACTAAATAAACGTTACAAAATCATTTTAATTTCAAAAGACGCGATGCTGTTATCACGTGCATGGCGAAGATTTTTAATCATGTGAAGGCGTGAAAATAAGACATATATATAAGACATTATTAAAAATTTAGACCCTGAAGATGAACAATGATGTTCGAAAGTACTCGGTTATCTTACGGACAATAATTATTTCGATATAATTTTAAAATAAAAAGTCTCATGAGAAAATATGAGAAAATTCAAGAGAGAATATGCAGGACTATGTTGTCTTTGACATTCAACACAACATATATATATATATATATATATATATATATATATATATATATATATGCGTGTGTATGTTTTTTCGGGCGTGCATGATCAGACATGATACCGTTATTTCATATAAAGAAAAGGTAACGAAGCTTGAACAGAGACTCCACTTGAACACTTAAATTAGTATTCTTGCGGCTTCATGCAATTAATCCAGTGTACCTTTCCAAACAATTTATAAGGTTCTCTTTCTTCCAAACCAGTAGCTGATAGATGTGTTATTTTAAATCTTTTACCGATTCTAAAATGTTTTTCTTTGTAATGGGGAAAATTAGATTTGGAAAAGAAAAGCAAGAATATGTAAAGCTCCAAATCTGTGGATTATATTTTACAGAAGAAATGTCAACTATGAGCGGATGGGAAATACAAAATGGCTACTTTCTTGACTGTGTGGAATCCTTAGAGAGCATTCTAACTCAGCTGCCGCCATTTGTCGATTTCCTTTGATTGTTGCGTTCCGTTTCTTGAAGGATCTTCAGAACGCGTATCATTTTAAAGGGTTTCCAATTCCAAGGCGTCAATACTGTATCTTTGCTTTATTTTGCTCATTTAATCATTTCCGAAATACTTCTTTAGAATTCCAATATTCTCTACGGACAAATTCCAAGCAAAATTTCGCGCCGATTCTCTATAAAGTCTATGTGTGGTCAGAAAATATAAAAGCTCAAAATATGCTGTCTTACTGCAGACTGAAAAGTAAATTGTCTGAGCAAACAGTAATTTCGAAATTACAGCAAATGGTGCTAAAGATGAGATGAAATTGTGTGAAGATTGGAATCAAGACTGAATCTAGATTGTCAGTTTCGCAATTCAATATGAGTTTTTGAGTACACACACACACACACACACACACACACATATATATATATATATATATATATATATATATATATATATATATATAATGAAAATATATGTTCAAACCAAAGAAAAAATATTTCTCAAATACTTTTAGTTTTATATTTAAGTCTGCTGCTGAGTGAATTCAATATTCGCAAAATCTTAGGAGCGGAAAAATAAAAGAACACTTAACGGACATTTTTTTTATCAATCAAAATCTTTGTCATATATAAATGATAATAATTTAATTACACAATTTTCCGTTAAAACCCCTTTCATGATGGATGCATTTTGCCACAATTCTACTCAGGTGGTATTTTCTATTAATCCTCACCAACGTAATAAAGTCCCTAAGACGCTAGGGGTTAATGAATGTTAAAGAATACGATAAAAATATAATATTAAAGAGAAAGGAAATAAAAGAACAAAACAGAAGTTACGACTGTCATTGCATTTACAGCTTTGACGGTCTAAGTTGATTGGGCAACAAGAAGCCCGAAGAGATTTCCACAACTGAGAAGTGAGATAGAAGAAACGGTTGCATAGAACTTGGGTTACGGGATTTGATATAAAACACTGTATCTGTTGAAAAATTCGTCCAAAATATCATGACATTTCAATTTGTGAAGAAAACCAGAATGTTAAAACTCTATCAAATACACTCGAGCTATGCAAAGCAACAGTTCGACCATCCTGAGTATGACGATAAACTACATCCACGTCCTGGGTAAGACGATAAACTACGTCCAACAGCAAGGCCTCAGATCAGGAGGTTTTGAGGAGCGTGGAACAACCTCTTAATTGCTGCTGTTCCCAGGTCCACCCTGACCCGGGGTGGTAGCACCTATTAGGGTCCCATCTATGGGCAAATAGTTAAACCCCAAACTGGGGTCAAAACAATATGAAAGTATGAAAAATAGGTTTTAATATCAGAAATACTTTGTGTTGTGGTAGGATCCACCTAATTTGGAGTACCGACGATATAAATATGGTTGGTACCGGGAAGACAGGGAGGCGAATCAAGAGATCCAACTAGAGACTCTGCCCGACTGCGACTTAGTCAACACATTCTCCAGGAACGGTCTTCCCAGAAATATACAAAAGACTATATGTAAATATTGTGTACACATTCTTGTTTCAATACATTTTATTCTAAGTACATTTTGTGTTTGCATTATTATTCCATGCAGTAGTCAAGTTTCAACACTTTGTAAAAAGTATTAACAACAATACATTTTTGAAGAAAAATATTAACAGAAATAGATTTTTGAAGCAAAAAAAATATTACCAGCAATACATTTTTGAAAAAAAAACAAAATATTACCAACAATAAAAATTTTGTCGACATTAAATAACCCGTTGTGGTTGATATGCCGTAAAACAAAACAAAGCAACAGTTCGAGAATCACCATTCTTATCTAAATAGTGATAGATTATTTCTGTGTTAATCGTTAATACATCGGCAGTTGACCTCGAGAAGCGAAAGCTATATACAAACGACCGAGAAGAGAGATGTATAACCAATTCTCAGCCAAAAAGAGGTAGGAGGTTAATAGGCAGGTAAAAGATCTGACGGTTCTCCTGAGTTCTTAAAGACTGGAACTATAGAAGAGAATTTCCAACAAAGAGGAAAGAAAGAAGCATCAAGCTGGAGCCAATTCATTTTCCTCATCTATTAACGGCTGTTGTATAGATACAATCAAGTCTATATGATATGTCAGAATCTAGTTTAGAGATAATAGCAGAAATCATGGATGGGGTTATATGCATATCATTCAATAGACACTCAGTTCTAAGCAGAAAGTCAGGCAAAGATCCTGAAGATGAGTTATGAGTAGAAATTGGCAATAATTTACGGGAAAAAAACATTGATTTATCAACAAATGTTAAAACCTCAAATTGAGTAGTCAGAAGAGGGATAAGATACTTACTTTTATTTCATACACTATTACAGAACAGCTAATATTCAGGTGAACACATACTATTACAGTGCCGTCAGTAATATTAACAATTAAAAAGATCATGTCGATGGAAAAATCCAATGCAAACATTATGCATCCTATGACATTGTGCGTATGTACAATACATTACGTAATGCTATTTTCCAAGCGATCCTGATAGATAGATAGATAGATAGATAGATAGATAGATAGATAGATAGATAGATAACATTAAGTGTGTATTTTTTATATGTTCTGTAACTGTATCCGATAATCCGATGGATATTGGATGGGTTTTATGATCGGTTCTACGGCTTAACTCGGTGAAATAAAATTAGTCTGCATGTATAATCTGACATGTGTACGAGCATGCGAAAATGTAACTGATGTTGACACTGTTTCATTTAGGGTAATAAGCTTTCTTTCCGTCTAAACTGTAAAAATTGACATTTTATTGCCTAGTTTGTTGACAGCTATACGCATATTTCCAGAGATAATCAGGGAAGGTGCATTGGGCTTTGCTGTTAACAGCACAAACAATAGAATTTGCAAGATGTTTTCGAACTGCAATTAATGCAATCTGTATACACTTAGGGCGTAAGACGAGGTTGTGTTTTCACAGCGGAGTTATTCAACATTTGCGGTGAGTACTAAGAGTACTATAAATTCAATCAGAATTTATTATTGGTAGGCAAATTCTAAACAATAAAATATACGAATATTAAACAGCAGTGGAACGAATCCTGTAGGAACTCCTAGACAAGGCAGTAAAAGAAAGCAGGAAACAAAAGATTAAATATCAAATGTAAGAAGAGAGAATTCACGGTTATCATTAAGATGAACAGCCCAAGAAGCGAGCTACGATTTTCAGATGTTAAAATGAAGCCAGTATAGAAATTTAAATATCTCGGAAGTGTTTCCGAAAAGAGGAAATGCGACACCGAAATCCGAGCCCGCACTGAAATAGAAAAAATGTCTTTCTATCAGGTAAAGAAGGCATTAGAAAAAGAGAATTGCATTAGAAACAAAATAAATATTGCTGTGTTGCTATGTAATTTCAGTCCATCTATGTGGCAGTGAATTCTGGACAATTTCCTCACAGCAGAAACGTTTTTTTTTTCTACAGAAGAATGTTTAGAATAAAATGTGTAGAAAATGTGAACAACCTGAATGTTTTGGGAAGAAAAACCAACAACCATTATATATGGAATAAATTCGGAAAGTGACAGTTATAATTTATAGGAGTCTTAAGGTAGCAAAGAAAAGTGAAAAGAAAGGAGTAAGCATCAACTGTAAGAAGACATAATATGCTTTTCAGTATATGAAACAGCCCAAAATGCAAATTACAAATTTGGAACACCGAAATTAAATAAATACAAAAATGTAAATACCTTGAAATTCTATTAGGAGAATGGAAGATATGATGCACAAATAGGAGGGCGCATTGGAGTAGCAAAATATGCTTTCCCAAAGCTAAGGAAAGTATTGAGAAACAGGAAAATTTCATTAGAGACAAAGAAAAGAGTATTTAAGTTTTGTGTAATATCGCTCCTCCTTTATGGAAGCAAACACTAGACAATCTCCTCACAAATGGCGAAGAGACGTGCCACAACAGAAATATGATCTCCAGAAGGATTCTGAGAATTCCATAAATAGAACATGTCGGTAAGCGACGAGGTCTCAGAGAAAATGGAAAGAAAAGTGACATACGCAACATCCGAACGAGACAACTGAAATATATTGCTCATATATCAAAGAAAAATGGTTTGGAAAATTTGACAGTATGAGGATATATTGAAGTCAAGAGAAACAGATGGACGGGGTGAATTACCTGTCTAACGAGTTTATGTAATTGTTTTGTAGAACAAGAATTTATGTGATATAAAAAATAAACAATCTTTTGCATATGAGAAGCTGTGCACAGCCATGTTCGCCTACGTCCTCAAGATGATAAAGTACATAGAAGAAGACCCTTAACGAATACTGACGATAAAACGGACAAGCGAAACACCGAAGAATCTACGTAAGGGACATGTGTAAATGGATAGATGAAGAACGACTGAAAACGATCGTCAAATGAAAACACTGTTGAGAAATACAAAAGAATAGGAAATTGTGAAGACCAATATCAGTCCACCTCTAGGGACGTGCATATAGAGTTGTGCTTATCGGCGTGTCGACGTCTAATTCCAGTTGAAGCCATTGTGTATCATTTCGCAATAATATACTTGGAATTGTATAAATCCATACCCCCTCACAGTTCAGGATTATTAACTCCGTACTTTCGTATGTCAAGATGTTTACAATGACAACTCCTCTGTAATGCAATAGCGGGTTAATGGCGTAGCAAGATACGTGACGCCGTTAAGAAACTTACTTGTTACGGAAAACAAAGCAACAATACCTACAGTGGTGGGTTTGTGGCTCTGTAGTACACAGGACAATCTGCAGGATTCATTTTTAGACCGTGAATAGCAGGACAATAAAATAAAGACATGAGCAACTGATATTTTAACGAGGACTTTATTATAAATAATACATTATGTTGAACAATATAAAATATATTTTCCAATAAATTTTTCAATTAATTTTAAGAATAGGATTTTGCGGTTTATTTATTCAAACTGTACATTTTTCATTATCTAAGATGGTGGATTATTTTCATACCTCTGTCCACGTCTACGGACATCTTTTCTTTTTTAAGTTATGCTCACCAATTGCTAGTCCACCTTCCACACAAAATTTTTATTATTGATTCATTCAGTCATTTTTTTACGTCTTATTAACCCTATGCGATGTATTCAAAGCCAAGAATTTATTTCTTAAATAATAAAGGTTTACTGATACAACTCTTTCTAATTAACGCACAGCTGTAGGAGAAGGGTTGTGTTAATACATTTCCCAGCGGTATTTGTGGAAAAGGAAATAAGGAAACGATCACTACTGGAATTGGAACTTTGTTCTCCGATTAACAATTCCGAACCATTATTCATTACAGCAACCGCACACCCCAGCTTACAACAACTGGTATTCACAAGGTGAAAAAAAGTGGATTCATGCCTTTCCCAAAAGTATTTGCGCGTAAGTGAATGTAAAGATTTGGAACTCCGATTAATAATTCCGAGCCATTACAGATAACACCACCCGCAACACCAAGCTTAAAACATTTACTATTACCCAGCTGTCATCCATCAAGATACTGACGACGTCTCAACGTTGCTTAACTTCGGTGACCGTACGGGAACTGGTGTCTTAAGGTGATGGTGCTAATATTTCTTTTTCAGAAAAATACAAATTCAATCATATAAATCTTACTAATTAACCCATAGCTGACGGGAGAAGAGGGGGATTCATACGTCCGGCTCTCTTATTCCAAGCTATTACCCTTAAAACATCCGCAGCTCCAATCTAGCAGCACATGGTATTCCCAAGCTGTCGTCCATCAAGTTACTGACCAAGTATTCCGAAAGTGTCACACATCAAGTTACTGACCAGGCTCAACGTTGCTTAACTTCGGTGACTGTATTGGAACCGGTGTTATAACGTGACGGTGCCAATATTCTTTTATAAAAAAACAAATATTTTAATAAATTATAAACTTCCTGGATGTTTTTTGTTTTCCTTTTTTCCCCATTTAAATCTGAATAGAATTCGTCTCCTGATTTTATTAGACTTCACTCATACTTCTCTTTCTTATTTGGCAAACAATCACTTTTTTTACTCCTTTGTCTGTTTTGTAATTATCACCTGACTCATCGAAAATATTTCTGTTGCCTTTTTCCATCTTTTTCTCTTTCATCAAATTAATCAAATCTTACATTTTATATCTCTTATGTTTCCATCTGAATATCAGCTAATTACTACTTATTCCAGATTTGTTAATTTATTATTACTTTTTATATTAAAACTGCTCTTTTTTTCAACAAACATACATTGTATCTCATAGCATAAATATTTTCATTATCATTATCGCATTGCTAAAAATCTGGTGAAGTTACTTGTAATACTCATCATCGAATAAAGTTTCTTGTGGTTTGATTTAAAAAAAAATCAAAGTAAAGGGAACAAAATTGAAAGGCAAAGATCAATTCATAGATTTTTCGACTAAGAGAAAAATTTCATAAAAAGGATAAGCAGTGACAAAATGTTGAAAATTAAAATTTCTTTTGTATTTTGGCTGGATTCACACGGACACAAACGTTTTTATTTTTACCGTAATTCCCCATGTATAATACGCATTTTTCAAAAAAAAAAAATAAGCAAAATTAGGGGTACGTATTATGCACAGCTACAAAAATATTTTAAAACATTTTCCTTACATAGATCGATTTCTGTTTCGAAATGACGCCTCACTACAAACGTAGCATAATTTGACATTACCATTAGGCGATTGTGACCCCATAATGATATCAAATACAATCACATGTACTTAACAATATTTACAAATGCAAAATAATATAAGAAGTATCATAAAACTAGATTAGAATAATATTATTCTATATTTGAAACCATTTTTAATAAGAGTAGGAAACGCTGGCCATAATGAAATTGGAGAGGTACAATTTATAAGGTTTGATTACCAAAGACAAGGTGCGTATTATTCATGAGTACAAGCATTTTTTCACATTTTCAGAACAATTTTAGGGGTGCGTATTATGGATGAAAACGCATTATACACGGGGAATTACGGTATTTCAATTACTGAAAAAAATATGAAACCAATATACTGACTTAAAAGATTTCCAAAATGTAAAATCGATTTTAAAAATACAAGGTGTTGCCACACGAGACTAATTTAAAATTTTGCTTTTGAAAGATGTGTCTAAGAAGTCTCTTAGTACATGATGTTAACTGCCGAGACGTTGTACCTACAATGTAAAACTCATTAGATGGTTGGTTAGATATCAATATTACATAATTCTTGAATCAGAACTCGAGAATTATAATTAAAGCAATTTTAGCAATTTATCAATGTGTTATGTATCGAAATATCAATTTAGGTTTTACAGCTGTGCTATGAGAGAAACATAATTAAATTTAATTCACACGCATATCAATAACTTTAGAAACAAAACATATATGACTTTAGAAAGAAAAACATTTCCAATTGCAGCTGAATGACACTGCGTGAGCGATCTTATGAGTACTATTTTGAACAGTGATGAAACCGTTCTAATAAACCCTCACTGAATTCTAATTGTAAGCATTTCATCCCCGGTGATAATTTCTTCAACCAAGTAAAAACTGGTTGAAATGATGTTTCATGTTGAAATTACAATGGCGTGTTATTATTCAACTATTGTGTTACAAAAAGAATATAATTTAATGTGGAACATTTGTTAAGTAGATTGTACAATATGACAATATTGATTACCTATAACTTACTGATGTTGTTAGCAATATATATAGCAAAATATATATAAATAGCAATATATAAATATATATATATATATATAATAAATTAATTGATTTAAAATATGTTTTTCGCTACACAGTGATAACCATGTTTCAAGAATGGAAGCTAAAGCCTTCGAATTTAATTTTGTTATTAAATTAAAGACATTAGTTCCATTTCCTCGTCAAGCGACCAAAATTCGCTTAACGAAGAAATGGAACTAATGTCATTAATTTAATAACAAAATTAAATTCGAAGGCTTTAGCTTCCATTTTTGAAACATGGTTATCACGGTGTAGCGAAAGAAAACATATTTTAAATCAATTAATTTATAATATTAATGCTCTGTAAATTTACATTGAGCACTATTGTGTAAAATTAAAAATATCTATAAGAACACCGGATTTTATATCTTACTGTTCTTTCTTTATATATATATATATATATATATATATATATATATATATATATATATATATATATATACATATATATACATATGTATATATATATATATACATATGTATATATATATATATGTATATATATATATATATATATATGTATATATATATATATATATATAAATGTAAAAGACAATAGAAAACTGTAATAGTTGCCGACGCGTTTCGTCCGATGTAGACTTTTTCAAGGCAAAAACGAAATGCATTATTAAACAATGTAACTAAAAATAATAAATCAAAATGTCCTTAGAAATTGGAAGAATTTAGAGAACGCTATTTTCATACTGTTAACTGAAAATTACGACAATTACTGTCACGAGTGGAGATATTGTTTGTATTACAGTGTTGACGGATTCAACTATTTTCTTTTCATTTGATACTGTTCTGTAAGTTTGTTTGGGAGAGTAGTAATTCTGTTTAGAAAGGTAGAATAGGGGAAAAGCCTTGGCGTAGATTGATATATATATACACACACATATATATATATACGACTGACATGAGGTATTCCAATTTTTGACACTATTTACATTGTTCCAACTGTTGTCCTCATCTTTGTTGGCATATTCACGATGTTTCGGCCGTTGTACGCTCTGGTCTTCCCCAAATATTTAGAATTTTTAACTGAACCGTTTATTTCGTCCACATGGATAGATTATTCTAATTCCCCGTGCCATAACTCTTGCAGGTGTCTCAGTTATCTCCCTTGCAAGTTTTTGTTCACCACTACGGTCACCAGAATTTGAACTCACAAGTCT
Source organism: Acanthosepion esculentum (assembly GCA_964036315.1). Taxonomy (NCBI): domain Eukaryota; kingdom Metazoa; phylum Mollusca; class Cephalopoda; order Sepiida; family Sepiidae; genus Acanthosepion; species Acanthosepion esculentum. The sequence goes on along the minus strand of OZ038490.1, from coordinate 102,643,917 downwards.
TTAGGTCAAGTCACTGGTTCCAACCAACACTTTTATCCACACTGCCATGTGTTCTCTGTGGACATCAGTGTGTGAATTTGGGGGACTTATAAATTAATGTCTCAGTAACAATTCTTTTTTTCTTTTTTTACCAGAGCTCATATTTCAATTTTCTTTGTTATTATTGCTTTCCCGAGCCCACCGTATTACTGGTTCCCATATTGTATGCATGTCTATGTCTGGCCGGCTTAAGAGATCTTTGTAACCTTGCATATGTGCTGATTCTTTAAATTTTCGTGTTTTCCAGAGATATTCTCCGTCTGTTATTTCACCCTTACGCCACGGGTGGGGGTGATCTCTCTTTTCCCTCCATATGTGACAGCTACGACTGATTTTTCTATTTCCCCTCGAGGTACGATTTTACAATATTTTTGCAGTCTCATCTTAAGGGGACGGTCTGTTTCTCCTTTATACATCTTGCCATAGCTGCACGGGATGGCGTATACAGAGTCTTTACTCGTGTTCTCCTCTATGGGGGGGGGGGTCTTACACGGAAGAAGTGTCTGCGAAGTGTTGAATCACTTTTGAAGTTTAACCTGATGATATAGAGACCATAGATATTTTGTATTTTTCCGATAATCCCTTCGCATAGGTTAGAGAGACCGAGGCTGTTTTCTGAGTGTTGCTATCTTCCTGTACCTTTCTATCCCAGTTTGTCGGAGAAACTGACATATACCAACATTGTATGGTACTACTTATACTGACCATTTCTTATTCATATATCTCTGGGTCACCAACTATGACTTTTGCTCAACGTTGTAAACAGCGGATGATCTACACACTATAGCTTACGGGAGTTGAAGTTGAGGTATTGTCTGCTGAATGTTGGCTCGAGTTATACGAATATATTGAATCCATACTGTGTTTGATATATTAGTACATACAGGAATGGTAGTTTTCGTTTACTTTCTCCATTGTAAACTGTATCGATGATTTTATTGAGTTCACATGCTCCAGTAGTGGTGTGGCCGGAGTAGGAATGTGTCATCTACGTATCTCAACCACAGTGTTGCTTTTAATGATGTGGATTTTAATGCTATTTCTACGAAGTATTCCATGTTCATGTTTAGCATTGCTGGTGATAAAGGCGAGCCCATTGCTATGCCTTCAACCTGTCGATATATGTTTCATCCCATTCCGACGTGTGTTGTTTGTGCATAGAAAGCCAGCATCTGCATCAGGTTATCTATTGGTATAGTAGTCCGTTAGCCTAGGAATGAATGCAAGATAGTGCCTCCTCCGTGGATACCTTGGTGAACAAACTCACCAAACACAGGCTCATCATATGCTTATATTGGATGGGAGCATCTTTGATTATTTCCACGAAGTGGGTAGAATTTCAGAGTTCGAAGTTAACTTTCCTATTAATGGGTCAATTATAACCACAAGGAAGTAACTCAGAAGGTGGCATACACAGCCTTGGCAGTTAACAATTGGCCTAAGCGGAATACAGTCTTTGTGAATATTGAACTCGTAGGTTGCATCGTATATGTGAAGTAGCTTGGTGTAAGGCTTCAAGAAGTGTCAGCAAAAATAAACATGTCTCGGTTCTTTCCTTCGTTTTTGGAATGTGTATTGTTTTTTATTCCAACGCCTGTTTAAATTTCGCTGACAAATTTTCCATCCTCAATTTAATCATTTCATATATATTTAAACTTCAAAAAGTGTTAGATTACCACATCCCCTATTCGTAGGTTGCATCGTGGGATTTTTGCTGACAACCATACATTTTGTATTCTTACAACTGTTGGGTAGTACCTTTTTCCTGATTTATTTTATTATGTCTCGGAGATCCTGTATTTTTTCTTCTGCGTTTGACATGAACAACGTGCCATCTTTTAGAAGAAATCAATATGTTTGTATTGGTCGTGAAGTTAGTATGTAATTACTTAAGCCTAATTGGTATAAAATTGATATTGTTGACGTTGTTGACATAGTAAATTGACAAGCTGGAATGATTTAAACAAATTCCTAGATTTTGACCCTTGTTCTTGATTAGGATCTACAACAGTTTTTTTCCTTTTTCATTTTTAGATCTTCCTTTACTCTAGCTAGCATTTCTAGTGAGGTCATCCAGTTTTTCTGTATATTCCGTTTCGTCCATCACGACAGTCGAATTGCAGTATGAGCAATATCTGGTTGGTTACAGAGACAGTGTTTATAAGTCTCCAAAATTCATGCATTGATATCAACAATGATATATGGCCCAGTGGATAAAAGCGTTGGTTGAATCCAGGGAATTTATCTAAAGGGTTCTGAGTTCAATACCTGGCTACAGTTGAGGTGCAAAAATCTTGGAGAGTTGTGTTAAAGCGAGAAGACTGAGACAGCCGGAAGAGGCATGTCACGTGGAGCTAGAACAATATACCCTGGTTAAAGAGTTCAGTTCGAAATTCCACTCTCCTGAAGAAGGCCGAATCGTTGTGGATATAACAACAAAGATGAAGAAAACAATCCGAACAATGTAAATATTCATAATAATTGCAACACCTCATCTCAGGCATGTATATTTTAGTTCTGTTATGGAAAATACTCTTAATTCCTGCCCTATAAAGATATTGAGGGCAACCTTGTACTAAGTTCGACTCAAATGAATTCGGTTATTAAACTTATTATCAGCATGCATCTTGTTTTTATTACAAAGCCTTAGCGAAGAGATGTTCGGCATTTCTAGCAACAGCAAGATTTGAATTTCTTTTACGACGGTAGGTTGAAAAGTTCATAGGCTGACTATGAGGTTGTGATACTGGAGCTATAAAATCTTGCATGCATTAATTTCAAATGCAATTATTAAAATGATTTTTATAAAATTTTATAGCTCTGTCATCACTCCTTCATAGTCAGCCGATACACTTCTCAGCCCACATTCGTGTCTTCGACGCAATATTTCCTGTACGCTAAACAAAATAGAAGACTAGATTTTCCCATGAGTTGATTTTTTTTAAAAAAATGTTATTGCTTTTTATTCCGTTATGTTTTACCTTTAAGCATAAAATCGAGGAAAGAGAGCATTGCTAAAATCAAAGGATAAAAATACGTATAAAAAGAAAAGAAAATTTAATTACCTATCTAAATACATTTCTTTCATTTTTAATACTGTTTCATGCATGTTTGTGTTTATTCATTATTCTCCTTTACTCATCCAATGAGTCATGGTTATCGAAATCGCGGAATTTGTTTAAATCATTCTAGCTTGCCAATTTACTAAGTCAACCACGTCAACAATATCAATTTCATCCCAATTAGGCTTCCGTAATTAGATACTAAGTTCACGCTCAATACACGCATTTTGATTTTTTCTAAAAAAAATTATGAAAATCCATAAAAAATTAAATTTACAACCATTCAATAAACTTCAATATCAACAAATAGAGGAGAGAAGTGTTTTCAGCCTGGAGAACTTGCGTAAGTTTAGAATGTCTCTTGTCAGCGGATTTATACAACCTCTACAGCGAGGCTATCCTAAGGGAAGTAGATGTCCTACCAGGATTTATAATCGCTGGAAGAAATCATAACAATATAAGATAAGCAGATGAAACGGTGTTTATGTCAGACACTGAAGAAAAGACACAGGATCTCCGAGACATAGTTAAGGAAAGCGGGAAGAAGGTACTACCCAACAATTGTAAGAATACAAAATGTATGGTTGTCAGCAATGATCCCACGATACGAAATACGAATTGGAGATGTGATAATCAAATAATTTTTGAAGTTTAAATATATATGACATTTTTAAATTGAGGAGGGAAAATTTGACATCGCTCTAAACACGCGTTGGAATAGCAAAAACCCGCATTCCAAAAACGAAAGAAAGTGCTAAGAAGCTGTTTATTTTTGTTGAAATATCAGTCCTCATCTATATTCCCTCACATATGGAAGATTCGAAGTAATATAAATGTATTTGTAGAGAAAGATACTGAGGATATCACTGGCATTGCTTCTGAGCAACAAGGGAATTTTAAGGAAAATTGAAACAAAAAATACACTTATAGTAAAAATCAAAAAAATACATTTGAACTTTCCGAGACACATTAGAACGTCGCAAGCTCTCATGGCGCAACGAAGGCAAAAATGTTTCTGGGAAGCAGCGAATTACATATTTTACAATCTTATGTAAATGGAAGACAGAACAGTGAGTGAGGGAGATGGCAAAAAAACAATCATTACACAGTGTTGCCCAAAATAGGAGATTAGGGGGAGCCATGATTGCCTATGTCCTGAAATAGGAAAGAAACTAGAAGATAGTCAGAGACATCGTTGATCGAATTAACTTAGGTGGACACGTTTAAGTATCGCCAGAATCTTACTTATTTTAAAATTGTTTCAAACTTTTGGATGAGTTTCAAGTTAGAAATTGTGATATAACATGAATATTAAAATTAAGAAATGCGTTAAGGGCATATTACTTAGAAATATATGTATTATAAATAGAAATAAAACTGTTCATTTTTTATGGTATTAAGAATTATGCAATTAATATATCTAATATTTGGGACAGTGTGAAGGCAAGAGGGACAGTAGAAAAGGACACTTAAAATAATTACTGAGCTTAAGTAAATGAATGACGGAACAGTGTTTAGGAGAAATGTGAAAAAGACACAAATTATTAAGAGCTACAAACGACAGAAAGGTGTGGAAGGCTATGATCAACTATGTCCTGAGAGAACTCGGCAAAAAAATGAAGAGGAACAACTGCAACAACAAACCACCACCACCACCACCACCACCACCAACAACAACAACAATAATAATAATAATAATAATATATGGACGCGATTGGTTATAACGTTCGCTTTCTGTTTATGAGACCTGCGGCAATGAAAGTGTGAAATACATTTTAACACTTCACAAATTCGGAGTAAGGTGCCAATAATCCGGAGAATTTCAAGGTGACAATTCTGTTTTCAGAATCCGTGAAATTCAAAGCAACAATAATGTTTTCAACCTCCAGCATATGATTAAACACATAATCGCGATATGGATAAGATTGCTACCGATGTCTCAACGAAAGCATTTCAAGCTGCAATGGTTTCAGCGGAAAGGAAATTAATCAAAAACAAATATTGCATATGCAAATGCAATTTGACGAATTCATTGGTTAAGTTTGATTTAATTTCTTTCTTTTTTTTACCTAAAATTTTCTTTGCACTGTAAATTGCAAACTTTAATAAACCGAAACCAAGTAATTAAAAAATAGAATGCTTTGAAACGGAAGTGTCAAGTGGTTTTCTTAATTAATTCTTTAAAAAAAATAATGTAAAATGATTTATACAGAAAATTATATTTTCAGAATCAACAAGAAACACATTCAACCAAAAGAAACAAAGGGTTGCTAACTGTTGGCATGTATAAACCGATATATATATAAAGCAGAGGACGTGTGTGTATCTGTCTGTCTGTGTGATACCTTCTCCCAAGAGATCCATCCAACCATGTTCATGTTGCCTGTTTTACCCCTTCATATAATCGGCAAACTTCGATTGACGAGATACTGTCTGCTTCTGTTATATCAGAATCTGCATTAATTCAAAATGTTTTTTTTAATGTAAATACTTCCAAAACATTTTTATGTTTAACATTTTTTTATAGATACAAGTATTTAAGTAAATGCTCTGTTTATAATAAACAGTATTAAATAACATTTACCCGCCTGATAATCAGAGAAAAATATCTTTAAATAATTGTTGGACTTTGTCCATTTCATAATGTGTGATGTCATTTGTTTACATTTGATACGCCCTGAGCACTTATGAATGTACGTGAGAGATTCATGGAAGATTGAAGTTTGTAAGCAGTAAAATTTGACCTTGCCAAGCGAACGTTCCTCTGTGGCCAAATCGGTAAAGCCAAGCTAAATGACGGTTCCGTATAGGATACAGGTTCGAATCCTGTCGGAGGACGAATAATTTCTATGAGATTTTCTCGGACATTGAGGCCGGTAAATGTTATTTGATACTGCTTTATTATAAACAGAGCATTTACATAGGTACTTGTATCTATAAAAAGAATGTTAAACATAAAAATGTTTTTAAATAATTGTCGGACTTTGATCATTACAGTACTTTAAAGTAATTGAAGAAGAGAGCTCTGTTATATCTAAACATGATGCTGTTTTTGCTCCATTCTAATTGAACGCATTTGTGACCGACCAGCTTGTTATTGCTGCTAGTATATATATATATATATATATATCTTGGCACTAGGAATGTCCAAATTCTCCAGAACAACAAGTCAGCACCAGAAAGAAAATCAGCTCTGTTCGCATTGGAGCTAAAGAAGTACAACATTGATATAGCTTCACTGACAAGTAACCATCAGTCGACTACAATAAACGAGACAGCAAAATAAGAAATCTAATAGTGTTCCTGTTGCACTTGGATACAATACATTTTCCTCTACTGTTGGTGGCCTTTTGTGCAATTCCCGAGCCGATCTCAAAAGTCATGCCCGTCATAGGCATGCAGTTAATTAGTTCGTGGTCGTCGGAACCTCATACGTCGAACTCGACGGGAGAGTTCATCATACATATATATATATATATATATATATATATATATATATATATATATTGCGAGAGAGTAAAAGCATTTCAACAGAAATGTTCGCATCATGAATCGGTTAACGCTTAACTTAAAAAAAATAAATGTTTAGAATGAAATTGATCAGGATATTCCTCACCTCACGGTTTAAAAAATTTCATCACGCTCTCATGATGTTCATTCGAAGTTATAGAAAAACTCCCACAACTGTTGCTACCCAAGGATAGAGTGACCGACCCGTCTTTCTATTTAACTCATAGTTAGGATTACCAAAATGGTCCATACGTTTCTTCGATCCTCCAAATCTATAAATCAACCATTGGCCCTTGTATGGAGTATTGCTGCCATATATGGTCTGGAACCCCTGCTGTTTGCCTCAGGGTTCTTGATAAGATCCAGACACGGATATGCAATTTAATTGTCCCTGATCTGTCATCTCGTCTGCAGTCGCTCTCTCACAGACGCGTCGTTGCCTCGCTCTGTCATTTTTACAAATACTTTCACGGTAATTGCTCCGATGAGCTGCTTTCGCTGGTTCCCAGGCCTCACGCATTTAAGCGTCCTACGAGGCTGGCATCCTGTTCCCATACCTTCAGCGTTGAAACCGTTAGATCTAGACGTCTCTACTACTGCAATAGCTTCATGTCTCTTACATCTCGCCTGTGGAACTCCCTTCCTTATTCCTGTTTCCCTGACAAATATAATCTCCAACTATTTAAGTGTAACGTCAATCGACATCTCCAGTTGTCTTGATCTATCCACTTCCCTTCTGCACATCCTTTCCCCTTTCATTCCTATCTGCTCTTGCTCCAAATCTTCTGTAACCCGCTTGCCTTGATCGATCCACTATCTTTCTCCACATCCTCTCCTTTACCACTCCTATCTGCTTTTCCTCCAAACCTTCTGTAACCCCTTGCCTGCTAGTGGCTTCCAGCCTTGCTTGGGGTGAAAAGCTTAAAAAAAAATTGAACCCTGCTCGCCGAATTTACTTTCCGACAGCAGTTACTCTACTCGCACCGTTTATGTTTAATACCGGATCACAACAGAGGTGAACCAAACTTGGAGATTTGAACTAAAGGGAAACATCTGGAAGACGCATGGGACGTGTAACTAGAAGAATCTACCCCGGTGGACGAAATAAAGGGTTTGGTTTGAAATTCCAATCACCTAAAGAAGGCCGGAGCGTACAAGGCCCGAAACGTTGTGAATATGTCAATGAAGATGGGGTAAAAGTCTGAATAATGTAAATAATTTAAGTAATCATAATACCTCAGATATAATACTAGACATATAGATTAGATTAGAGATTGTTTTCTAACAGTCATCACATACAGAATCAACTCTCTGGTCGATGGTAGCTTCATTACCATAGCATTTACCTTAAATATCTCAAATGTATTTTACAAGATAGGGCATAGTTTTGCTATTGAAATTCACTACCTTTCGCTTCTCTGATAGTTTTTCATGCAATTATAAAGTCGTTTCTCTCCTTTGTGTCTATAAATGCAATTGTGAAGGCCCAATCTTCTGAAGCCTATGCGATCAATGCAATCGACTGAAAAGGCTCTCACATCTCTTTCTGCCTTTTATAAACACTCTGCCTGGGGACATTCGCAAATCATGAGTAAACATATTTACTGATGATAACACAGTTTACAGACCAACCTTCAAACATTAATATATTCGGAGGTTTACAGATTATCTCTACTGCTTTTAACAGCTCGACAGTAAAAAACCGGGTTTTAACTTTCAATTCTTCAAAGATCAAGCTCGTTTGCTTTCCTCGTCAGCGGTCAGACGTTCGGTTTTCTTCAGTCACCATAAGTGGTTGCACTCTCAATATATTTATAAATCACTCGGAGACGGTATTATGCTTATGCCCAATTCGCGGTATTTTCTGCTGATTTCAAAATAAATCTACTGTAAGAAATATTGTGTAAACCAAACACCGGTTGAAATCAAAACATATATCCTTTAATGTCATTTCTCGGAAAGGTGCTAATTATGCGGTTAGGGACAGGGTACTGTAATTAATACTATATTGTTAAGCATAGAATAGATATCTATTGTAGGGAGGGTATAGTTGGGTAAATAAATATTATCCGAGGCGATATTATAATAATTTCAAAGCATGTATTTCTACCAAAATGAAATGCATACATTCATCGAAAATTAGACATTTTCCATATGATTTTGTCAAAGCATTCATGGCGATCTAATTTAGAATCGCCGAAATACTTTTAAATCGTAATTAAGTTTTTCATGTCAAATTAATACTTATTTTTAGTTAAATAAGATTATTTTGTTTAGACAGAAATTGCGGAGCGAAATACGTTTTATTTATTTTTTAACTCTGATGTTACACACACACACACACACACACACACACACACACACACACACACACACACACAGATACTCTCACACGTGTGTGTGTGTGTACAAATTCTCAGATAGAGTGTATCTGAAAATGAGACAAACTGAATAAAAAGTGACAAGAGAAAAATATTCTTAGGCAAAGAATTTCATCCTCATAGGTACATTATCAACGCAATGTAGGATTTATTTTGCTGCACCTGTTTATATGCAAAAGGCGATTATGCCATTGGTTTTTAAAGGATTCTTTAAAATTTTATACCGTCCATGAAAGTTCATCAGGTGGTTGAAACGTCAGTCGAAGCATGTGGAGGGCACAAAGGGTTCTAATTCGAAATCTGGCAAAAAGTAAAGTGAGCAAGTAATATTCAGGATTTTTTTTATTTATGAATATTATGTAGATTGTGATTAGATTGTTATGACCTGGGATGAATGTATATTCTGTACGTCTTCAAAGGCATGAGCTGATGGATTTACCATTTTTTTTATTCTTTTTCAACAACTTTGTTTGTCATTCATTCAATAAAGATGAGATTGGAAAAAAAACTTATCAGAATATAAATCTACGCCCTGTGTTTTTATAAAGTCCCACAGAAGACGAAACACGTCGGTTAAGAAGAGTTTTCCTTCTGTCTATTTTTATTCATATATATATATATATATATATATATATATTGAACGTTCTTTTTATAGATACAAGTATTTAAGTAAATGCTCTGTTTTATAATAAACAGTATTAAATAACAATTACCGACCTGAATGTCCGAGAAATTTTCATAGAAAATTTTCGTTCTCCGACAGGAATCGAACCTGTATCCTATACGGAGCCATCGGTTAAGGCACATCACGCGAAATGCCTTCTCGGCTGTGGTTGGGTTCTTCCCCTTTACCAAACCACTGTCTACGACGCTTAACATTTCAATAAAAGATCCATTTTTCGTGGCCAGTCACAAGTCTATCCAAAAAAGTTGAAACAAGTTGGCGAGAATGGAGAGAAGAGCAGATGTCAACTCTGGATTTGAGGTTGTTTTCAGACAATTCACGAGGCGCCCATTTTCCAAGTTTAGGAACTTTTCCAAGTTGTTGAAGATGACGATGAACAGTTGTATGGTTTGAACTGAGAACCACTGCCCTTCCTCAACTGATAAAGCAGGATTTTCTTCATGGGCTGCTTCAAGAAGCTTTTCATCAAACTCAACTGGACGTCCGGTTCGACATGTTCAAGGGTGAAATCTCCACCTCTGAATTTTGCAAACCATCTTCTGCAAGTTCTTCCATTCACACATTCCTCTCCATAAACTGAGTGAATGTTTCTAGCCGCTTCGACTGCTTAGTTTCCTTTCTTGAACTCGTAAAGCATTATGTGCCTCAAATGATAATTGGGTACTTCCATGTTAGCAGGGTTTTAATCAAACAGAATTTAATTTTATTGTTCTCTGAAATAAAATTTGATCGGTTTAAATGCATCTAAACATAAAAATAATGTTCGACTCCATTAGACATTATAAAATACTCTTTAAATTTCGTTCATTTTAACAAAAAGTTAAAATTTGGACAGAACATATGGGATGACCTAATAGATTTGTTTTAATCATTTCAGCATAAGGAAATCAATAAACCCGGTAAAACGCGAATATGTACGAAAAATATGCACACAAAATAAAACATTGTAATGGTGTGAGAACAATGAAGGAAGTGAAATTAAGAAGTAGAAGATAACTATTGGCATTCCATTTAAATTTTTGAAGACCAAAGTTCACTGGAAATCAAGACGCCAGATGAGAGTTCTTAAAGCAAGAAGTGTAAGAGAAGAATGTGTTATTATAGATCTTAAGGTTACATCTTCATATAAATCTAGACAATTGAATATCTGCATAATTCCGACGCCCCACTCATTTCATTACTGATGACGTCATTTGACTTGGATCTTGTGATTATTCGCAAACCTCTATCTCTCTGAGTATGTATTCGCAATCATCTTTTCATTGATATGACACTTGTGGTCGGAAACGATCATTCACAAAATCTTCACAAACTAATGTTGCCTTTATAATCTGGGAATTACCTTAATTTTGGGGGAACGATAGAATGGTTTTCCGTTGCCTTCTTCACTGTTTTCATTTCAAAGTAATCCTTCTTCAAGTTTGTCTGCCACAGATTCCTTCTAATTTTCATATCTGTGAATTACCATTCTGTCTTTGAAAAATAGCGAAGTGGTTTCCGGTTGATTTTTGACGGTTTTTAGTTCAGCCTATTCCATCTTTTATAGTAACTGCCACCAAAATTTACGGAGACCTATCTACTGTGTTATTTTAGACACAATTTGGAATTCATTGAGGGATTCATTTAAATTCCGAGGGCATTCCTACAAATGTGACGTCGCCGGAATTTGAACTCTGCTCGCTGATTCCATTTTAAATACAACCGTTGCACTCAACACACAAAAACAACTCATTTATAGAATATAAAAAAAATAATGTATTGAAATCCTATTTTCATTCTGTTCTGTGGTAAAATGTCTTCTTTATACAAATCTCGATTCTTGATAAACATCTATTACTTAATTTAATTAATCTATTACTTAATTTAATTAATCTATTACTTAATTTAACAAACGGTAAAATTAACCGTTTCCACAGCCGATATTTATTGACTGATTTCTTAGAGTTACTATTGATTGACATTTATTTTAAAAAGTTGTTAAAACATTTTGCAGGAAACGAAACTTCTCAAGTGATCTGTTACCTCTCTGTCTTGTGTGATTTGTTTTGTTTTACGGCACATCAGCCTCAAGAGGTTATTTAATACCAATAAGTTTTTTTTATTGCTGGTAATATTTTTGTTCAAAAATGTATTGCTGGTAATACTCTTTTCTTCAAAAATATATTGCTAGTAATATTTTTTTAAAATGTATTTCTGGTAATATAATGTTTTTTTCGAAAATATATTGCTGGTAATATATATATATATATATATATATATATATATATATATATATATATATATATATATACGTACAAAAATATATTGGTAATAAGTTTTTCCTTTAAAAATTCATAGCTGGTAATATTTTTTACAAAAATATGTTGCTAGTATTAAAACATATTTTTACACTCTCATAGTTTTTTGACCCCAGTTTGGGGGCCAAATAACAGATGCAACCACTCCGGGTCAGAGTGGACCTGGGAACACCAGCAATTAAGAGGATGTTCCATGCTCCTCAAAACTTCTCGATCAGAGGCCTTGCTGTTGGATGTCGTTTATCGTCTTACCCAGGACGGTCTCTCTTCTGTAATGGTGTTACTTTGTTTCCAAGACATTTGCCTATGGTTCTGTGGAAAATGGAACTCTTGATTGCCATATTACATATGTTATCCATTTTACTTGTTGCTGCTGTCGAAGTGTTCAAGTCAAGCGGTTTTTATTATTTGATAAGGCTCTTTGTTTGCAATTCTGGAGCGCCAGTCAATACGTTCTGATTTAAAATCACAGTAGTAAATTCCTTGCATTTACTGATGCACAGATACCTTTGGGAACGGTATGACTTCATCTCATCTCTCTCAGTAATGGTTTAAAAAGTTGGACTGAATGTGTAAAAATATTTCTTACCTCTAAACATGAATGTAATATTTACTTGCCCCCGCCAAAAAAAAAATTGAATATTATTATTCTTACAATGCTACCTACCTTTTGGTTTTAAATAATCCACAAAGGGTTGATAAGCCGTAAAAACCAAATCAATCCCTAAACAATGATTATCCAAATACGTTCTGACTATACCGACGCACACAGGGTAGAACACTCACTATGTAACTAGAAAATATGGAAGAAATGATACTAAATATTATTGCAGATTTAGAACTGAAAAAATAATTGTAATCTCGTCTTTTAGTTAAGCCAGGTTTCGACCTATGAGAAACGAAATTATACGAGTAATCTATGTTGATTTGAAGAATACTTATCCAAACATTGCCGCTAGAATATTTTTCCGTCGTCATTAATTTGTCTAACACAAAATATTTTCTGATCCAATGTATTTTGTCTCTGTCCGTGGCTTTCTTATCGTTCCAGCATTGTTTTCAATCATATTGATGTATAGAGTTTGCTCTATCCATAAATAATAACAGTTAATTACAGTATCAAAAATAATTATAATAAAATAATTATAGCATTTATGATTATCATTAATTAACTCTTTCTAAACCAATGAGAATCGAGTCAACTTTTCTCCTCTGCACATATAAACACGTGATATTCTCTCTATCAGACAAGAAGTTCGGGCGTATAGGTCGTTAACACGTGCATCAACAAAAATGTTATCTCTTTTTTTCCTTTTCAGATCATAATTGTAACATTTGTGTTTTAGCAATAAAAAGAAAATCCCAGACACTTGTATTCTCTAGCTAAATTATATGGAAACCCATTACACACATCTATAAAACATCTTACGAGAAAGACTTCATACACTTTGCTTACACTTTATCTTATCATTCTGTCAGTTTCCGATCTATATTCGGTCTATATATGTCCCTAAACTTACAGTTTTACTCTGCAGTACCGTCTACTCGTTTTCTTGTATCAACGTTATGCTGTTTCTCATTTTCCAAGTATTTTTGTATATATAAATGTTAGAGGCTTTATAATGATTTACTCAAAGGCATAACTCCCCTACAAGGTAATATCGCATGTGATGATGGCGAACAGTTACACTGCCAGAATGACTATATATGGAATGGTGAGGTGAACTTAGTTGTTATTTTCAGTAGCATAGATTCAAACCTTACGGCCCAAGTGGAATCATCGAACTGAGTCCATAATTATGCCTATTTTCACTTTTTCCCCAGAATTGTTGTAGTTATATAATAATGTACACCGTATTTATATAGTAATATACACAGGTTACTTTATTCTTAGTAATTAGTCTCAGAGACAATTGTTATTCTAAGCTAGCAATTTGGGACTATCTTATTGGCAACCACATAGGCTTTGCGGATCACAATGTCAAGATTTTGGCGCTTATAACATCAAATTCAGCCGCTGATTTATTTTTATTTTTTTTTTTATCGTTGGCTATTTGTTGCCGATGCGAGGAACACTTACATACAAGTTTAGCTCAAAACATAACTTTAGCTCAAGCTATGATCATCTTCGACTCAGTACGATCATGACTATTATATCAAAATAGCTAAACTTGATTCAAGTAATGTTCTTTTCTTCCAAACGAATGTTATTGGAAAACGAAGTGAATATCGTAGATTGAAATCAAAGAAACAATGTCTTCACTCAGCCTTGTTCCCATAAAAATTACCCAAGTAATCAGATGAACAATGGCTCCATGGTGCTATGCTTGTAATTGAGAATAGGTTATAGCGATTAGGATTAGTGCCAAATTAATGCGATTTTCGTATTTGTTAGCATCGATGTGCTCACTGTATCTTGGAAAACTCATTAAAATTAAATAGCTCTTAAAGTTCAAGAACTAAAACATAGCGCTCTACAATATCTGAAAAGGCACTGCGCAAAAGGAAAATGGGTTATATCATGGAGCAATATCAATGTTGGCAAGCCATCCAAACCCATTCGAAATATAAACAGATGTTTTAATGTCTCTAGCTTTAAATAGCCTTCTCAATAATTTCATCTACCAGATTTCTATATCCCAAATCCAAAAAATAGAAATATATATTTCGTGTACACTTTACAAACTGGAATTGATTTATCTAAGTAAAAATCATGGTGAAAAGATATATAGGGGGATTCTTCTTATTCGCGAAAACATTTTTACATAACTATTTTAGTCATCAAAATAGCAAAATAGAAAAGAAGTTCTGAATAGCAAGGATATTTCATTCGTATCTGTCTGTGCAACACCAAATGACGCCAACCAGAAAATAATAAATATGGAAAAAGCCCCCAAAATACACTCCCTCGCAGTGGACTCTTATGCACAGATAAAAATAACGGAAATTCAAAAATAAAGTTGTATTTATCAAAAAATCCTAGATTAGATCCAACCGTTTAAAAAGATCGATATTTAAAACTGAAAATTCCTGGCATCTAGATTCTATTTAAATCTTTGACAAAGAAAACCTTTCGCAAATGAAATTATATTTGACATTTATTTTTTATTCCGTTTCCGTTTGAAGTATTCCGCCTTGCTGTATCTTTATACAAGACAGATCAGGGCCGAATAAATTACTGCCATCATTATTTTCGCACATTCCAGCCTTCGAAATCATGTATGTTGTCCTGTGGAGGAATAGTTATTTTCCACACTACAACCTCTTTCCCCGAAGACACAACGTTGAATGATTCTTGTTTACCTATAGACGGCAAATTCTCAGACGGTCTTCATTTTTTTATTTCCTCTAATTTAGATCTTTACAGCTTAGACACACTATGCTATTTCCACGGAGTCGAATCATTCTTATTTCCTCCGTGTTCGAACTGAATGAATGAAATTCCTCTTATATCCCCAAGAACTACTTCACTTCCTTTTCTAAGACACTTTTCACACACTTGACTGTCACATACTATCTTGAGGGGTTCTCCAGTCTTGTAATGCGTGAAGTTTAGTAAGAAAATATCTATGCTATTTTGAATTATGTGTAGGTAAAAGTGCTGAGGAGAGAACTGATTCAACATAAGGTTTTTTCTCTCGATATCGTACTTCATGTTTCTCTTCATCTCTTTGTCTATCTGTCTGTCTGGCCCCCTCCTCTCTCTCTCTCTCTCACACACACTCTCGCTCTCTCTCACACACACACACACATTGTCGTTCTAACACCTTTTTTGGTCTTTCGTCCTCAAAGTTTTTTGCCTTATAATCATTCGTCATACATTATATAGAAGAATGCAGATAATACCACGGACATAAGTGAACAACTTGTAGGTTTTAGCAAAAATTAGAACAAAAAGACACTTTTGCTTAGGATTAGAAAAAGACAGGAAGAATGTCTAGCGCACAAAACGGGAAAAGAAGTTTTAAGGGATTAGACACTCACAGGACATACTGAAGGAAGGATGGAGACAGCAAGTAAAAGGCAGGATCGAGACAGCAAGTAAAAAATGACGAGCTTGTGTAAACAGATAACATAAACTGAACAAGGAGAGATACTATGGCCACAAATATTGCTCAGATCTACACAATAAATGAAATTATAAGTCGTCAGGATTCACCAGGTCATGAAGAGACACGATACAAAAAATATATTAAAAAACCATTAAGAAAAATTTAGTATCTAAAATGGAAAATTCTGGAGTCTAACATCTGTTCAAATCTTTGACAAAACCGAATTTTTTGTAATTGAAATTTTGATATATGTTCTCATATATCTGTCGGGTATAATACAATCTCTTTGCCATTCTGATTCTTATGCATGAGAAATTATTCAAAGCACAGTCTCTGGTTCCGTCTACCTATGTCTATCCATTTTATCTAAGTTTGTCCATATATCTGTCTTTCTCTGTAACTCACACATGCTCCCGTTCTAATATCATTTCTCCTCACCCGTCTACAAAGCCGTAGCTGTAAAATCCTTTCATAATATGCTGTATAATTCAATCAGAATTTTATTGATAAGAGCGAATACGTATCACTCTAAAGGGAAATAATTTACTTAACGGAGAATGATTTCTCTTCATCGAATCTGACGTCCACGTTTACGTAATCGAGTTCATTAAATTTTCCAAAGGTCATTCTCTATAATCTTATGTCAGATCTAATTGTGTCTTTTCTAGATCCCTGCATTAATTGTATGCCATACTAGCCGAAGTATTGAAATTCACAACCAATTAAATTGATTTTATGCTGAAATTACGGAAATACAACAAAAATTAATCGTTTTCCGTGTGTAGACATGGATCACTCGTGAAACATTGGACTGACGCTTCAGAGGTTTCACTTTCTCACATTTATGTATTCATGCGTATGAAAGAAAATATAAAACTAAAAACGCAACAAAAAGAATCAACTTCCTGAGGATTTGGTTTCAGCTTATGTGAATATACGGATGGAAGAAACTTTGACGTGGAAACTAGTAATTATAAAGCATTGCCTGCAGAAACATGAATGAACAAGATATCGTTGGGATTACTGAGAAACCATCAGTAGTCGGTTTCAATCGAACGTTCTTGTAATGGAGAGAAAATATCATTCATGTTGTGATTAGAAAAGGCAAAAGTAATGCGTCTTGTCTTTTGTTTTTTTCTATAGGTTCATTTTCTACTTCAACTGTGAATTTCAATGAACTCTTTTGAAAGATAATGGGTTTTTTCCCACTGGATTCTTCGCGTCACAGAATTCATATTTTCCCACCTAAATCTATAGAGCCTAGTCTACCCAACTGTTTAAATAAGATCCGAGGTGAGAAGAACCCCGTAGTAATTTGTGAGAAAGTGAATGCAAAAGGCGAACCGGGAATTTCATCTCAGTTCACTGATCCAGTTCTAGTGTCGATATCAAACTAAACATACATGCATAAAGTCCGTACATTCAGTTAAGAATAAAAAAAATCATCCTCGATAATGGCTAAAAAATAGCGCAAAAGTTTCGGATATGCAGAATATTTGAACATTTTCTACGCACTTTATGTCCAGAAAAGAAAATACTTATACGAAGACAAGAAAAATAAATGAAACGGTTAATTACAGTAACCTCTCAGTCATGTTTAATGAAATCTTTATGAATGGGGTAATGCTGCCCAAATAGAAGATTAGGCTTCATCAGATTTAAGGCGGAAAAATGAGTTGCGTATGTATTTGTGTATTTTTGTATTATAAATTAATGAATTTTTATTATTTTAAATATACACAAATACAGTGCAACCTCGGTTCTCGAACGTCGAACAAAACATTTTTCGAACAGAAAATTTGAGATGAAAATGCTTCGCATACCGAACAAAAATTTCGATTCTCAAACAACATTGCCGAACCGAGTTAACCTGAACGGAATAATTTCTGAGCCGAGCACCATGTTGTATACATTCTTTTGTTGTGGTGAGCTTTTCTTTTCCAATTATATATTACTGTGACTTTTTTCTCTACATTGATTTTTATTGGAAAATCTGTTTCCGTTTACGAACATTTCGGGTTACGAACAGCCTTCGGGAACAAATTATATTCCTGAACCGAGGTTCCACTGTACATACTCACGCAGCTCATTTTTTCGCCTTCGATCTGGTGACCTAATTTCAGAAATATTATAATGTCATTTTTCACAGTGTGATTTTGAAAAAATAATTACATATATTTTACATAGATAAAGCCCTTCGTAAGGTGTGGGCCGTACTCGTGAGAACATTTTTTCTATTTCTTTAAGGCATGGGCTACCTTGAATCCCTTCAATGAGTCTATTGGAATCTTTTCCAAACAATCCGAGGGCTCCAACTACAACAGGGATTGTTGATGTTCTTATGTGCCACATTTTTGACATTTCGATTTCAAGGTCCTTGTATTTTGATAGCTTTTTGAAGATCTTCAAAGATATATTTGAGTCTGGAAAGACTGCCATATAAATAAGGAGACTTTGTTTTGTTTGTGGGTTCTAGTAACGATGACAGGGGGATTAGCTTTGATTGATCTGTCTGTGTGTATTGTAAATTCCCATAAAATTGTTACAGATCCTATCTCCGTAACTGGGTCTGGGTAGTGTTCATACCGAATTCTTTCAGTTTCCTTTCCGTAGAAGATGCACATATTCCAGTGGAGATATTGGCCCACTCTGTCAGGCCGAGTTTTATATTCAGTGCGTGCAACCTGATACGAGAGGATCAATTTATCTGGATATTAGTCACAGAATCTGCATTTTAAGGTAACACAATTTCTTTGTATCTGTGATTGATAATTTCTAGTTAACAAGCATTGATCATGTGCAGAAAGAATAAAACCTTCGATTTTAGCTTTTAACGTTGCTCTACATAGCCACTGATGGGTACGGTATGTTTTTTTACTTCAGCTTTTTTGTTACGGCAGAGTATTTACCGTGAAGCGGTTTACCGTGCCATCGTTTCTGTATCTGGTCGGTTGCAATTGTTTTTGCTTTCTTTTTTAAGTATTTTGCAGCTTCAGTCGGCATATTGTACTTTACTTGTATTTCTACATCTATTTGAAACTCAATTTTGAAATTATTGGCTTGTTCATTATGGAAAATTCGCTTACTACTTTCATGTTCTTTGACACATATCATCATCCAGTCTTCCATAGTTTTGTTATATAGAAATAAATTGTCACTGTCGACACTTGCGTTTGAACATAGATCGCCAGTGATTCAATTAAGTAGATCATGTGACCTTAGAGGAAACGCATTAGTAGGAAGGCGCGCGACGTCTAACTGATCGCTATTTCTATTCTATCCTCCATTACTATATGGGTTACTATTCCCTATATTATTTCCTTATTCGGATCACTATACGGTGATTCCTATTCGAGCGATTATTATCGAGCAAGTATTACTAATGCGACGTCTGACAACGGCGTACTATAGTCATACCTGTGATTACAAAGTCTTTACTTCAATGAGCATTGCGAAAGTGAGAACGAGTATTCGTTGACATCACAAAATTGGCAACGAGTGTTCGTTGACATCACAAAAATTTCCAGGTATCTTTGATGGCTTATTGTTGTATTTTTATAAGACAATTATTATTATTATTATTATTATTATTATTATTATTATTATTATTATTTCCTTTGATATCTGGCGTTTACACATTTCTTTCCGGGTCCCGCCCAGGGGCCTAAGGTTAGAAATGGCATCATGACACTTTGCACTGCAAAAATAAATAAATAAATAAATAAATAAAAAATAATTACATAGATAAGGCCCTTCGTAAAGTGTGGGCTGTACTTGTCAGAACATTTTTTTTTGTATCTCTTTGAGGCGTGGACTTCCAGGGATCCCTTCAATCAGCCTACTGGAATCTTTTCCAACCAGTCCATGGGCTCCAACTACAACTACAACAGGGATTGTTGATGTTCCCATGTGCCACATTTTTGTGATTTCTATTTCAAGGTCCTTGTATTTTGACAGTTTTTCGAATATCTTCAAAGATACATTACAGTCGGCAGGGACTGCCATATGAATAAGGAGGCACTTATTATTATTATTATTATTATTATTATCATTATTATTATAATCATTATTATTATTATTATTATTATTATTATTATTATTATTTACATATATTAAAGATAGGGTCAGATGTGTTGGATGAAATTTTATTTAATATGGATGATTTATTTTGTATAATAATAACTTCTAACATGTTCAGCCTTTCTTTGCATTGGCTGCTGGAAAATATTTTGGTATTATCAACTAATATTGGTCTTAGATTGATATTCTATTTCAGGTGTTCGTCATGTGCTGATCGATATCTGCACGAATTGCACAAAGTTTTAACAAATGAGAAATCAACTCAAAAATATCAACAATCAAAGAACAACTGTGTGTCAAATGTAACATTGTCTGCATAAATGTGATGAGAATAGTTTAAAGAAAAAAATTAAGTAAATTTCTAAAGAAAAAATGCAGACACAAAGGATGGTGAAAACATATCTTATTTCTGAAATAAGATATATTTTATGGGGTCAACTGACACTCGCAAATCCAACAAATAATGTTAAAAGAAGCAGAGTTTCCTCCTGGGGACTTCTCCTTGGCTCGTGATTGAACGGTTCAGCATATATCGGGAAGCAAGATTTAAAGCTAAAAACGGATGTCCTCCCACTAACTACTTCAGTCGGATTTTGGACTTGGTAAAGTGCAGATGTTGTGAAAGACAAAAACTGGAATAAAGATTAAAAATCTCACTCACTGTACCATACCCGTCACGGACAATTAGTCGGAATCCTTTTTCTACTGGGGACAATAAAACGACCAATAAAAACTCCATTCCTATCTATTAGTAAAAGAAAACCTGATGAATTATGCAATGGGAAGACTGTTAAACCCAGTTCGAGCCACATATTATGGCGTGAAAATGCCAAACACAAAGACCTTATCTTCTTGAAGAGATTTATCTTATAAATAATAATAATAATAATAATAATAATAATAATAATAATAATAATAATAATAATGGTAATGATAATGGAAGTCCATGCAGATTGTAACATATGCATGAAGATCTTCAAAAAACAAGGAGCTTCAAATCGAAATCTCAAAAGGTGGCACCTGTGGACATCAACAATTCTAGTTGTAGTTGAAGCTCTCTGTTTGATTGGAAAATGTTTCGATAGAGTCAATGATCGCTGGTAACCCAAAGCCTGAAATAAATACAAAAAATGTACTCACAAGTACAGTTCACACCTTAAGAAGAACTTTAGCTATGTAAAACGTGCGTGATCTTCGGTTGTTTTTTGTTTTGTTTTGGTTTGTTTTTAGAAAATGCTCATTGGAATATTTCTGACGTTAGATCTCTGGTTGGGACCCAGGAAGAAATAAGTATACATAGGAAATCAAAGGAAAGAAAATAATAATACTAAAATATAACCCATCTCTGTATAGTTTCCTTCGAATTAAAGCTCTTATTGCTGGTTAAGTGTTATCGTAAAACGAGCATATTTTAAATTTTGAAAACAAAACACGGTGTAAAGAATTGGATACTATCTACCTGTAGGTTAAATGGCTACTGTATCCTAGAGTAGTGAGTTTTTATTTAAGAAAGAATATACGAATTTACAAATTACAAAATTCAGCTATTCCAAACTGTGGTAACTATCTCTCTCACTCTTTCTCTACATATATATATATATATATATATATATATATATATATATATATATATATATATATATATGTATAGAGAGAGAGAAAGAGGGAGAGAGATTCCGCAGTGGTTTGTAAGTTCATATCTTCTTATATATATATATATATATATATATATATATATATATATATATATATATATATATATATATATATATACTGAAATTCGAATATATAGACTTATATATATATATAATAATATGGAGAAAACAACTGAAAAGTTGCAAATTAAAAAGAATTGAATATTTTTTTGTGAAAGTATTTATTTATATACATTTTGTATATATATATTTGATATTTCAGATCTGCCCCGATCTTTCGTCAGAAATAAATTAAATAACTGTATTCAGAAGTTTGTTTAAAAGTAGCGTCCGTCGCGAGATGTGGAATACAACAGTGTTTGAATATTTCTAACGTAAATCTAACGATAATATTTTAGATGTTGTTTAAAAAGTTTTTTTTTAAATATATCTAAAAAAGATTTTTAACTATTTAAATATTTATACAGATTTAAAATTCCGAAGTCTTTGTTTAAGCCTAGTTCATATGTGTTTAATTTTAAAATCCAGTATTTTCCTTTTTTTCCTGCGTGTGTATGTGGAACTGAAATCGGAATCCATCAATAAACATTTACAGTTGTCTAATGAGTGTCTTGATTGATTAAAGTGTTCAGCTATGGGGGAATAAGAATTGTTTTGACGTATGGTTAGTTTATGATTGTTGAATCGAAATCTAAAATTATTTCCAGATTCATCAATATATCCACTATAAATATATGTGTATATATATATATATATATATATATATATATATAT
Organism: Acanthosepion esculentum; assembly: GCA_964036315.1. Lineage (NCBI taxonomy): Eukaryota > Metazoa > Mollusca > Cephalopoda > Sepiida > Sepiidae > Acanthosepion > Acanthosepion esculentum. Next base: position 102,621,382 of record OZ038490.1, on the reverse strand, counting down.
ATATATATATATATATATATATGTTGTGGTAGGATCCACCTAATCTAAATAGTGGTTGGTACTTGAAGACGAGGAGGAGAAATCACGAGATCCAACTAGAGACTCTGATCGACTGCGACTAGTCAACACATTCTCCAGGAACGTCTTCCCAGAAATATACAGAAATACTATATGTACTTATTGTGTACACTTTCTTGTTATAATACATTCTTGTTCTAAGTACATTTTGTGTTGCATTATTATTCCATGCATTAGGCGAGATTCAACAATGAGTCAAGACTCAACAATATATATATATATATATATATATATATATATTTATATTTATATATATATATATATATATATATATATATATATATATATATATATATGTATATATATATATATATATATATATATATATATATATATATATTGGGCAGTAATATATCCATTGCGGATCTTCTCTCAAACTTCAACAATAGTGGAATTGATACTTTCTTGATACATGCACAACTTTGCTGAGCTCCATATGGCTTTTTTCTTATCACCTGAACACATTTCGCCAGGGGAAACGACTGTTTTTAGTATGACATATTCATATGGCTCTCCACAACATCCAGCCATTTGATACTCTAATTAAATGTTGACGTTTTATCATCCTTCCATGTCCCTTTTCTGCCATCCATTCACAAAACCTCGTTGTTTCCAGTCCCCTGCATCTGGTTCCCTCACTATGACCTTAAAACTTCTGAGTTCTCTTTACCCATTCTTTCTTTACTTTTTATGTGCCATGTCCTTTCAGGACGTAGGCGATCATGGCTCTTCATCTCCCTTTATCCCTTGCAGCTCTCAACAAGTTCCTTCCCTTTGCTACCTCCCCTAGACCACGTTCTGTCAACCATTTACTTAAGTCCGCTAGGTATGTCATGCGTTGTTTTCATTTGTCTCTCCTTCCCGCTATTCGGTCCGTGAGTATAAGATTCTCCAGGCCCTCCTTCCTCACTGTGTGTCCCAGAAACTTCAGCTACCTCTTTCTGATTCTAAGTATAACCCTCCTCGTTGTTTGCATCCTCTCCAAGGGCTCGTCGATGCTCACACGCTCGGTCCATGATATCCTTAGCATCCTTCTGTAGAACCACATCTCCATCGCCTCGAGTCTCTTCTTCATCTTTGAGGAAATCGTCCAACTTCCGCTGCTGTAAAGAAGGGCACATGTCACCTAACAGCTCAGTATTATTTTCTTTGTTACCAAAGAACTCCTCCTGTCTCGCAATATTCTACTCAGCTATTGGAATGTGTCCTTGGCCATCCCAATACATCTATGGATCTCAGTGTCGCACTTACTGTCTCTCTTTCTTATTTTAAATACATATATATATATATATATATATATATATATATATATATATATATATATATATATGTATATATATATATATATATATATATATATATATATATATATATATATATATGTATATGTATATATATATATATATATATATATATTATTTTCTGCTTGGTTTATTTAAAAAGTCCTCATTTCTCACATGTCCAGTCCATTGTATACTAGGTATTCGGTAGAGCCAAATTCCATCGACACAGTTTTCTTCATCATCTTACAGTCATGTTCAGCTCTATCCGCTGTTTGTTACACAAATTTCCTCTCTCTTACTACGTTACTTAGTTTCTGAATAGCATATTTCTCTATTCCCTTCGTAATTCTGTTACAACACTAAACAGATAATTAAACTCTAGTACCTGCTACATTTCATCGTCCCCAGGAAAATCAGCCACAACTATCTTTGCCCGACTTCATAGAAATAAAATTTAAACACGTTTCCGAGATAGCTATCAAAAGAACAACAAAACGTAGGAAAAAAAAAACTTCAAGCAACAAAAATAAAACAAAATAACATGAAATAAAAATTTGGTTATCTCTGTAGCAATTACTTCTCTGCCAATTTCCCTTCTAGCAACGTCGTTTAGTGCTCAATCACTTGAATACTCTTCCGTTTCTTAGTAGCCAACTCTCGCCCTCTTCTTTAACTGCCTCCGTCTTCATAACTGGCTTCTTCCTAACGCACGAGAAATTACCCATGGGATTTCAAAGCCGCCGGCCGTAATTTCTATCATCCTTCTCAAATCTGTTATTCCTCGGACAATTTTCTACTTATAATCTATATTTGATTTGACTGACGCCTTTCAATGGATACAGTGCTAGTGGAGACTGTGGCAACTGATGTAAATCACTCTATTGATAGTGTAAGGAAAATAATTCTATTTACCTGTGACAGCCATTAAACAAGATAGTCAACTCTTCTTTTGCGTGCTCAGTGCCTATCGATGCCGTCAAAATAATTATAAAATAACAGTAAATTCTGCGTAGTTATCAGGCACATAGAATTATTATTTGTGGGTAATGTCCTCCGTGATAGCAAAAGATAAGATTTATTCATTAAAAATTTTTTTACACCCAAATGTTATACGCTCTAATAATTACATATCAAGTAATACAGCACATACTAGCAGGTGTTAAAAATCGTATCCTCAAAATAGATACGAAAAATGACCGATAAAGAAGTCCACTGCAAAGATTTTATTGTTTCGTAGTTTGTGAAATGAGTCTGAGCAACAATGATAATTAGTGCGCCTTTTTTTCTGTTTAAATTTCATTCTGTCCACTGGTATGTATATATATATATATATATATATATATATATATATATATATATATATATATATATATATATATCAGGATCAATACTGTTTCTTTTAGTCAAATGTCAATAATTGTTTTACATCAACTTCTGATCAAACTGTGTGCAATATGTTTACAATTATGACTATGTTAAAATCAAAATTCAGTCTCTTTTTCTTTGAGAAAGAATTCGGACGTATACGAAAATTCTGATCTTACATATTATCTCATCGTGCGTCTATTTCGTATAATACTAATAATAATAATAATAATAATAATAATAATGATGATGATGATAATGATAATAATAATAATAATGATGATGATGATAATAATGATAATAATAATAATAATTATAACTAGAAATACCCATGAAAATTGGAAATTTTTAAAGACTCTTAATTATTAAGTTAACGATTGAATAAGATCTTGGCGAATTCCGCTACAAGTAAATATCCGCAGATGTCCCCCTATCACATCTTTAATTATTTGGGTTTAACAACTTTAACAAAATATTGCAATAAGAATCATAAATATGAATGCTGGTCGTTATTTTATTTTATTTATTTTTACATATCTAACATTGACATTGACAACTTTTTCTATCTTCCCGTCTTTATTTTTGAATATTATAACGTTTCAGGGCAGGGTTGTTTCTCTCTCAAATTATTCCATATATTTTTTTCTGAATTGCACAGATTTCTTTGAAAAATAGTACAGCAGTTTCCTTTGCTTTCTCTATGATTTTTTATTCAGTGTTGCATTTCCTCAGGACAGACAGACAGTCAACGCTAGTGAGCAAACTCTACCCAGTTATTTACCCACAAGCTTAGAGTAGGGATCGGGGAAAATGAATCCATGCTTTCCCCAAGACAATATTGCGAAAGGAACGCAACAGACGATGATAAATTTTGAATATGGCTCCTACCGTATTTAAATGTTTTTTTTGAAACGGAAATCTTTTTATTTTATTGAAAACTTTTGGCAGGCACCGATGTCAATAGATAGCATTACACTGCAAGGTGTCCTTTATAGCCGTGTCTACAAAAACATTTTATAGATAGAAACGGAAGTTCAAATATTCAACATTATCCAGTGATAAAAATCAGTTATAATAATTTCCATGTTAAAATGACAAGTTAATTTCTGGCTGTATGTATCTATGTATCTATCTAACTATCTATTCACACACACATATACACACAGATATATATATATATATATATATATATAGTTGGATTGATGTGAGTTTGTGATACTGTGTTTCACGCTATTTGCTATCGTCAGACAGAATGATTAATATTAAAAATTTGTATTTATATATGGTTGCGTATATCGGTGTTTTTATGGAAGCTGGAGGAAAAGTTGTCGTCAGAACGCCACTTATACGTACGCAGACATACATACGCGCACGTTAGCTCATTGCAGCTCGCACAAATATAAATATATATGAATGGTGTGGGACTGGGCATATATACGCTATTTGCGCATATATAATATATAAATAACATATATATAAATTGTATATATATATATATATAATATATATATATATATATATATATATATATATATATATTTCAGCAGCAATTTTTCATTAATGTATGTTTCATTAAATAATATAGACAAGTTATTTTAAGTAAGTTCCTTTCGTATTGTCTGATAAGCTTAATCACATTATCGTTGAAAGACGAAAGGAAATCACCATATTGATACATGTTTAAATGCAATCTAAGCTTTCGGCTTGCATAAGGCATTATCAAAGATGACAATTTTAATTAATCAAACAACACATATAGGAAACCACAATAATGGCCCGCCGTTGCTGTTTGAATAAGCTCAAAGTAACGACAAACTCTTATTTATGAGCCAAGGAAGCTCGTGACGTCACACATGACCACGAGCGTCAAAACGAGAAGTATTAAGTATGGGAAGCCATTGGTGTAAAATTGTCATCTTTGATAATGGCTTATGTAAGCCGAAAGCTTAGATTGCATTCAAACATGTGTAAATAAGGTGTTTTCCTTTCGTCTTTCAACGATAATGTGATTAAGCTTATCAGACAATACGAAAGGAACTTACCTAAAATAAATAGACAAAACTTGTCTATATTATATACATACATACATACATACATATATTTGCACATTTCATTAAAAAAGACTGACAAGGTGCTTTTATTTAGATTTTTATATAATTTCTCGTGCAATCTCATGTTTTTCTTGTCAGATGATAAATTATATAAAAACTGTCCAAATGTTCTTTTTATCCGAGCGCTCTCTGCTATACATTTAGCCATTTTCAAGGATTATATTTCAACTCTTAGAATTAGAAATAGTTTGTTATATATATATGTTTTAGAAAATGTTTCATTTTTTTGTTTCAAAACACGGTCAAGATATTATGTCCATGTTCATTATTAGGTCGCACGATAAATTATGTAAAAAACTAAAGAAAAGCAACTTGTCAGTCGTTTTTAATGAAATGTGCATGAAAGAAGGATTGCTGCCTAAATACACACACACACACACACACACACACACACACACACACACATATATATATATATATATATATATATATTGGTAACTATACTCGTGTCGAAAAACCTTCGAATTCTTGATTTAACAATAGCCAAATCAATCTCAAAGGGAAAAAACATTTTTAAAAAAGAAAGAGCCAGGAACATGAAAGTCTGTCGAAAATAACCGCACTGATACAGGTTCAAGGCCCAAATAAAAAACCCCGGTACGCGTAAACAACTAACTAAAGAGCTCGATACAAACGTAGAGCAAACCTAGTCAAACCTAATGAGTCAGACAAACCTACCAAAATATCACTTAGGCAAATCGTCGAGTTCGATGTATGAGGTTCCGACAACCACTAACGAATTATCTGAATGCCTATGATGGGCATGACTTTTGAGACCGACTCGAGAATTGCACAAAAGACCAAAAAACAGTATAGGAGAATGTATTCTATCCAAGTGCAACAGGAACACTGTCAGATGTCGTATTTTGCTTTCTCGTTTCATGTAGTAGACCGATGATTGTATAACAACTTTGAAGCTGGCGCATTTGAGCCGAAAGTATAGATCAAGGAACACCTTCATAAAAACTATCCAAATGCTGGACAATTTTTTTCTGTATTTTCACCAGAAATTAAAGCAAACATTTGAACATTAGAACTGATAATGACAGACATAATAGGCATTCATTGTTTGTTATATTTAGTAAGATATGGGGAAGTTACGGTGGAGTAATGGATAACGGCTCGTTTTGAGGAATCGGGGAGCCGAGTTCGAATTCCAGTCGAATCCATTAAATTCACTTATTAATACCATTGGTAAAGGTATGAATCGTCTTCCCCCACCGGCAGGACAGACCTGGTTCTATAGCCTTGGATGGTTACCGCAGAAAAAAAAATGGCAACCTACTCGTCAGTTATATATCGAAAGAAAGTAGTGTATTACGCATGTCACATTTTTTTTTATTTATATTTTTTTTTTTTTTTTATATATATATATATATATATATATATATATATATATATATGCAAATTTTGACGTTAGTATGAGTCTTTTTTTCGATACGTGTGGTGGCAAACCTGCGTCGTCTTGAAAAATAATGTCGACGAAATGTAAATTACTATGAAATACCCATGTACATTCTAGTCACGATCGAACAGCGAAATATGTTATCCTGTCAAGCATATTTAAACCAAAGTAATTTAAAATCAATAACAAGTCATAGGAGAACGGGAAAAAAATAGGGTCTAGTGAGACGATTTTACGCTTCCTCGGGCATTAAAATTGAAACAAATCAATAGTCTGCGTCTGTTAATCCCAAAATTATCACTAGATTTTTTTTAACATTTTCGTTTAAAAGAATATGCACTCAACAAATGTTCAAATAGCAAAGATGTTTCTGCTTGAAACATCGCGCCATTCGCTTCCGGCAGCTATGTGTCTCCTTTTCATGTCTTTTTCATTCACTGTCACTACTCCCAGTACATTAATATTTGTACATATCTCGATTTTTTTAAATGAACCTAACGAGTTACATATATTAATGATATTGTATATGAATCATAATAAAATGTGCCTTTCTACAGAAACGCACAACACAAATAAATAACTGGTTTTTTAAATTTTTTTTCATGGTGTTATCGATTATGCTATACAAATGAATAGTTATATATATATATATATATATATATATATATATATATTACACTGAATCATTCATACAGAAAGTAGATTAGTAAAGTTAGTGATATAAAATGACGAAAATCTTCGCAAATAAATTTTAAAGTTGTATTAACCTACGAACCACTCGATGAATGTTATGATCCATGTTTTTTAATAACTACACGCTATATAAGGTCTTTTTTTATAATCTGCTAGTACTTTCAACTGAACACACAGTCATCCTCAGGCATGGAAATTATTTTGTTTTTAGTAAATCCAGGTAGTAGAGACGAAAGATTAAATGCGAATCGAAATACGTTTTTTTTTTTTTTTAGAAATGTGTTATTGTTAACGGATAAAAAACCTTTGAATCGTTAAGTCGCATTTGAATTTTGTTTAAAATTTAAGAGAGTTCGTTTTTTTACTAATATGGTAATTTCAATATAACAGTAACACATTTCTAACAAACATATTTAATTTACAACAAAATTTAAAATTGTTTCCAAACAGTGGCGTTATATATATTAAACAGGAGAGAAATCACAGACCACATATATATGGTACTTTATTTTCCATATTTTTGGTTCGGGATTTGCAACCTTCATAAGACAAAGAGTGGTTTTATCCACATTGTTCAAAGGAATTAAATTTTTCTTATGTTTTCTCATTTCCCTTATATTTTGTGTGTAGTAGTAATCCAAACTTCTTGGACTTGCTAAGAAAATATTTTTCTGCTTAAGGGATAAAAATATCAGGATTGGTCAGGAAAGTGGGAAAGAAAGAGGTCTTTGTTTTTTATCATTTTATGACCTTTGTATCGTTTTAAACCTATCTCCGTTTTTGTTTACTTTATGTGTTTTGTGCTAGTATGTGCATACATATTCTTTCTCCATACATATATATTGTTTTATTCTAAGTAATTAGTACATATATATATATATATATATATATATATATATATATATATATATATATATAATTATGATAACATCCTTGCCTGCCACTATTGTGTCCACAATTTGTGACTGCAACGGTCCTTGATATCATGCATATAAATATTTATTTTGAGCCTTATTAAAAATGTGGGTTACAGTCGTTAGCAATGGCTAACTCTTCCTGATATTCTTGAAGGCTCTCTCCTTGGTTCTACCTTCATATTGCATTTTATTAACCAT
>OZ038490.1:102595832-102608332 GCA_964036315.1 Acanthosepion esculentum | reverse complement strand
TTTCTGAGATCAATTACTTAAAATGTCTTCGATTGAATTCATTCGGCCGATCTTAGATTTGACCATTCTTCATCAGATGGCGTATGTGGAGCTTTTTATAGCTCTCCCGTCGAACTCGACGTATGAGGGTCAGACAGATCAGTTCACAGAAACTGAAAGCCCGACAGCCACACAGGATTTGATTATAGTGGTGAAGGCTTTGTGCAGGGCCATCCACACTTTTTGGAGGGACGAATACAAAGACCTGGTGCAACGGATGCCACAAGGTCCCCAAACGACCCTCCGCAGGTTTTGAATTCAGAGTTGTCCTTCTCTTAGACCAGTTGCCATCCAAGGCTATAGAACCCAGTCTATCCTGCTATTTACCCATAGTTGGAGGGAGAAGAAGAGGATTCACTCCTTTCCCAAGGGTATTAGCACGTAAGTGAATGTAATGGAATCGACTGGAATTCGAACTCGGCTCTCCGATTCCTCAATCCAAGCCGTTATCCATTACTATGTGGAGCTATTCAATCGCAAATAACAGAAATCACAAAACCTGAATACATCCAACAGAAGCAACAACTAAAATGGACATAAGATGAAAATTGAGGAGAAAGTACTCTCGTAATCTTGGCTTTCGACGCTACATCAGACAAAATGTAGAAAGGAATCTGGCATCAACACTAAAAAGTGCAATCATTAGTAGTCGACTTCAGAATCCAATTTTTCCTTAAAAACCTTTGCGAGAGAAATATGTTATAAATTTAAAACGACAATAATACTAAATATTAGAGTCACATAATAACGAATGTTTCCGTATAAAGAAAAAGAATAATCTCACTATTACCATGGTGATCTGTTTCTGTCTGGCACATATTTTCTATCGCTACTTGCAAGCAGTGGCGCGAATATTAAAGGAAATATATTTAACAATATAAGCTAGACACTGTTGGTAAGAGACTCGGAGCGAATATACAAAAACTACTCCTAGTAGACATTGGAATAAGTAAAACCAAGCATGACTATATATAGCTTCAAAACAGACAGAGGCGCAATTGTCAGCAGGTGCTATGTGCTATACACTGGGAAAGTTACAATAAACCAGGTACATCAATACAACTAATTAGCAAATATAGTAACAGACAACTGAAGGTAATCTCGGAATATAAGTATGGTATTAACAAATACGGAATTGTCTTTATAAAGACAATGAAATGGGTGCTGAACAACCGTGTAGAATCTAGTCTCTTTTTAGTAATGAAGAATAGAAAATATCGTTTAACAAATGGTAATGATTGAAAGCGATGTCTTGTCGCTGTTCCGAAATGCAACATAGGTACATCAGATAAAATCTTGAGTGAACTTGTTTAAAACGGAATTGGTTTTGATACACCCTGATATACCCCTCTATTACTTTTCTTTTAGATTTCTGCTATATATGCGCGTGTTTCTTAGTGGGTTCTCGTGGCTCTTCACAATTTCGTCTCCATCTTGAACTCTTAGCAAAATCTATCTTCTTGCTATCACTCCAGGTCCCTGTTCTGTCAATTACTTTTACTTACACTGTCTTTTCGATATTCCCTATAAGTGTTAAATTTTCCAAACATTCGCTCCTCGTTATGCTGTATAAGTTTCAAGTGTCTCTTTCTGATTCTAAGTATAGTATTTATTTTTCGTTCCACTAACCTTAAAACATCCCCATTACTCACATGCACTGTTCTTATGACATTAAAGGCACCCTTCTGTAGAACTGCATCTCTCATGCTTGGCGTCTCCTCTTCATCGCTGAGGAAATTTTCTAACAATCTCTGCTCTATAAGAGGACAGATATTTCATAGCGGTGGCGGGTCCTTTCATTACAACAAATATTGCGGTCGAAATAAAACTAATAACTGAACATTTTCCCCCACTTCCGTTCTCTTGTTTTGCATTGTTTAATATAAAGCTTAATAAATAATTAACTCTCATTATTATTATTATTATTATTATTATTATTATTATTATTATTATTATTAATAATAATAATAATAATAATAATAATAATAATAAATAAAGTTGTTCAGAATCTATTTTCCCAAATGTGCAAAATCATTCACTTTAAATTCTCCGTCTTATAAATGATATCCTTGACATAAAACGTTCTATTACAGCCTCAATTTTATTTGCAACCATAAATAGAAAGCCTTTGGCCACTTTACTTTCGGACAAGATTAAGACTCCCAGAGGTTTCTACATAAAAATCGAATTATTCTCGTGCTCTTGGTAGATATACATGCAGTCGATGAACGCCATCCTAATGGAATCGTTGCATTTTATAACCCGATGTACACGTGATTGAGATTTGGTGGTCACTCATTGCCTTATCTCTGCCAGATTATTTTAAAGCGAATTTGTGTGTAGAATGAATGATTATTGGCATAGAAAGTGTATTTGCCGAGACAAGTTCAAATTATCATCGCATGAATAATCTTAGAAAATGGGGGAATCCATCTCTTATACGTCGTTACTGTTTTTGTTTTCCAAGTGGAAAAATCCTTCTTTTTTTTTCGCATATATTTTTAAGATGCAATGATGTTATAAAGAAAAGCTGGTCTTGCGTCATATTTATTTAACCTTAGAAAATATCACTTTTTTACCTAATATTTAATTAAGCCAATGGCAATTTTCTAAGTCGAGTCTCACTTTTTCACAGAGGGTTCGCATAGATCCAAGAGTACATTTGTAATTTGTGAGATACCTGAATGATTTTGAGAATTATGGAAATCTATTCTTGTTACTAGTACGTAAGAGGAAGATTTAAAAAAAAATTTCCCTGTAGGTTACCCAGATCGATATACATATAAAGAATATCGGAGGGAACAATGGCCGAAACCTTGATATAATAACAACAAAGATGAGGACAAATGTTCCCAATAAATATAGTTTCAAAGCTTTCCCATTTCTTATTAAAAGAGGGATTGACGTCTAGATAAACTCGAATGCAATGAAGACACAAATAAAAAAGGTTAGATTTTACATTGAACATCCCCACCCAGCAAATAATTTTCAATGTATAAAATTGATTTATCGCCACCGTCCAATATAGGAATATAATCTAAAATCATTATTTTCTTCTAAATTCAAAATGTCGATAACAGACATTTGGTTCCCGGCATACAGTTCCAAACGCAGGTAGTGATCAATTTAAAAAAAATGATAGGTACTGAGTCCGTTTTAAATATCTCCTGGATAAAATGCGTTACATTTTGTAGATATAAATTGTTTCAATATTTTGAAACCTACAGAGAGACAAGGAACAATTGTATCGAGCAATTTTAACATTATCTGTTAGAAACAAAAATCAGGCAAATTATGACAAATAATTTTATTAATTTGACTGAATTTTGTGTTTTGGGACGCCACAATTCACTTGATACAGGCTATTATTAAAAATAAGTCTCAGGTTAAACTTATTGTAACATTAATTTCAACGAGGTTTCAATGAATATCAAAAGAAGTAGAAAAAGCAAATATCCAAATCTAAAAATAAACAGTAAATCATATGTCAGGTTTGATTAAATTCAAACCACCAGACATTGGCAGATACCTACAATTAGGATAAGGTTAGACTACTTAGAATGTCTATGCAACTGTCCGTTTGCGTGCTAATTTGTGTTTTTCTTATAGCTTAAATAATTTAAATATCTAAAGATTTAAATTACCATTCATAGATAAGCTTCTGAAGCTCATGGCTAAAAAGGTTAAATCAATTATAATCCAGAAATTTTCGAGAAATACAAGAAGAAACACCAATATAGATAGTGGTAACAGTGTGATGATTAAGGAAAATTCGACTCGTTTCTCCATGAGGCAGGTGGAATTATTTGCATTAATTCTTGTATTTCTCCCCATGCTCACGCTACAGTTAACCTCATTTTGAGCAGACATTTTTCAAATTATTTCGGGCCACGTATGTACGAAATTGTTTTGATTCGTGCATATATGAAAGTAAATATTGAATGTTTTGCATTATTTCTTAAAGTGAGAAACTGAAAAGAGGAGATGAATTTAGATAAACAAAGATGCGTTCAGAAAGGCAAACAGCGTGTTAAGTAACAGAAAAAAACCTTCGTTAGAAAGAAATTATTTGTACGAACACAAGAAAAATTAAATAAAAAGATTAATAGAAGGGCGTTTTCAGAAGATACAGTGAAAAGTAAAATTATCTGGTGAAATAAATTATAACTAATGGAGCCTTAAATTGTTCAGTTTTTCTTTAAATTAAAAAAAATTTACATATATATATATATATATATATATAAATATATATATATATATACATTTACATATATATATATATATATATATATATATATATATATATATATATATATATATATATATCCTTCACTGTCTTAATATATATAAATATACATATATATATATATCATGACAGTGAAGGATATATATATATATATATATATATGAAATGAAGGATATATATATATATATATATATATATATATATATATATATATATATATCCTTCACTGTCATAATATATATATATATATATATATATATATATATATATATATATATATATATATATATATATATATATCCTTCACTGTCATAATATATATATATATATATATATATATATATATATATATATATATATCTATATATCCTTCACTGTCTTAATATATATAAATATACATATATATATATCATGACAGTGAAGGATATATATATATATATATATATGAAATGAAGGATATATATATATATATATATATATATATATATATATATATATATATATATATATATATATATATCCTTCACTGTCATAATATATATATATATATATCCTTCACTGTCATAATATATATATATATATATATATATATATATATATATATATATATATATATATATATATATATATATATATATATATATATATATATATATATATATATATATATATATATATATATATATATAGACAGTGAAGGATTATTTTTCCAATACACATTCTTTCGTTTGATGTGATCTCCGACAAAGGTGTATGCAGGTTCGAACGCAACCGGAGAAGATATTTTGCTTCTGTAGTCTCTCGAATGAGCAGGTCGGTAAACGCAATTTATAATAAAATAGGGCGTCTAGTCAAACATCTAAAAATATGTTTCGGAATAATAGGAAATAATATTAAATACAAAATCCATTGTTTTCACAAATACACACACATGTGTGTGTGCGTGTATGCGTTTTTATTTAACTTTCTTCTATTTTCCTTTATCAAAACAGCACAGAGATATTTTATTTAAATATTTTCTACGTACAAACATTTATTTAGTCACAGATAATTATTATTTTTAAAATTTTATTAACTATATATGCGGGTTTGTACATGACGTGTCTTATATTCGCCTTTTTCAGGTAGGAATAAAATATAAAATGAATGTGCAGAATATGCCTTGACGAAAAGAGATGCAATAAATGGCATTACCTTATCATATCCACTGACTAGAGACAAGAAAGTATGTGGTTATACATATATATATATATATATATATATATATATATATATATATATATATATATATATATATATATATGTAGGTGCAGGTATGCAGAAAAATGGGAAAGAACATGTTAGGTAAATAATCCGGAGTTCCTTAGTATTTTTGCTTTTATTTTTAAAAAGACATTGCTACATACAGAAGGAGAGCTTATATTATAATATTTTAAAAAAATATGATTCCTTCGCTACATAAGAGTTCTTATGTTTCAAAAGCGATAGCCGAGACCCTTAATATAATTTTTGAAATTAAGTTGAATTAAGGTGTCTGGTCTCGCTTCCTGGTCAAGCGAGAATTTGCGAATAAGCTATCTTGTGGTTAGCGCGTGTTTATAAGTATGGTCTCTTGCAACATTAGTTACTATGGAAACAGCTAGGGTCGGCCATATTGGTTAGGCGGTCTAAGAGTTAAGTATTAATTGTTATCTACAGACCAGTCCCCTTCGAAAAATTTATGTCAGGTTATGTTGGGGTCCCTATTTGAAGTCTAATAGTATCGGTCGCCGTCTAGTTGGTTAAAAAAGGCATTTTATGGCCTTGCGGCAGGTCGTTAAGTGTCGAGGGGATTCTGTTTCATTATTATCTGTCTGTTAATCTCTTTATTTATTTGTTTATTCAAATAGCTATTTTCTTCTACAACGTGTTGAAATGGATTAGAATTTATTAAAATATATATATATATTGTATATATATAATTTATGTATATGTGTATACATATATATATAATGTTTATATATATATATATATATATATATTTATATATAAAATAATATATATTTTGCATATAATGTATGTATATATATATATTTATGTATATATGTAATGTATATATATATAATGTATAGCTATATATAATGCATATATATAATGCGTAAATATATATATAAAATGTATATAAATAATATATATATATATATATATATATATATATATATATATATATATATATATATATATATATATATATGGTGCGTAACGTATTTGAGGACACATTGAGTACCGGATACCTACATTTTACAAACAACTAAATTTATTATGAACATCTTGGAATAGATGTGTAGTAGTTGTTGTTACAATATTATTCGAGATAACCGCTTTTAGTGAGCGACTCCAGATGCACACATCACAGGGTACGTATTGCTATTGCGCTTTACTCAGTTAATGAAGGCTTTGAGGGAATCCGTCGCATTGTGGGATCGTTGATCAATCTCACGTTTAACCAGGTTACACATCTCATAGTCCAGAGAATTTAGGTGTGACGAGTTAGGTGGTCCCATGTGGTCGTGCAGATTGGCAGATCTTGCGTCAGCAGAGCCTTGGAACAAGCTCAGTTAAGAGAAGTGGCATTCTATCATACGACCTTCACCACACTTGCGCCTATCACAATAATTATCGTTTCATTTTATGTGTTAGCTGATAGTTAGCCATCGATGCTCTGAAAAGATAAAGGACACGTTAATTAGTTATCACATAATTGCAGGCACACAATCACATGTCATCAAATAACGCAGAAACATCACTTTTTTCCATAAATAATGAAGAAGACCAGCATGTCGAACACTGTTAACTGCCTTCGAGATATCCAAAGCATCAACCTGGGCTTCACTATTTTTATCACAGCTTCAGGGACACTTTCATCAATAATCGTTAATAGATCTACAGTTAATCTAGAGAATCGAAAACCATATTGCTTCTCTGAAAAAAGGCACTGCGTGTTGGGATGCTTAACCTATTAATGTTAATTTGAGAACACAGTGCTTGACAAATTTGCAAAAAGAGCTGATTGTTAAGCTCTAGAAAGAAGGTAAAAGTTACAGAAAAATCTCAGATAAACTGAATATTCCATATACTACCTTTAGTTCATTCATTGCAAGGTATAAAAAACTCAAAACTTTTGAAAACCAAAGAAGAACAGCAGCTCCACGGAAATTTCTTCAATATCTTAAAAAAAAATTATTCCGTCAAATTAAACAAAATTTAATGGTTATTCGTCAAGTGTTTCAGGATGATTTGCTTTCATCAAGAGTCTGTGTTACTAAACGGACAAAAAGCAATGAAATTCTTAGGAACAATCTAAAGTTACGCTCCCCTCAGAAAACTACACTGCTATTGAAAATACTCAGAGATGACAGGTTGAAATTCCTTTGGGAACAAAATTATAAGGTAAAATTGTATTGGCAAAGAGGATTATAGACAGACAAAACCAAATCTGAGTTGTTTGGACGTAATTCTAGTAATCATGTATGAAGTAAAGATGGCAATGCCTTCAAAAAAAGAACACAGATCCAAGAGTGAAATTTAGTGGTAGCAGGATTATGACTTGGTGATGTTTTTTCTGCAAAATGTAATGGCAACATACCAATGGCAGAATGAATGCTGCAGCATATCGAAATATTTTGGAAGCAAATGTAATGATTTCGGTTGAAAATCTTGAGCTTCTGATTGGATCTTCCAACAAGATAATGATCCTAAGCACACTGCAAAATCTCCGAAAATATGGTTTGCTGAATATAATGCAAATATCCTGAAATGGCTAAATCAGTTCCAATTTAAACCCAAGTGAGAATTTCAGGCGTTATTTGAAAATTCAAATCCAATCGAAAGCTCCAACAAACAATCCGGATCTGAAAACCATAAGCGAAGAAGATTGAAACAAAATATCAACTAAAATTTTCAAATCAATAATTGAGAACTACAAGAATTCGTTGCTGTAGAAGTGATTAATGGCGATTTTAAAAAGTATTAAATGATATTATAATAAGTATTATTTTTTATTGTGCAAAAACCTTTTCAAGCATGAAAATAGATAAATGGGATTTATTTCTATGCACATTTATTTATTATGCATCTGTGTTCAGTTAAGTATATGAAAAGTATGTTTATCCATTAGTTTGAAATACAATAAATTAAAAATTTCATGTGTACGAATATTTGTTTCCCCTCATTTTATATACCAAGACTAACAGCAAAATTGACCAAATCCACCCAACAATATGCTTAATATCCAAACATCACTAGGCTAATTCAGTTTTGTTTTTCCCAAGTTTTCAGATAATTCGTTTAGCCATTCCAGACACCGTTTCACCTAAGAATAACTAAACATTCTTTGAATTAATCAGCTAAGAAGAGAACAGGGTAAAATTGTTTTGTTTCAGACACACTTTCTGCCTAACTGAGCAATGGTCTGACGAAAAATTCAGGCCTTCAGTATTGTACTAACATTCATTCAAGAACCATCAAGAGAACGGTGAATAAGTTTTTAAAAAAGAGAACAGTAGAGAGGGGAACTAGATCAGGAGGTCACAAAAGCAAGAGGGATCATCATTTTTACTTCGATCAAAAGAGCATATTCAACTCAATCCATGAGAAGGTTGGAATAAGTTAGAATCTGATTATGGAATTTCATATATATATATATATATATATATATATATATATATATATATATATATATATATATATATATATATACATATATATATAAGAAGAAATATAGTCTTAAAGTGTGCTATATTTATGGGATAAAGTGCTCAATATCAGAGATAGAGCGTGTGTAAATATAAAAGTGGACATGGAAGTCAGCACTTAGAGGCGACAGTCTGTTTCATGCTAGTGCAATCGTCAGGCGACTAGATAAATAAAAAACTGTTCCGACCAAAATAATAGTAAGAACAAACCACAATATCCCACCCCAAAATTCAACAAATAGATTTAATCAATGACAAAACAAACAATAAGATAAAAAATAAAAATGAAAATAAATAAAAACAAGCAAAACAATTTGACCCAAATAAATAAGCAAACAAGCGACTTCCGGTAAATGACCGCCATAATAGACTACCAACAATAAGATATATTAACAAATTTTTACTACGTTAACAAAAAACACCAATCAAAATAAAAAATAAATATATAAGATAAAAAATAAAAATAAAATTTAAAAAAACAAACAAAAAACAAGCAAAATAATTTGACATAAATAAATAAACGGTAAAAGTAACCGCCAAAATAGACTACCCATAATGCACCACTGACCCTTATATATAAATAGCCGAGAAAAATAACAGCACTAGTCGCCTGACGATTGCACTAGCATGAAACAGACTGTCACCTCTAAGTGATGACTTCCATGTCCACTTATATACATATATATATATATATATATATATATATATATATATATATGAACTCCTTCATGAGATTGTGATCCTTAGCAATGATTAATTAAAAAGTACTATATCATTTTCGTTTATGATCAATTTCATCGCAATTCTACTGTTAAGCCTGGAGAGTAATTATACATTCTTACTGCTCAAAGTAGACACCAATAATGTTATAAAAACCTCTGAAAATATTCGTAAGATATCTTTAAACATTGAAATCTTTAAACGGTTGAAATCTTAATCTACCAATTGGACAATTTTGCTGTTACATTATTTGGATAATGTTGCTGTTTCCATCAGTATCTATCTATCTATCTATATATATATATATATATATATATATGTGTGTGTGTGTGTGTGTGTGTGTGTGTGTGTGTTTCTGTGTGTGTGTGTTTGTGTGTGTGTGTGTCTGTGTCTGTCTGTGTCTGTGTGTGTGCGTCTGTGTCTGTGAATTGTTTGGGATTTAGGATAGAATAAGTAGGTTAGAGTCTCTATCATAAAAAGAAAAAGAGTAAAGACTGCAAGCATCACAAACCTTTGATATTCCTGACATTGCTTCGGTTTTGAAATTTAGACCTTTTGATAATCTATTATTTCTCTAAAGTGTTTTCTTCTTTCAAGAGATAACAAATAACACAGAACGCTGTGATTTATTGCACCGAAAATCTCGTTTATGTCTCCGTTGCTTTTTATCACAGACGTTCGGCTACTCCCTTCACTTGCTCTGAGTCGTAACCCATTTAATAAACAAAACAAAAAAGAGAACTGAAATGCCGCAACATCGATATTGAAAAGAAAGCGATAAATTGTGTCTTTGATACTAACTGGGGTTTCTACTTATTTGACCGTGAGTCAGACGGTTTTAATTTATATATACATTATCATGTCTTGATTAAGAAATCGGCATTTAATGCTCACTGTTATTTTGGGCTTGTGCCAGACATATCAAATCTAAATAAATATATACTATTACAGACAAAATAGCTATAAATGTGTGAGTGCTTAATTTCCTTTAAAGACAAAAGGCTCACACGAGCGACACTTATTGGGGATCAAATTACGAAATGTATACTTGATAAATAATTAGTTTTTTAAGGTTTATCAATCTTTGGTAAGTGAATGTAACTAATCCGAATGGAATTCGAACTTGGCATTACGATTTCTTTTATTCCGAATCATTATCTATCATACCACAAATCCAATCTCTGTACTGTAGAACTTCTACGGATATAACCAAATTTGATTGTTTTCATTTCAATGAAATTGTTGATATATTTTTAAAGCTTTCTGCTTTATACAATCCCCACATTTACCCAACATTTTCTTTAATAATTTAAAATGTTTATGTTGCATCTTACCTTTGAAAAGGCCGTGGTATTCTCGCGTTGCTGTGGCTAAATGTAGAGAAAGAGGTGTGATTAAAAAATTTACAAAGCTTTTGAAAACCACGCACAACGAAATTTATTTAGGAATAATTCTGGTTAATTGCTGTGAAACATGAAAGGACACTTATTACTTGACATTGGAAAGAGGAAAAAGCGAAGTTTGTCATATATGGTTCATTCCACGTTGTGTTGACCATTCCTATGTTATGGAGCCTGAAACCGTCCCTGATCTCAACACAATAAGGAATGGCGCTAAATCCCGGGTCCCAGGTCCAAGTCCACACTCGTCTTAGATCGAAAGAGTTTGACAAGAGTGATCGAAGAGAGATACAAGTGCTAACCCCCCACGGACTTTTGAGCTGTCATCACCAATTAGAGGGTCAATTTACCACGCCCAGCAAGCTCATTTAATTGGCGCACCATTACGTACAGCTGCATTTGTCAATCTATATAAATATCAATGTGTAAACACACACACACACGTATATATATATATATATATATATATATATATATATATATATATATATATATATATATATATATGTAGAAGTTAAAAATTTCATCATCAAAACAAGTTTCTTTTTAATTCAAAAGATAGTGTCTGTCTTTTTAATTTTCATTGCATCTGTTTTTCACTTTTATATGTTGTATGGAAAAAAAGTACAAAAAATGTGGAAAAGTGAAAAAAGAAAAGTTTTCTGGTTAAATTTAAAAAATATTCTTTATACATGCACACGTCAGCTCGCACCATATACACACACACACCATATATATATATACATATATATATATATATATATATATATATATATATATATATATATATATATATATATATATATATATATATATATATATCACATATTAGTATGTGTGTTTGTATTATGATGGCGTAATTGCTTCAGTATATATTCTTAATTTTTCAGAGATCTCGTCTTGTCTATACAGGTCGATTATTATGATTACACAAAGTATTGTTAAAATTCGAAGTGCGTGAGAAGCCTGAAACGATCAGCACAAGCGTTGGATTGGCCATTGTCTCCGAATGAACAGTGAGAATCTCGCACGCTAAACCCTTCACAATTTACGTGGCATTGTCCAAAAATCCCGCAGCAGCTGATTACCCCGCTGTAATTATCGACAGATAATATAAAAGGGTATTATCAACGTAGATAACTGACAGGAATTAGAAGCAAATTATCCACGACAATGTCATATATATATATATATATATATATATATATATATATATATATATATATATATATATATATATATATATATATATATTTAGGCAACAACCTTCGTTTATGCATGTTTCATTAAAAACGACAGACAAAGTACTACGATTAAGCTTTTTGTTTAATTTTTCTTGCGTTCGAACAAGATCTGTCGCTT
>OZ038490.1:102575832-102590832 GCA_964036315.1 Acanthosepion esculentum | reverse complement strand
TGTTTTTATTCCCTTCTGATATATAATATATGATTCTCTTCATAAAACAATTATCTGAAGAATTGCTTTCGGAGACTGAAACGTTTAATATGCAATTTACTTTTCAATTATATTATTTTTACACTAAAGTATTGTATATACGCTCTCATCTACTAAATCACTGAGTTTGTTTGCAAGCAAATTCATGAGTTGATGTGATGTTTTATTACAAGCTTTTCTATAATAAAGTACGTTAATTAAATGTAAAGAATTTCCGAGTTGAATGTATTCGTTTACTTGAAGCGGCTGTATTTTGTTTTTGTCTGTCCTGATGAATTTATATAGAGAAGTCATTTGTAATAATCTTTGTCTACAGAAGTACGACATGACGGATAGTTTAAACCCAACCCCTTTTCTCGGATATTTAAAAAAGTGTCGATTAAGACATCGTTATGGAAAACAAAACATTTTCAAAGCATTTTTTTTCATCCATAAAATAAATTGTATGCGTTTTTAGTGGTAGCATCTTTTTTTCAAATAGATACAAGATAAGCTTGTTTAATTAATTTTATTAATTGTAATAAAACTTATATATCTATTTAAATGAAAATGCGTATTCGTTACATTAATTTCTGTTATTAATATCTTTAAATTTGTTTAGGTAAATAAAGAAGTAAAAAAATATTTTTTATCCTAAATATTATATTCAGAATAAACAATATATCTATACAAAAATGTGGCCAAATTTAAACTGACATATGAACAAAAGTCGATGCACAAATATGTTTCATATGTAATATAATTTAACCTAAAACCATCTGTCGTACAAAAATGTAAATTATCAATTATAAATTGATAATATATTTTTAATTTAAATTCAAATTTTAAAATATACATGCCATTCTTTTAACTTTATTTATAACTTCGAGAATCAACATTTTAATACTTTTTAAAATATATTAAAGTACCCGGTTCTTGTATATTATTATATGGGATGTTACTCCACTCCACTTGGACAACGTCGGTTAGAAAAATGATTTTTTAATCGAATTCACCCCAAGCAAGGCAGTAAAGCCACTAAGACACTATTGCTTACTGGGTCTGAAGGAATTAGAAAACAGAAAAATTATTAAGGAGCGAGAACAATAAACAGTAAATAACGATTGACATTGCATTTCAATTATTGAAGATCAGTGTTGGCTGGAAATCATGGTGTCGGAAAGTGTTTCACACGAACGAAGTGTGAGAAAGTAACTGTTAGCATCTTACTTATAGTTACATCTAGCCAATTCAACCGTAAATTTGACGAGACTTTTTTTTACCTATCTAGTACTGCGCTTAAATTCATAAAGTCTAGGTACCATCGTGAAGAGCTCACCCGAAAGTATTTATAGAAAAAGGCACAGGGAAGCAAATATAAGATGATGGGAAAGTGGCAGAAGGTGAGTCGACAGGTCTGGACAAATAGACTTCGCGCCAAATCTGAGGTCCGAAGATGTGCAGTGCGTTCGTCTTCGTGGCCGAGTAAATCCGTTAAGAGTGTTGACTAAACCTGTTGCATCTAAAGTCAGGGCTAAAAGTAAATTTCCCGCCTCTATGTCGAAGTCGCGTACCGGCACGTTTTTTCTGTGGTAGTACGATAATGGCTTGTATTCATTTGTAGTCTCGGAATTTCCGTTGTGTTGGCTGTTGTTCTGGCGAAATTTCAGAACGGGCAAGATATTTTTTAAGTAATAATTTTATATTCATACAAATAGATAATACTAATAGGTACTAGCAATTCCAATATGTGCTTGGTCGTAAGAAATATAATATAATTACAAATTGTCAATGAACCTAGTGAATAGAGTTTGTCTTTGATTTATTACACGTAGGGTTTCAATGCAAAAAATGCGTTTCTTGCTCTTGGTCGCAGTGAAAAAAATATTTGGGAACCGCTGCTATAGATGTACCTGAGTGTGACGTCTTTCTCAATAGCAGAATACCTTGATACCCGTTCGATGCACTAATTACGTGTAGCTATGTGGGCGTTATATATTATTTTATCATTTCACCCCAAATAAGGCTATAATGCCACTAACACACAAGATGACAGATGATGGTGATTAGCACCTCATTTATATTTTTTGAAGAGTGTAGGTAGCATGTAACCAAGAAACCGGAAAAGAGTGTTACTATAACTCATATATTTATTATATACGGGAAACGTGAAAATATATGTCAAATCATTCAAAATATTATAGGTCGCTGATCGATGAGCGATTTTTCTATAAAGTCCGATGACATATTGCCTGAAGTATATAAGAAATAAATGGCGGGGTTATTTAGAAAAAAAAGATGGAAAATAGAAAAAATCACTTTACAAGTTTCTACTCAGTCGAACAATCAACAATCTATAAGCATTATATTATTTCACAGTGGATATTCTGTACAACAAAGCGTTCGTTTCCTTAAATATTCTTCGAACGATTTCCGGAGCAAACTTACGAAGATAATAATTATTCTAGGTGAATATTCATTTGCGTTTCTGCAGTGTTAGTTTCTAATTTACGACGTATGCGAATTGCGACGATCAGTTCTACGAACATCGGCAGATGACTAAGCTTATGTGTAAGAAAGATAGTACTTTCGGAGGTCGGGAGAAGGCTGAATGATAACTGACGTCTAGTCGCGTTGCACTCACATTGGTGATTTCCGCTTTTATCTCGACTTTCTTCTCGCCAGAGGGCCTTAATACCGATACCCTTTGACTGTAGGGACTCTGTTTTCAGTAGTGTGTGTACCATAGTGAAACATCTATTCTGTGAATGAGGCGTTATAGCATGAACTATGTAAAATATTAATTTTCTCATACTAACTTTTGTTTTAACAGTAAATAAAAAATTAGGGGTGATAATTATGATTCAAATATTTCTCGTGTCATATGTATATAAGCGTAGATCTTTCTTAGAAATGACTTTTATATTGCCAATGTACAGGGTGTTCGAAAACATTTGACAGCATTTCGCAGGTCAATAATTTTAGGCAATTCTTGTTGAAATAACCTCAAATTGTCACAGAATGTATGGAAAAAGATCACGATTTTATATTTAATGTTTTATTTTTGTTCTGATTTCAGGTTGAGCGATGCCGTTCACTCTCAAAGAGAAGTCATTTTGAGTCTTGGAATATGCTCGCACACAATCACCCAAGACTGTGCAGCATGCCTTCAATGGATAATTTGGTAAAATTTCATCAACTGGCAAACAAATTTGAACTTGGTACCAAACATTTAAAGAGGAAGGCTGCTTATCCAGGGCTAAAGCATCTGGTAGACCATCAACAGCATCAGAGAGTTTGGCAAGAGCTTAACTACCGACTTGACGTGTGCCGTGTCACAGGCGGTGTACATATTGAACACTTATAAAATCGTTCCCATAATAAACTGATGATGTTCAACACCTAAACTGTTCAATTTTATTGAGCTAGACTTTTAGTTTTCAAGATAATTGCTTTTAAAATGATGTCAAATTTTTGGGGACATCCTGTTTATGTCCATTTTGTCTCATTCTGCTGAGGTCTATCCTTTTCATTTTAAAACATCCTTGCTATTATAACAAAAACGAAATGTCACATGGCATTTGTTATTAAATATTTTTAAATAGTTCCCTTAAGCCTAGAACACTAATCATAGCATATAGTACCCAACTCAAATGACGTCATTGAGCGTGCGTATGGTTCCCGCGCTCTGAGGGGTCCCAGCTGCTTAGTAGCTTCATTTGTCCACTTGACAGTGTAGGGAAAGCAGCACCATCTCGCACTTTCTACTCCCCAGTGTTGTAGGCCTGCGTTTGGGTAAGGTATACCCATGATTGGTGATACACGGTGTTGTGCACGGCGGGTATAGACTACTCAGGATAGTGTTTACGTACTATTTTAGTGATCAACGGTGGAATGAAAAACAGGATTAGGAGACTGTGTAAATAGTGATTGTGTGTTACTTACAAATATATTTTACCCTTTCAGATTACAGGTTTATACAAAATGGCTTTGAGTAAGAAATCAATTACAGACAGTGAAATAGAGACTATTTTATGTGAGAGTTCTGATGATGTAGTGGATAATTTAGCGTTTGAAGAATTATATGACAGTGACATTGATGCTGAATATGTGCAAGAATCTAGTGACAACAGTTACAATAGTGACTTGGAGGATGTACCTCCAAGAAATAAAAAGAAAGTAGTGCATGTTGGCCCTGCCTTGCCTGTGGTAGGCCCTTCTACTGCACCTGCTACTGCCCCTGATTCTGGCCCTACTGCCCCACCTGCTTTTGCCCCTGCTGCTCTTCTTGGATGACGACGGCGATCTCTACCTCAAACAGATCGTGATGATCTTGTTGTACGCTTCAAAACAGCTACCATTAGATATACAAGAAGCTTTATGTGGAGCACTAGGCCAAATTCATGAGCAGTTAGTATTCCTGCAAGAAATATATTACATGGTGTCCGGTCTGGCCTCTCCCAACAAGCTTCCCAAGCCGACATCCCAGAGAAGTGTTTCTCTTTGTTTTTTGTGGATGAAATCATCAATTAAATTGTGCAGTGAACCAACCAATAAATACACTTGATGCAGCAAAATACAAGCATCAGAAGGCCACAATACAACCTCCAACACCTGAGGTGATACTTGCCATGTGTGGGGTCCTCATTTTTAGTGGTTACAGGAGAGATAACCACCTCTCCACTAAGGAAATCTAGAGCCCAAAGTTTGTTCCAATTTCTACAGGGCAGCTATGTCTGAGGGGCGCTTTACTTTCCTCCTTCACTGCCTACCATTTGATGACTTTAATACCAGAGAATAGCGAAGAGAAACCGACAGGCTATCCCCAATCAGGAACGTGTGGTATATTTTCATCGAGGCCTGTGGCACCCATTATATTACACACGAGTTCCTGACTGTTGATGAGCAGTTGCTTGCCTTCCGTGGCCGCCCACCCCTTTCGCGTGTACATACCAATAAACCAGCGAAGTAGGGCATCAAGACCGCCATGGTAAATGATGTCAAGAGCAAGTACATGCTCTTTTGGAAGCAGGGGACACGGACGACAGACAGGCAAAACCTTGGCCACTCCTTCACCAAGGACCTTACACAGCGCTACCACAACACCAACAGGAATGTCACAATCGAAAGTTGGTTCACCTCTGTGCTCCTCATCCAGGATATGCTGAACAATTGTGGGATGACGCTGATTGGGACAGTCAGAGGAAACAAGTCAGAGATACCAGAAGAGATGAAGGTCAACACTACACGAACTCCAGGTTCCAGTGCCTTCCTGTTCACGAAGGACATGCCACTGGTGTCGTATCTGCCCAAATCCCCTTCCAGCGAGAAAATTGTCCTCCTCATGTCTTCAATGCATGGAGATAAATCCTTAGCCAGCAGTGGAAAGACAACCATCATCGAGGACTACAGCAGGACGAAAGGAGGAGTGGACACGTTCGACCAAATGTGTGATCAATATTCTGTGTTCTATGGCATGCTGAAGGCTGGGGTCATCAACTTCTGGATCATCCATCGGGAAAATATGCAGAAGACAGGTGACAGACAGATGAAGGCCAAGCAGTTTATACAGGTGTTGGCTGAGGAAATGGTGAAACCCTAGGTTGTGCATCGCCTCTCAAGTTAGACTCTGCTGAGGCAGCTCAAGAAAAATATATGCACTGTTTTTGATCTGTCCACTCCACCTGGGCCATCATGAGTTTCTGGACTACCTGCAGCAGACATGAGGGAGTCCATTGTGCGCTGAGTTGTCTGTCCCACGAAGGCAGACAATAAAACACGCTGACGGTGTGTGTCCTGTCAACGAGCTATATGCCCCAAACATTATTACACCATGTGATGCAACTGTATATGAGGCTGAGGTAAGTAGAAATGCACCTGAAGACTTTATTTACTTGTACATAACAAATAAATAGTCAGTTGCTACAGTCATTTTAGTTAAAAAAATTATTAGTGAAAAAAAGTGATTTTTGTGGTAGATAAAATAAGGCCTATTTCCACGTCTCGTCCCTACAGAAACCGCAGCAGCTCGAGACCAGTACCCCCTTCAGCAGTGGCTCACAGGACCTGGAAAGACGTATGAGGAGTTATGAAGACATCGGAGGATAATCTTTATTTTTTTTTTTTATTTTGAAAAAAATTCCTGTTTTTAATTACAATTTTCAGTACCTGATTTTCTTACCTAAATAATATGTTTTTCAGTTCCTATTAATGTTAACTCAAAGTACAAAGTTTGAAGTGCCTGCATGTAAAATATTTCAAATAAAGATTTATATTTATTTTTTTTTTATATTTTCAAAATCGGATGTGATATACTCATGGTTAGTAGTTGTGTAACTTTAAATGATGGTTAGCTTTCTAGTGTTAATACTTCATTTTTTTCATATTTATTAAGTTCTATTATATATAGCCAGTCATTAATATTGATATATCCGTTTGTGTGTCGTTTTCCTTTAGGATTTGGGCGATCGTGACTCTCCACCACATTCTAAATCTTGTAGCACTGATTAATGTGTGTCCTATTCTTATACCAATTTGTCCGTGTTCTGCTATCCTTTTAAACAAGTTCATGAGTAATATTACTCGCTGTTTCCCTCTACCCTCATCTCTACAATGTCCCGCGAATGCCAAAATCTCTGCGCCATCTCAGCTGTCTCTATCTTGTACTAAATAAAAGTGCTAATCTTGTTACCTGTTTCCTTAAAACTTACTCTTCTGTTCTATCCATATTCTTTGAAATAGTCTTCTGCAGAATTTAATTTCCCTTACCTCACGTTGATTCTATTCAACTTCGAGAAAACTTCCAGCATACAATGCCATATAGGTGTAATGATATGGTATAACACTTAAGTTGTCGTATATTCGTATCTAACAAATTTTCCTGTTATTGTTTATTTATTATATGTGAACCGCTATAAAATCTGGAGAAAAATAGGTGAATATTTCCCTTTTTTTCACCGTTTTTTTTAAACTCAGCACAGTCTTAGATAATATTCCACTCAAGGCAGATATCTTAACCTGTAACCAGAAACAGAATGAATGGGTACATATTAATGGCATGAATGCGAAAGTAAAGGTATCGGACTTAAGCAGACTCTGAACTCGTTTTTCCTGTTCCAATTTCTGCGCAGTTAATTCTATCGTTATACTTTTTCACATTATTTCAAAGAAGCAGATGTTAAATGATTTAATGATTACGGCTCTACGCAGGAAGTATTCGACTTGCGTTAGAACCGACTTCCGACCAGGTGGTCGGAACTGAATCCTGTCGTAACCCCGGGACAAATTGTATGTTTACAATTATGTTTAAATACAAGAGTGGATCAAGAAGACTGCTATAAAAGGGAGAAGAAATGATGGGCAAGAAGAGGATTAAAGAAAATGAAAGGAAAGTAAGTGAAGAGATGAGAACAAGGGAGAAAAAAAAAACTGACAAGGTGAAAAATGTAGTCATATTACCTGCATATGAGTAAAAAGAGGATGAAGAAGTTTAGTTATCATTGTAGATATTTTGTAGAAAGAATGAGAAAGAATAGGTAAAGGCGGAAGTTAAATGGAGGAGGAATTGGATGACAGTGGGAAATTAACATCATATTTGGAATAAAAATGAAGAAAATAAACAAATATAAAAAGTAATAAATATAAAATACCGGGAACGTATTTCAGAAAAAATTGAATAAGAGAATATATTAGCTGTATATACAATTGAAATGAAGACAATCTAAGGAATGATGACAGGGTCTTGAACTTTCTTTAATCATGACCCAAGAGACAAAGCGGTTTCTTTCTTTGGGCAATGGTTGCTGTCAATGACAGTGTTAGAATTAAGACCGACCTCTAAATGATCCTTCGATCGGAGTGGAACGAAATTTTTCCCAATTAGCGGAATCTGACAATCACAAAACAGAAACGAAGTTAAGCAGTGCCCATCCTGGTCAGTACTACCTACATGAGGGATTACTGGGAATACCACGTGCTGTAAATTTCGATGTAGGGAGGAAGTAATAGTTAACAGCTTGGAATTTGGAAATTGAATCGCCGACGGGTTACATTATATTCATTATCGCGCAAATACCCTTGCGAAAGGTATGAATATACCCTATCGCCTCCCAGCTATGTGTTAAGTAGTAAATAATTGTTATCTCAAAACAAAATTTACAATTAAACAAAATATGAGTTGGTATTATATAACCCGCAAAGAGTTTATAAACCTAAAAAACAATTCAATCAGGAGACAGAAAAAAACATCGATAATTTTCCATGACACAAAACAGCTTTTCCAGACATTAAGAGAAAACTACTGAATACTTTTTTTGACGGCTTTGAGAAGTCCAGTCTCTTCAGATCGTCACCTTCTATTCCCTGCGCAAAGTTTTAATAAATGTCTTCGGATTATTAAAATAATAGCTTAATCCAGGTTTTGTGTGAATCATGCATTTTCTTGACAACCTTTTGAAAACAAAATTCTTTGTTATCATACTAATTTATGCTTTTTGCACAGGCTGGCTCAATAGCTTTAATGAAGACTTATAAATGAGAGGTTTGCAAGATGATTCGATGTTATCAGTTATATATTCTTATTACTCAGATGTATCAAGTTGATCATATAACTCTATCTTTATCAGAATTTCAATGACAAAACGTTGATGAACTTTCGCGTCGACGATTTGGTTATATGTATGTTAGAGCAATGCAGAAGAAAGCATAACACCGCAAAAGTGTGTGATCTGACCGATAAGAGTCTCTGTTAAAAGAAAGGCTGATTTTAAAGCCGTTCAAACGAAATTGTGATTATGTCAACATTGACATGCCAATCTTTTATCCTTGATGCATCGTAGTTGATTCTTGTTTATTCTTTATCAATTTGTGGAAATGATGATTTCAATGTTAAATTCATTGCAAAGAGAAAGAAGATATAATCCACTTATGGATAATCTCCCTGATTCCGTGCGAGCGGCGAATGCCAGAAAATTGGCGTCTACAGTTAAAACATGTTTGAAAGTAAAGGTGAATTTTTGAGAGGACTGTATTAAGTTGTTTATAAGATTCTTCTTACATTCCCTTGATTAGAGAAGAAATTATTTGCATAGCAACAGAACTGTATTCTAAATCAAGACTATGTTATGAGTCGGTCTGTGATTTCAGAATGAAGAAAAGATAAGAAATTTACAATCTGAGATTTGATGGCGCGTGGCTACAAAAATTATCTTCTAAGCATTTACCAATTCTTATGAAATTCCACCGCCCCCCTCAACCTCTAGCTGAGATGAACTTCCAAGATGACTCTGACGGAAATATCAATATTGTATTTATGCAGTACATCTGATAGAATTGAACTTTTGCTTCCTAAGTTCTTTTTAGGTGTGCACGGATATTCCAGGAAGCAAATTGTATCTTCCTGTTGCATATTTCACTATGCTACTGGATTACTAGACAATTGCATTGAGATGACAACTTATACATATGGTCACACAATTTTAGGGCTCCGTTTACCACATGATCCCAAACTTACTTAAAAGAAGAAATCTACTTTATCAGCATTTGAAACGACAGTCAGTTGAATTGGTTGGAGGGAGATTATGCATAAAAGTTTAACACCATTGTGTAGAGCTACACAGAGATTGTTATGTACTAATGGTTTAAAAAATATAGTTTCAGACTCCTAGCGGAGTAAAACTAAATTAAATCTTAGAAAATTAGTGAACTTATCCAGAGCATGGCACCTTATATTTAACCTATAGTAGAAAGGAAATATTTCTATCCGGAGTCGATCCTTCAAATCTACAAATCAACTATTCGCCCTTGCATGGAGTATTGCTGCCATATATGGTCTGGAGCCCCTTCTGTTTGTCTCAAGATCCTTGATAAAATCCAGAGACGGATATGCAACGTAATTGGCCCAGATCTGGCATCTCGTCTGCAGTCGCTCTCTCACAGACGTGCCGTTGCCTCCGTCTGTCTTTTTTACAAATATTTTCACGGTAACTGTTCCGATGATCTGCTTTCGCTGGTTCCCAGACTTCATGAATTTAAGCGTTCTACTAGACTGGCATCTCGCTCTCACCTTTTCACTGTCGAAACTGTTAAATCTAGACGTCTCTTCTTCTCCAATAGCTCCATGTCTCGCACATCTCGCCTGTGAAACTCCATCCCCTTTTCCTATTTCCCTGCTCTCTATAATCTCCAACTATTCAAATGTAATGTCAATCGACATCTCCCGATGCCTTGCTCTATCCCCTATCCTCCTCTTCATCATTTCCTCTATCACTCCTCTTTGGTCTCGCTCTAACTCTCTGTAACCCCTTGCATGCTTGTGGCTTCCCGTCTTGCTTGGGGTGAAACGCTTAATATATATATATATATATATATATATATATATATATATATATGTAACCCTGTATATATATGTAACCCTGTATATATATATATATATATATATATATATATATATATATATATATATATATGTAACCCTGTATATATATGTAACCCTGTATATATATATATATATATATATATATATATATATATATATATAAAAGAAGTTAATGGTCAGAAGTTAATGGTCTCGCTCTAACTCTCTGTAACCCCTTGCATGCTTGTGGCTTCCCGTCTTGCTTGGGGTGAAACGCTTAATATATATATATATATATATATATATATATATATATATATATATATATATATATATATGTAACCCTGTATATATATGTAACCCTGTATATATATATATATATATATATATATATATATATATATATATATATATATGTAACCCTGTATATATATGTAACCCTGTATATATATATATATATATATATATATATATATATATATATATATATATATATATATATATATATATAAAAGAAGTTAATGGTCAGAAGTTAATGGTCTCGCTCTAACTCTCTGTAACCCCTTGCATGCTTGTGGCTTCCCGTCTTGCTTGGGGTGAAACGCTTAATATATATATATATATATATATATATATATATATATATATATATATATATATATGTAACCCTGTATATATATGTAACCCTGTATATATATATATATATATATATATATATATATATATATATATATATATATATATGTAACCCTGTATATATATGTAACCATATATATATATATATATATATATATATATATATATATATATATATATATATATATATATATATATATATATATATATATAAAAGAAGTTAATGGTCAGATTTGAACTAAATTAGGAAACAGTATTATTAAGTGCACAATAATCATATCTTCCCATCTCTTCCTAGTCCTCCTCAACTTCCACCACCTTGGTCTATATTGTATTTATGTATATACTTACAAACCCATTTTCTTGTTCTTATCAGGGAATCTTTTTTAATGTTTTATCACTATTCAAACAACAACAACAACAGCAACAACAACAATATGACTTAAATATTGCTTTTAATCATGAAACAGACGGGTGCCTATGGCTGTTGATTTCAATGTCCATTTTCATATTTACACACAGAGACACACACTCACATACACGCAAGAACGCACACGCACGCACACATATATATGTGTGTGTACATATATATATATATATATATATATATATATATATATATATATTACACACAAATATGTAAGTATATGTGTCCGTTGCGCGCTACTTCTAGTTTTTTAAGATTGTTTTATGTTTTGTTCTTTTGTTTTTCTATTCTCCGAAGTTTTCACTTTTTCTTCTTTTTCTTTCTTTCTCTAAATTTAAAATTTCTTTCTTGAATTCATTCTCTTTTTATTTCTTATCTATCCTCAATTTCCTTACCTATAAACAAAAATAAAACGTTCGTTCTTTCTTCATTAACTGTTTGCATTATTCCTTCCTTCCTTCCTTCATTTCCTCCTTTCCTCCTTCCTCCCTCTTTCTTCCCTTTCTTTCTTTCTTTACGTTGGAGATAGGTTTGACATATTTCATACTGTTTTGTTTGCTTGTTCTGTATTTTCAACCGTTCGTTTATATGTTTACCTAGACTTTCAATATTTTTGTCTACTTATATAAATGTTTTCCCTTCTTTTCCTTTTTCAGTTTCTCTTATTTATTTATTTACATTGAAGTTCTTTCTTTCTTTCTTCTTTCTGATAATTTGCTCTGCATAGCTAAACATTAATTCCGTTTCTTTATTTTTCGTTCTACGTCTTTAAATATTTTATAAATAGTACGCCTTTCTCTTGCCTTTTCGTAATATTTCTTTCATTTTGAGTTAATCTTACTCTTCCATTTTTGCATTTCACTCAGTTTCACTCAATATTTTCTTCATTTCCGAACTGCCTCCCTTTATCTTACTTTTTAATTCACAGATATTCCTTTCATTTTCTTTCTTTCTTTCTTTCTTTCTTATTCCTTGTACATGCAAATAAATCTCTCGTTTAATATAACTTGAATAAGTTGCAAGGAACTGTACCCACCGGTAAGATTCATTGATATTCAAAATGGCCCCCAGTCAGCACATGGGATATATCCACCTTGCGCAAAGGAAACAGTTTAACCCACAGACATGTCTCAGCTGGTTACTCGGATCAAAGATTGAAATTGTCGGCTCTTAACATGTTCAGTAAATGTTTCAGCAAAATAGTGATTTGAAAGCCAGCCAGTACATTTTATAATAATCTGCAATCATTTTCCCTTGTCATTTATGCATTAACTGCTCATGAACTGTATATTACGATTAGACATTCAAAATAATGTATGGACTCTGCTGTCTCCGATGAAACAGGTTTCACCAGCTCAGTTCTTAGAAACGAACAGCCACACTAATTGGATGTATTATTTGATGCTAGTCTTCGGGGCTTGATGCAGAAATGACCATGCGTTTCAAATACAGTGCCACAAGGTCTTCAAACGACCATCGATATGTTTTGAATTTACAGCTATGCTTCTTTTAGAATGGTTTCCAAACAAGTTTCAAGAGCCGAAACGGCCCAACTATGTAAACCATAGAAACGAAGAGATGGAGCCTTAGCGTTCTCATAAATCAATGGAAATAACTCGAATGTAATTTGAATTCAGCTTCCCGACTTCACATTTCGAGCCACTATATATTACACAACACATAAATCCATTATCAATATTTTTATATGTGTGTTTGTGTGTTTGTGTGTGTGTGTGTACCTTATTCGCAGACAGTACTGTTTTGCTGCCTCACAGCTCCTCAGTGTGACTAGAGGATCGAAGGATCGAAACCCGACCGATTTGGTATCAGTCGGAATTTCTGCCCCCTATGACATCATGCATGCACACACACACACACACACACACACACACACAAACACACACGCATATATATATATATATATATATATATATATATATATATATATATATATATATATATAGTTTACGAAAAACTAGGTAATCCGTATAGGTAGACGCAAGGAGGATAAAATCCAGAGAGCTCTATATAAATCAGAGTTAATAATTTAAATAAAAATAAAAACAGACCACTTTAAGGTTCCATGTAATAAATTACATAGGGCTGTGGTGAAATAAATTATTACATGGAACCTTAAAGTGGTCTGTTTTTATTTTTATTCAAATCATATATATATATATATATATATATATATATATATATATATATATATATATAGTTTTAACGTGAGTTATATTTATGGGTAACAGTTCTCTAATATCACTGATAGAGCGTATGGCAAAGTTAAAGTCGTCATTGAGGTTAACGCCAAACGGCGACTAACTTTTGCATATTTGAACCCTATTTTAAGAGCATGTGTAATGGGTTAAGGCTCGACTATTTTTATATACTGGTCACATTACCAGTGGTAATTTCTATTTCATTATTTTAACAGTTTTTCTGTAGACAGTGACGGTTATATTTCAAATTATTCTAAATGTTACTATTTGTTTGTTATTATTATTATTATTATTATTATTATTATTATTATTATTATTATTATTTATTCATTTTTATTACATTTACTTGTGTTTTTCATTAAGAAAGTTCCTAAATGTGAACAGGCATTTTGTTGTAAATGTTGAAAGATGAGAAGTGTTGTAAAAATAAAACATTGTATATAAATTTAAATGTCCGTTGGGAGATTTTATCTCAATCCGAGAAAATAATATATACATTGGCTATACCACTACTACGTTGTTTCGAAGGCTGAGTTTTCATTTGAATTATGCATCTAACATCTCTCAAAATTTACAACTCTCAGGAATTTCCCAATTTGAAAAATGTTAGCTATCTACAGATTATACAAACCAAATGGATACATTTCCTCCAGACTAATCTCTGAAAAAAACATTTCCTGTATATTGTCTAGATAAATTTAAACCATTTTGTAATTTCGGCCTGATGAGTCAGATATTAAAAACTTATTTATCGAATAAAATTTGTTACCGAATTCGTCGATAATATGTTAAGTTTTCCCCTTCTTGATGTTTATATCATATTGCTCTGTATGTAACTAAATTGAGTTATCTTCCTGGATCTAACTTTCAATGTTATATTAAAACAGCCTACTTGAAACATCCTTATCACTTACGGATTTGATATCATTGTCTATATAAGATCCTTATAAAGTTTAAGCTGTGCTCTCGCAGGAATATTCCATTGTGGAAAATCGTAATTATCTAAGAATTATAACAACCACGTAGATATTTTTCTCCAGACAATTCTCTAAAAACATTCACTCAATTTCGGTCTGATGAAACAGATATCAAAACTTACCTGTCGAAATAAATTTATCACCGAATTCTTCGAGTATGCTTTTTCCCATATTGATATATATATATATATATATAGATATATATATATATATATATATATATATATATATAGATATATATATATATATATATATATATATATATATATACATATATATATATATATACATATATATATATATACATATATATATACATATATATATATATACATATATATATATATACATATATAGATATATATACAT
>OZ038490.1:102568332-102573332 GCA_964036315.1 Acanthosepion esculentum | reverse complement strand
ACATAATATTTGCATTGGAAATAACATACTAACCTGCTTTAATGAAATTAGGCTTATAGAAAAAATATCTCGCGTCGACCTACTATAATATTACAAATAGACAAATCTGAAACGCTTAATATTACAAATGTATATTGTTAAGGGGTCTCCCCTATTTACACAAATGGACTCACCCAAGGAATACATATATTACTACCAGTGATTACCCGGACATTCTGTAATAGAGGAGGGTAGCACAAGAGTCACAGTTAGCGAGCACGTAGACTCAGTAAGGAGTCATACCGCGATACTTCTATACCAAGACTGTACATATATCATTGCTACTAACCCGCATTCCTGGATGTACTAACCCGTATTACCAGTTTGTATTATTACTCTAATACATTTATTTTCCTTATTCATTCCTGACGTTTGTTATTCATTGATATCGGATTCATCCCGGAATCCAGAACAATATTAATATTATGATATTATAATATTATAATATTAATATTATGGACGCATTTTACGAAGCCATAAATTATAAGATGGAAAAAATCCCAATAAAATATTTTGAAGATTTTGTTTTTGAAATCTTAAAATTATCTTTGAACTCTGCTCAGTGTTTTATGGAGTCTGAAAGGAATTAATAGAAATTCATCGATTACAATACTTGATAAGTATCAGGAAAATAAAATACGCAAATGAAAATCAGTTAACATTTAGCCACTTGTCTGAGATACTTGCATAATTACTTTGAGACATCCATTTTGTGGTCGACATTAATGAAAGCACAAATGCGGACAAATGACGTGTTAGAAATTTTAATCTTCAAAGTATACGGCCTTAACTTATTTGAAATTTAGTGATAAAACAATATTCAAATTTGCATGTATATATATATATATATATACATACATATACATTTACATATACATGTATATTTATATATATATACATTTATATATACATGTATATATATATATATATATATATATATACATGCAAATTTGAATATTGTTTTATCACTAAATTTCAAATAAGTTAAGGCCGTATACTTTGAAGATTAAAATTTCTAACAGGTCATTTGTCCGCATTTTTGCTTTCATTAATGTCGACCACAAAATGGATGTCTCAAAGTAATTATGCAAGTATCTCAGACAAGTGGCTAAATGTTAACTGATTTTCATTTGCGTATTTTATTTTCCTGATACTTATCAAGTATTGTAATCGATGAATTTCTATTAATTCCTTTCAGACTCCATAAAACACTGAGCAGAGTTCAAAGATAATTTTAAGATTTCAAAAACAAAATCTTCAAAATATTTTATTGGGATTTTTTCCATCTTATAATTTATGGCTTCGTAAAATGCGTCCATAATATTAATATTATAATATCATAATATTAATATTGTTGTGGATTCCGGGATGAATCCGATATCAATGAATAACAAACGCCAGGAATGGATAAGGAAAATAAATCTATTAACGTAATAATACAAACTGGTAATACGGGCTAGTAGATCCAGGAATGCGGGTTAGTAGCACTAATATATATATACAGTCTTGGTATTGAAGTATCGCGGTATGACTCCTTACTGAGTCTACGTGCTCGCTAACTGTGACGCTTACCGCTGTCTCTGTGTGTGACTACTACTACTGAACTCTACTACTCTTCTGTCGTTCCGTCTCGAGTCCTTGACCCCTTAACAAATATAATATTTGTAATATTAATTATATATATATTTAATATCTATTTAACTATCCAGTTTTCTATACACCTATACATGCAGAACACAGGAGCTTATTTCGATATATGTATTTTCCACGAGCATCAAGCTTACGACCATATCAGTTTGAAACAACATTTCTCGTACGATCACCGAAGTTAAGCAACGTCGAGCCTGGTCAGTACCTAGACGGGTGACTGCTTGTGAATACCAAGTGCTGTAAGCTTCGATATGCGTATGTTGCAACGGAAAACGGCTCGGAATTGTAAATCGGCGAGTCGTGTGCCAATTCCAGTTCATTATATTCACTTACGAACAAATGACCCTGGATAAACTTATGAATACAGCAATTCTCTCCCCCATCAATGTGTAAATTAGTAGGACTTGTATCCGTAAATTATTATTATGCATCCCACAAGAAATTATTACCATCTAAAAATATTTTCTGACTTTAAATAACCTGCAAAAGGTAGATAAGCCGTTAAAAATCAAATCAAAATTACGAGTACCATTCCGCTCAATTCGAAGGAAGGCTGATTTTTTTATATATAGTACTAACTTTAACTTCTGTCTAATCTGATCTTCTTCTTTGTATCGAGATAGTCTGAATAAAAGCTAAAGAAGAATCTACCATCTACCATCTTCCCATCGCCGTAACGTAGATAATCTGTGCCTTTTTGTATAAACATTTTTATGTTAATTATTGAGATAAGCTTTCCTCATTTGTACCTTGAATTCACGAATTTAAGCGCAGTACTAGATTGGCAGTTTGGTCTTATGCTTTCGCTATGGAATTTCTAGATGTAACTGTAAGTTATATTCTAACCATTTCATCTCTCGCACTTCTCAATTGATTTCCTATCAACTATATTTAAAACATTAAATGCAACATCAATCTTCATTTTCCGTTACCTTGAAACATATTATTTTATTGTCCTGTTTCTGTTTATTTCACATTCGGTACCCCGCTTGCATCTTAGTGGCTTTATCGCCTTTTTTGGAGTCAAATGATAAAGAATCCTGAGACATTTGAGGCAACACATTTTTTAACAAAACCATTTGCTAAACGTTGCTTTATACCACTGCAAAATATCAATATTCGCAAATAGTAATGAATCTAAAACGGCAGAGTACAAACTGTATTACTGAAAACGATAGGGAGATGAACGAATAAAATATAGAGACTTACAAAGTTGGTCGATAAAAGGCCGATTTTTTTAACTTGATTTAATCTTATATATTTTTGTATTGATTACGATATTAATTTTTTTTTCTTTTCATGTAAAGTCGCAACTTATATCAATCGATATGCGACTCATAAAGTTCGATAAACAAAAATTCTGTGGAATTATGCCCGGTTGACCTCGACCGAACTTGTCAGATAAAAGTCTAAGCGAGTTCAGATGTCATTGTTCTGAAGAGAGGCGTTTAAATATTAAAGGAGAAAAATTAATATATAATGTGTTTCTGACGTATCAAAGACCACGCGAGGCCATCTGTTTTATATACAGTTTTATATAAATTGAACCCCGTTTTGATGTTCAACTCAGTTCTTCAGGTAAGCAGGCAAACGATATGCCAGTACTCCAGCTGACTGGTTGACGGAAAAGTTATCAGATCATAAAACTGAATCGTAAAGCCTAGTTCAAAATTTGGCTGAGGTTGTTTTCATCTACTTACTAGCAGCCAGACCCAGTTGATCGAGCAGAAAAAGCTTTCAATTAGAATGGATCAAAAACAGCATCATGTTTAGATGTAACAGAGTCTATCTTCTTCAATTACTTTAATGTACTTTCATTAAAAAACATTTTGAATTAATGTCGTTACTAATATATCAGAAGTAGTCTGTATTTATTCAATCGAAGTTAGCCGAGGTCATGAAAGATTAAAACAGACAATATAAAGACTCACTGCAGACCACAATTATTTTGGAGTTTTCGAAATTCAGTTGTAAATAAGGATACATTTATAAAGCAATTACGTTTGATGAAAATTGGTTGAAAATGCAACGAAAAATAAGAAAGACACCAGTAAAAATTGTCATTTTTCGCTATTTACGCGGTTTTTCACTACATGAGTGGACTCAGTTAACAAGATAAATGACTGTTAAACAATCAATTGTTGACGACATTGAGTGAAGTTTGTCTTAGATTGCTTGAAGATTGAGGAGTTTCAGTTTAAAATATGTGTTGAAATAAATTTTTGTTGAAATCGATTTGTCGTTTTTCGCTAAACGCAGTGGCGTAGGAATACAAATGAGGTATCTTTGAGCCCGTCATGATCTAAGTAAACTAGTTTGATCGAAATACCGGTTTTGAACAAATTCGAAGGAAAAAATTGAATTATCGATATGTGATCGGCTTTATCGATTACTGATTTTAAAAAAATATCACCTATCTCTTATCGTGTACAATGTATGTTCCAATTTTGGTAAAAATCGGTTGGATGTATCTCGAGGGAAAAGGTTTCAAACACACTGACACACAGTCATCTTCTGTTTTATATAGAGAGGTATCTCTTGTGAAATTAATGCCATTGTTAAAGGTATGGATACATCTATTTGCCATGTTTCTTTAGCCGTCGTAGGACATCCATTCTACAAAAGATATTCTGATTTGAAATTCCATTTGAAAAACAATGGCCACCGTCAGAATATCTATTGCTGCTCCTACTGCTCTAAAATAAAATGTATTACGGGAATACACACATTCATGTATATATTAAGTGCTGAGTGCCGTAAATAATGAAATCTTAATTTCCCGCCTTGGCTGTTTACTTCAGATTAATAGTAAAATGGTGTATCCAATTCTTTGTACAACTTGGGATAACTCTGTCATGACTGGCATAACGCGATGCGTGACGAAATACAGAGTGGGAGAATAATCCCGTTCAGGATGTACAGATTTCGTAAGGGTTAGCGGCTTGGAACGAGGCACTGGTGATCCGAATACGGATTTCGATCAACTTGCGTTAATTTCACTTTCACAAAAATGAACTTGAGAATTTTGCGAATCTTCGAATAAATATGCTAAAAATAAGAACAGGCTGGGATCCCTAACCGTGCTTGACAGCCATTCTAGGAGAAGAGCAACTCTGAATACCAAACCGTATGTAACCCCGTTGAAGCACATATTATGAAATCATCGACAGTAACATGAATTTCTCAATGACTCTATAATATCAACTGTGTTCGATGTCATAGATAGACAATAAACACTTGTCCGAATCAATGATTATAATCTATGAAATCTACGTATTAATATTATACTGCAGATGGATGCTGAGAATCGC
>OZ038490.1:102560832-102563332 GCA_964036315.1 Acanthosepion esculentum | reverse complement strand
TATGACTGTGAATGCTGGACATATGCAGAGCAGGCCTTTTATTTAACAATTTCACCCCGGAAAAATGATAATACCACTAGAACCTAGGCGGTTACAAGTAGTGAAAGTGAAAGAGAATGAGAAGATTGAAAATGAAGAGGATTGAGAAAAAGACAAAAAAGGACAGGATACAAGAAAACAAGATGGAGACTGACGTTGCATTTAAATTTTTGAAGATTGTATTTATCAAGTGGGCAAGAAAACAAAAGAGTGTTCAACAGGTGGGAGGTGTGCGAAAAAAGGAACTGTGGATGTAGAGTAGTAGGATGGATGTTGCATCTAACATATTAAACGGTGGGATCAAATTGCCAATATCACAGCACGTTTAAATTCATGTAGTCGATGGCCTAGAGAGAGAACCCATCAGAGCAGGTGCCATGAAAATATTTGCAGAGAATATGGAAACCACGTCAAGTTGATGAGAAAGTGACTGAAATCGACATGACTGGTCAGGATTATTTGCATTATATACTTTGGAAATTATAGATGTACATCACGGGGCACCTGACCAGCTATGGCAACAGTATTTAATGTACAGAAGAATGGTAGATTTATAAACATGCTAGATGGATTGTGACGAGAAAAATTCAGGCAAAACACAGTTAACTAGTTTTCCTTGCATTAGATGAATCAATTGATTCGATATAATCAGTGCACTTGATGTCAGTGGAGAACGTGTAGCCAAGAAGACATAATGTTTTGCGCTACTGGAATTTAGCATTTGTCATGCTAATGACAGGTAAAAAAGGTAAGAAAAATAGAAGACGCTGAGCATGCTATGGACTAGAAAACAGGAAGCTTTAGAGAAAATGAAAAAAGGACACTTCAGAAAGTGCAAGTAGAATTTTCTAGAGTAAATAATGAATGCTTTGAGCGAGGAGACTCTCAGAAGACATACTGTTAGCGAGATAGACAAGGGAAAGCGGCGAATAACTTATGTTGTGGGCTTATGTAAATGCTTGGGGGAGAGGGATAGCATAAAGAAAAACTTTACAAAGAGTTGCGAAGGACAGAATGTTGTTGAGAGTCGTGATCGACGTCTTGAAGGGGCACGTCATATGGAAGAATACAAGTATGTTTTTAGTGTGTATGTCCATTTCAAGGACATATTGTCAGAAGACACAAGAAAATCCAAAAGTCTACCAAAGTCGTTGAAAAAGGAGACGTATTATTTAAAAAATCTTTAAATAAATACCGATTTATACAAAAACGTTATGGACGTTGAAATTATTAAATTTTAAAAGTGTCATGATGAATTTATCGACAGTATTAACACTGAAGCTAGAAATATTGGCAAAGATTTGAAAATTAAGGACAGAGGGGAAAAATAACGCAAATTGGATGCGTTCTGCTAATGGGCTATTTTAGAAAAAAATCGA
Source organism: Acanthosepion esculentum (assembly GCA_964036315.1). Lineage (NCBI taxonomy): Eukaryota > Metazoa > Mollusca > Cephalopoda > Sepiida > Sepiidae > Acanthosepion > Acanthosepion esculentum. Next base: position 102,561,914 of record OZ038490.1, on the reverse strand, counting down.
TTCCAATAAGCATAATTTCTGTTTGAAACACATCAGAGTATTCTGCTTACTAGAAATAGTATATTTAATCATTTAGCATCAAATTAAAGCTACATTAAAAGCTTCAAGAAAGATTTTTCATTCATAAATCTCATTTAAACCCTTAGGTATTGCGAATTACTGGAGGTACCTAAAACGATATTTCGCGTTAATTAAAATAAGGAAAATGACAAATAACAGAATAAGTTTCCATTTTTTCTAAACAGTCAAGGTGATTATTCTTGGCGCTTCGGCAAGAAGTTGATGTTTCGTTAACTTGCAACTATTTTTTTTTATCAATGATGATTCTCCCTCGATTCCTCAATATTTTTATCCTTGTGTCACAACTAAATTGATCGTAAAAGAATATTACGTGTTCTGACAATCGACATACAAAATCCTGCTCTTTATCTATTTTGGTGACTGGAGATACTAATAAATATACAAATTACTCACGCTTTCAATCATGTCTTTCTAAGTTGACTAAGCGTAACAGAAAAGTACTGCCACTTCTCGTATGGTAGCAACGCAGTAAATCAGCCAGAAAGGGGAGGAAATAGTTGTCAATAGATTAGTTTATTTTAGACTTCACCTAGAATCATGGTGTATTTTATTCTTCTTTTACGCGACGCATCCCTTCAGGACATGGAACATAGCTTTTTATAATTGTCTATTCTTTGTAGCTCGAACTATGAATTTCAGAAGTCTCTTGGGGAAACTCATCTAATGATTTCATAATCCGTCAAATCAATCGAGTTGAAATGAAAAATAACATATTTCTTGATACGACTTGTCTATTATGCATCCTCATCACCCAGCCAAAGTGAATTGTCCTTTTTATAGTATGTGCTATGCTAAGGCTATATACAAGGCCACCCCTAAGGCTTGAATTCAGAATTACTTTCTCCTAGACCGGCTTCCACCCAAAGCTATAGAACCCAGTGTGTCATAGCTTGTGGGAGAAAAATATCCATAAGTGAATATTCACGTAAGTGAATGTTATAAATCCGACTGTAATTCGAACACGGCTCTCCGTTTCCTCAGTCTGAGACGTTATTCATTAC
>OZ038490.1:102533332-102550832 GCA_964036315.1 Acanthosepion esculentum | reverse complement strand
TCAATCATACCTTGAATCAATCAGCAATATGAATGCGTTTATTGGCGAAATCACTTCGCCAGTAGACATAAACATAAGCATTACACTACTGATAATCCTCCGAATGATGAGATCCTCATACATAATATATATATATATATAAATAATAAATCATGGAGTCTAGAAGAAGAATCTTCAACAAAATAGCTGTTTCGTCCTTTATTTAGCTGGAAAACAAGAAAAATCTTGGAGATTTATTGTAAAGTTTGAAGAGAACCCGAGCCAGTTCAAGAGCCCCTTTCTTTACGTCAATTGCACGTATACCGTCGAAAGCACCAATAAAAACTATGGTTATGTGAATATCAGAGTAATGTTTATTTCTTAAAGCATTAACTTAGAATATACTCAAAAGTAGACATGTTGATATTATTTATCCTTTCAATATTCGTGAATTTAGCTTTAAAACACCAAGAAAGGAATTACAATATTTGATATAAAAACAGAAAATACCTTCGTTAACCGCAGAATTCCGGCGCGATCTATTGCTTTCAATCGGGAAGAAAACAGTTTATTGTAAACTACATAACCATCAATTAGAAACTGAAATGCATTGCCACGTCATAAAAAACAAGTCTTCTCACCGCCATCGGCAGCCGAACAGCTGTACCAGGAACCCCGCCACATGCAGAACTGTTCACTGTCAGAGCAAGTGGGCTCTTCATTGTGGAAAGAATAATTTTATACTACGAAGGTTTCTGTTCCGGTTATTGTTCTTAAGAACCTCATCATAAAGTTCTCTCTTATCTTGAAAGTGCTGTTTCGCCACTGCTACAAAGAGAAGTGTTCCCTTTATCAATCGAAAACATCGTCTTCTCTATCTTCAAGAATGCAGTTTATGATATCATAATATCGATCCAGCGGACAACTTAGTATAATCAGTAATTTCTTCGGGGCTATGATAAACAAGAACGTTTTTAACCACTCTTAACAGAAAATACAGGCCGAGTAAAAAGCAGTGAGCATTTCGCTCCTGGAGGTTTATTATGGTGTACCAACTGTTATAAAACTGTTCCGGGAATATCTTTTGTTCAGATTTATGGACGTTTTTCAGTATATATTTGATAACTCCCAGAACATTTGTCCCCAGAAACCATATAAGACGGATTCATATGAGTCTGAGTAAAAAAAAAATAAAAACACAAAAAACACGTTGGTTAAACAAACGGCAATGAAACGCATGTATTCTCTTTCTTTTATGTGCTTTGTCCCTTCAAGACGTAGGCGGTCATTATCCTTCACTTTCTCATATCCCACGTTGCTCTTATTAATTTTGTCTTTCTTAATTTCTCCCAGCCACTGTTCTGCTAGCCACTTGCTCATGCGCATTAAGTATGTCACGCTTTGCTTTCCTCTGTCCCTTCTATGCGTCCTGAGGTTATTAGATTTTCCAAGTACCCCTTCCTCATTACGTGTTCCAGAAATTTCAACTGCCTCCTCCTGATGTTAAGTATAAGTTTCCTTTTCGTTTCCCTTCTCTCCGAAACCTCGTCGTTGCTCACACATTCGGCCCATGTTATCCGTATCATCCATCTGTAGCACGACATTTCTGTTGCTTTGAGTCTCTCCTTCATCTTTGAGGAGATTGTCCAGCATTCGCTACCATACAGGAGGATAGATATCCCGTAACAATTCAGTACCGTTTTCTTTGTTTCCAGCGAAACATTCCTGTCTTGTAATGCTCTTCTTAGCTTTTGGAATGAGTCCTTTGACATCCCAATATGTCTTCGGATCTCAGTCGTACTTACCATCCTCAGTTAGAATATTCCCAGATATTTAGATTTCGATACCTGCCTTGATTTTACACTATTTAGATTAGAAGAACTATTGTCCTCATCTTTGTCGCCATATTTATTACAACGTTGTTCAGTTCGACATTCCTATCACCTAAAGAAGGCCGGAGCGTACAACAGCTGAAACGTTGTAATACATAATTGTCCGAATAAGGTTAATAGTGTATATAATACCTCATCTCAGAAATATAGACAGATACTGCTTGATTTTAGTGTCCCCGAACTGTAAATTGAATTTTATGACTCGTCTTTTTGCTGTCTTGTGTTTTATGCTTAGTTCTTTTTTCTCGCTCTCCTTCGTTAGCTACTGTAGAAGGTTTTGGGCTTTCCTTTCCGTGTTTGCTATCAGCACTTTGTCATCTGCTTATCTTATATTGCTAAGATCTTGGCCGCAAATGAATGCTGGTTGGATTTCCAGTTCTCTCAGAATTGCCCGGCTGTATACTTTGAATAATATCCTTGCCTTACAACCCTTTCTATTTTTGTCTATCTGTTGAACTAATTTTTATCGGTTTGCAGGCGATTTTCTGCCATTTGTTACCGTGTTAGGCTTCTTAATTTTCTGTAGTTTCACTCTCAGTTTACATATAACAAGGAGCTGGTAGCTCCCGCTGTCGGCACTTGTATATGATTTGCAGTGAACAACTGCATTCCTGAATATTTTGTTAATGGCTATATAGTCAATTGAGTTTTTCATTTCTCCTCACCCCGGGTTTCTCCGTGTCCATAATCGTCTTTGATGTTCTTGGAACCAGATTTTGGCTATTACATGGTTATTGGCCGTGCGCCATTGAACACATTTTTCTCCACGTTTGTTGCAGGGTCCTACTCCGAAATGTCTAGCTATCTCCCCTGCCCTCCTCTTGGCTACTTTGGCATTCAGGTCTCTCATGTTAATTATAACTCCCTGTAATTTTCATTGGGCGTTTGTGTTGTCTCTCATAGTGTAGGAAGATTCGATTTCTTCTTCCGTATTTTGCGCTGTCGGTGCATACACTAACACATTTATTAACAAAAATAAATCACATTACTGTGTATAGAGTTGAATTAAAAGAAAAGACATTCAACCTAACCTATTTAAATGCACGTGTTTTTGCGTTCGATACAAAGATGTATGATTCACACGTGTGTGAATGCGACTGTATTTGAGAGGTCAGTCGTCAGCAGACTAGGGAAACGAAAGTTTTACAGGGAGGACACTTGCGTCTATGTAATATTACATTTTGGAGCAAAAGGAAGAAAAAGAGAAAGTAGAAAGAAATGCTTGTGTTTTTATAGACTCAAAAAGCACAGCCTAATGGGCGTTTAGTACAACCAAGTAGGGTAACCAACAAAACAATCAATGAAGCATTCGATAAATCCATCACGAGAACGGCTGTATATGATATCTAAAATGCCTTTGAAATTTTGTGACATAGAGGGTTGCCACACAAACTCTCTTGCTACTGAATCTTTAAACCAGTCCTATCTAACAATTGGGTCCTTGAAGGTCGTAGTTAGTTGTCAGGCTTCTGAAGCCTATGAGATCAGTGCCATAAGGCTCGGTCCTGCTGTTGTTTATATTGACGACCTTGCTAAAACCTTTCTTAGATCTTTAGTAAATATCTATTAACTCTCTTGATGCATCATCAAAAGAATAAGATGGACAAATTCTGGCAGCCAATACATAGTTCTATTTAGTCCTAAGCGTCCAATGGGCCGAGAACTGGCTTGTAACTTCCAATACTTCATAAAATTATGCTAATAACTTTTAATTATCATAGAACTGATTCTCAATTATCGCAGATGACCAGAAATTGTGGCACTGTCAATGAGACATCTTGCTTTGAGCATCTATTGAGATTAAGTTACATCCCAGATCTCAGATGAAACTTGTATAGACATCCCTACGCTAAAGACGATGACGCAGTTGTCTGTTACTTATCCTACTCTGACAAGCTCCATATTTTACATGCATCAACTCTGCCGAAAAAATGAAGTATTGCTGACATATCTGCTCTGGAAATTGTCAATAATCACTTTCCAGCTCTGAAGAAGTTCTAATGGTTTATGCGCACTTGTTAGCTTAGCAATTCCTGTTAGGATATTCCTGAGACATCCGTTGGTAAAGTCCTGAACTTTCTGGGTGTTGGTCTTGGTTACCCGTCGGGTTTCTGATCCGTAAAGCAGGACCGGATCTTATTGGAAAGTGAAAGGGCCGGTTGATCTTCAGGTTGGCGGCAGAGTGTTGAAAGCGTATCGGGCTTTGTTGGTTCGGTACGTGATGTCTTCATCTATCCATTCAGCTTTACTGACGACGCTTCCCAAGTAGACAAACTTAACGACTTACTTGATGTCTTGGTATAGTCGAACTTTGTTTCGTATAGACATGGAATATTTGAATTTAAAGTCTCCTGTGGGATTTTCGTAATGTTAAGTCGAAATTTTGCTGCGTAAATTACAGCAATTGAATATATATTTATTAGAATGATGCCTGATAAATGTAAAAACGAAATCCTATAACTAAGCATCAACAGCTAATCAATATTTGATCAACGTTAATGTTAAATTCACATTTATTTCTTATTTGATTTACTTCATTCGCATCTTTAAACTACATTAAATCCTCCTTTTCAACAAAGCAATAATAGAACAAAAATAATTATCATATTTTTTTATTATAAATTCTACAAAGATACAATATTGATTTCGGTTATTTGTACAAATGATTATATTTACTGGAATTATCCGTTCGTTTATATACGTGTTCAAATACACTGCCTTCAATCGCTTTGCAACAAATCGCTTATTCACCAATCATTTGTTTCGTAATGATAAATGTCAGAATGCCATCAATAACAATTTTATTCCACAAAGAAAACAGGGGAAAATGTAAATGCTGGATCGTAACTGATACAAATCAAAGCAAATGCTTTAAAGTAGAATATGTCAATATTTGTTCTATTATTACTTTTAATAACTCGATTACAGCAGCAATCTAATCTAATTTTTGAAAGATTTTATTGTTTCTTTCTCTTTTACCATTTCTTTTTCGAAATGTTATTATCATAAGTCTGATAAGATACCATGAGGAAGATATACTTATCAAATTTATTGTAGTCGATAGTTTTTGGTTGACATTTAAAATTTTCGTGGGGGATACGTGACGTAATTTAATATCTAATGCTGAAACATTTAAGTTAACCTGTTGAATATTTATGAGCGTATTTTAATTTAAAAATTTTGAGTAACTAACAACATTTTGCTTTTGTTTATAGATACTTTGTGCAAAATAATATCATTATATTTGCCTTTATAATTTCCATTAGATGAAGAGATGCGTCGGCTAAAACTAAGTATATTTTATCCTCTTGACGCTTTTATTATTATCTACGAATTCAAATGCTCCTTAAGGACTTGTGTTACTGAGCACACCGAAAACACATGTAGTTACGTCGGTGACAGAACTACAGCTTATCTGGACGCCTTATGTTTCACCTATCTGACCATAGCGCTATTAGAACTCATTTAAACACACACACAAACATACCAGACTCTATTCGAAACATACTAGTATAAAACAAAAATAATAAAAAAAATAATAAAAAAAATCCCTTTACAGGATTAACTAGGAACAGGGCCACAATGTGCTAAATGTGTTCGGAAAATGAAACATCTCAATAACACTAAAAACATATACATAAAGCACACACTCAATAAACTGAAAAAAATAAAACCATCCTTGATAATGGGTAAAACTATAGACGAAAGTGCTCGGAATCATAAAATATTTGGACAATGTCTACACACTCTGTGTCCAAAAAAGAAAGCACTTGTTCCAATACAAGAAAAATTAAATAAAAAACGTAATTGTCGTACCTTGTCAGTAGTTTTTAATGAAATAAATGCAATACATACACACATATATATATATATGGCGTCGTGCACGTGTGTGAGTATATATATATATATATATATATATATATATATATATATATATATATATATATATATATATATATATATATATATATGACAAAGTGGAAACAACACTTGACAGATTTTCACATTCTATATCCTACACATACAAATGCACGGCGTCATATATATATATATATATATATATATATATATATATATATATATATATATATATATATATATATATAGTGCTTGGGCAAAATAATTGTAACACTTGTTAAATTCAAAGAAAATTTATTTAGTATGGAATTGGTACTCCCTTAAGCCTTACATTCAGCTTTAATACGTCTAGAAATGGAATCATACATCTTCTTGATTTCATCCAGAGGAATTTTCAGCCATTCTTCCATTATCACCTGCTCCAGCTCTTTAAGACACGACGGTGGAGGATAGTGGTTCCTAACTTGTCGCTCCAAATTGCACCACAAATGTTCAACAATATTGATATCTGGAGATTGGGGAGGTCTCTCCATGTGTTCTAGCTCAATTTGATGTTCTTCATACCAATTTTATACCACTAAACGGTTTGTATTGGAGCATTATCTTCTTGGAAGATGCCATCACCATCAGGAAATAAAGTCTGGGCCATTGGATGAACATGATCTCACAAAATGTTCAGGTAATCTTTGCTGTTGCTGGGCAACTATCGAACCGATACATTTCCATGATATGGCGACCCGAACTATCACTGATCCACCTCCATGCTTCAATGAAAGCAGTCACGGTTGTAAGCATCTTTGGGCTGCCTCCACACATAAACTCGCCCTGACTTGCTTCTATTTGTCTTCAGGACAAGCATTGGGATCTCTGCACCACTTCAACCTCTTTTGAATGTTGCGGGTGGAGTGAAGAGGTTTCCTTACGGCAGTTCTTCCATGATATGCAGCTTTATGGTGTTCACAACGAACAGTTTTAGTAGAAACTCAGCAGTCATTTGGCCGCATTAGTCTGATGATTTTTTGCCACATTGCACATCAGTCCTTTCAGTAAGTTTGCAAGTCAGGCCCGAATTGCACCGGTTGCTAGAGGATTTGCCATGTTTCTCGAATTGCGTCATAGTTCTTCATATAGTAGCTTTTGAAAAACCAAACAGTTCAGCAACCTAAGTGATCGAGGTTCCTGTCATGCGAGCTTCAACAATTTGCACTTTCTCAAACTTGGAGAGGTCATGCATTTACCTTAAATTTTACTAAATTCTGAAAATAAATAAGACAAGGACCGTAAATTAGATAAATAAACGTATTTACAATAGATATAACTTGCAATTACGAAGTTTTAGTTAAAGTTCTTAATATAATAGGTCTTTTAAATATAGTAGTGGAATTTGCACCTGTTCCAATTATTTTGTCCAACCTCTCTCTCTCTCTTCCTCTCTCTTTCTATATATATATATATATATATATATATATATATATATATATATATATATATATATATATATATATGTATTAATATTCTATGAGGACACATAATTATCTTACGCCAAAAAACGATCGACTGTGTATGCTTGGAATAATTTTTTGAAAAAGCATGCTGTCTTCGTACGTATAATGTTTCATACCAAAATATCAAAAACAGTAATTACAAATAAAATAAAATGCATTCTATCTATTGGAGAATGGACGCAATTTCATGAAGATATACTCCCCCAGAAAATGGACCTAACTTCTGCAAAGCTATGATAAAATATTTAATAAATAGACATTGAATTCACTTTTATAATTCTTAATATAATGTAATGTATTATCATATTTACAGATGCGTATAAGGCACTTATTTAGATTCCTAAATCTATGATCGTTATCGGTTTTGTAGAGCAGCTATTCGCGGAAAATAAACTATTTCGTCGAACCAAATACATCGTTCGTATTGTAAAAGCTTAAAAATTATGGAAATTGTACTTTCGGTAAGACATGAGATAATTGTGAATTATCATTTCACCAAGTAACCAAGCTGGTTTCAAAGAGTTCAAATTTAAAATATATTCTGATACATTAAGCCAAACTTAATACCGCCGACAAACAAGTCAGGTAAATATATATATATATATATATATATATATATATATATATATATATATATATATATATATATATATATATATATATGTGTGTGTATATATATATATATATATATATATATGTATATATATATATATATATATATATATATACACTGATGAGGTGTGATACAGCAAAACTGGCTTGTATGCAGAAGACTATATTAACGCTCTTGTTATTCGATCGAGCATTATACGGGAAATGGTACTTTCAAAACAGCAACCACTTCTACTATTAACGCACCGCTCTTCATTAATGAATTGAGCACTCTGGGTACTGGTGTTTGTATACATCCGTATATAATATATTAAAATTGTCCTTTTTCGCCGATAGATTAGGGAAGGTATCTCTGACTGATGCCAAATTGGTCAGGTTTCGATATCCGGTGTCTGGAAATTCTCGCTTCACGATGAAGCGAGACCCGACACCTTAATTCAACTAAATTTCAAAAATTATATTGAGGGTCTCGGCTCTCGCTTTTGAAACATGAGAACTCTTATGTAGCGAAGGAATCATATCTTTTAAAAATATTATAATATATATATATATATATATATATATATATATATATATATATATATATATATATATATAATCGTCCAACACTCCCCGGTCGTCCAAGACTTCCAACACAGCGGATGATCGATTAAGATCCCTTCGATCTCAAACCTGCCCTATCACACGTTTTGATTTAAGTTTGATAATTATGGAGGACAAGACTGAATCGGCACAGGTATCTTCGTGTTGGCGGATCCAAGCAAGAAGAAAACGTACAGGAAAAAAAACACTCGAATAAATTGAACAAAAAGTAAATGTTGTTTATATCAGACTTTCGTACAATAAATGGATATATCAGAGTTCACAAGGCTGAAGTCGGAGGCTTCCGTCGACATACAATCCTGTCTCTGCTCGCGTCTCCGTCTCTTCTGCCTAATTCGCTTCCCGCATTCGTATTTATGGACATTTTTTAAGCGCTTCACACCAAGCAAGGCAGGAAGCCACTAGCACGCAAGGGGTTACAGAGAGTTGGAGCGAGAGCAAATAGGAGTGATAGAGGAAAGGATGAAGAGAAGGATAGGGTATACATCAGCGTATCAGGAGACGTCGATAGACATTACATTTGAATAGCTGGAGATTATAGCTATCAGGGAAATAGGAAAAGGGGAGAGATTTCCACAGACGAGAAGTGCGAGATTGGAGTAGAAGAGACAGCTACATTTAACAGTTTCGACAGTGAAAGTGTGTGAACGAGATGCTAGCCTAGTTGAAAGCTTAAATTTATGAAGTCTGGTAACCAGCGAAAGCAGCTCATCGGAGCAGTTACCATGAAACTATTTGTAAAAAAGACAGAGGGAAACCACGTCTGTGAGAGAGCGACTACAGAAAAGATGCTAGATCAGGGCCAATTACAGTGCATATCCGTGTCGGGATCTTATCAAGAAACTTGAGACAAACAGAAGCGGTAGCGGTCCATATATGGCAACAATACTCCATGTAAGGGCGAATTGTTGATTTGTCGATTTGATGGATCGACTCCGGCGAGAAAATTTCCTGGCTCGGCACAGAGAGCCAACTTTCCTTGCGGTGGACGAAGCTATTGACTCCATTTGCCCAAACTGGCGAAATAAGAGAATTCGCTAATTCTGGGGAATTAACTTCTTCCACTCTCTCATAAACGACTTCCGGTAAAAGTAACCGCCAAAATAGACTACCCACAATGCACCACTGACCCTTATATATAAATAGCCGATAAAAATAACGGCACTAGGTGCCTGACGATTGCATCAAGCATGAAACAGACTGTCGCCTCTAAGTGTTACACCCGCTCTATCTCTGATATTGAGCACTTTATTCCATAAATATAGCACACTTTAAGACTATATTTCTTTATATATATATATATATATATATATATATATATATATTAATTCGACAGGTTTAATTACATATAATTTATTTTTAGTGGATACTCATAAATGAGTAGACGCTTCGTTTATTTAATGAACAGTGTATTTATTTACCTCTAAATTGAGACATCTTATTAAATAAAAACATATCCGCCTTGTTACATGATTCGAATCTGGATTCCTCTTGGCCGTAACACGTTGTTCGATCCGACGGGCGTTAGACCGTGTCTGCCATAATGTGCTTCGACGAAGAAGTAAATTTGAATAGTGCCTTACGAACACAAATCTTTCTCAGTTTCTCGAAGCAACGTAAATAAATAAGGATAATCTCTAATAAATAAAGGGAGTATCTATTCAAATATGGGTATACACTAAAATAACGTTTACATAATAAATTCTGTCGGGCTGATAATTAAAAAAATACTCCACTTTTTTAGAATCAGTTAGGACTAACGCATGGCCCGGCCTTGCCCGTGCTTGATTAAAAATTCGTACCACTCATGCAGCAATCGCTATCACTTGACTTAAAATATTTTTGCCCTTCCTTGCCTTTAAATGAGTGCCCTTTGCAGTGCTGATGTTGCTACAAGCCTTATTTCTTGCCTAACACACACTGCGAATTTTTTCTAAGCTCTATACTAAATATTAAATCTGTTACGAAAAAAGAACTAAACAAAATGAACACAAAACGATCAGCTTTAAAAAAGGACTCGTAACTAGAAAAACCGAATGAAAAAAGAATGTTAACAACAAATTATTTTTCACACCCAACCCAGTTCTGCGGAATCAGAATCAACGTTGAGTTTAAGCAATCGAATGAGCCAATTGGAGTAAAGTGCCATGCAGATTTAAATTTTTCCCACTCCTGAAGAATGCAGCTATCGATTTTTTTGCATGATGGCATGCTAGTTAACATTCGTGTCAGACAGCTGTTGGCTCTCACGCTGGCCAATAGAATCTTCCTGCCTTTTCGTGGCAGCCAGTTATTGGTTCTCACTTTGGCCAGTAGAAAATGGCCGCAAACTTCATGAAAACTGCCGTAGAAGCAAGAAAAAATCGATTATTTCCAGTATCGATGGGAATTTGGAAATGCAAAGTCGGTCTTGGCCTTCCCGCTAACTTGGAACATGTGCATGTAAATGTTGGTGCAAATTCGTCGAAAATTGCGACCGTTCATTCGTTACACACACAAATACATCACATACGAGACTGAGAATGCTTTATTATCGCCGCCCTTCGTAATCGTGATGTTCTAAACTACATCTGATCTAATCACTGTTGCTCCTGTCATGGGGGTGCGGGTTCGATATCCGGCCACTGTGCACATATTTTTCTTCCATAGATTTCTCGAATATACATGCCGGTAGACGAAAATAAATGAATATACTGTTTAATGAATAAACGGAGCCTCTACACAAATCGAATAAATATAACGTTTAAGTCATATCAATATATGTGTGTATATGCGCGCGTGTGCATGAATATATATTTGGCTGTTCGGAAAGTAATAACAAAAGGATACAAAACTAATGTAAGTTAAATTTATTAAAATGTTATTTATCAGCATCAATGTAACGACAGCTAGATCCGCGGGAAGAAAAGTGTTCTCTTTCCTTTTAAAAAACTTTGAGATTTTCTCCGAAAATATTTCAAAAAGAGATTTTAATTTATTTTTTCCCCTCTGTATATTCTGCCATCATGCCCTCGTGATCAAAACAAAAATATTTAGGTGCTAAAGCTGGTGAGTATGAAGGAAGTAGAACTTGCCAATCTAAGGATCTTATTTTTATCGGATTTATTTTGCTGAGTGAACGCTTGCATTATCGTCGTAGAGCTTAACTCTTTCTGTTTACCACTGCACGTCATTTTCGAAGTAGTATTTCATTTAACCGGTCCAATTGCTACCAATAGAGGTATGAAGTGAAAGTTATTCTATGTTCCAAAGCTCTTAATGTACAACACTTTTCATATTCAGCCAGACAGAAAAATCTTCTGAAAATACTGCGGGTTTTGTGTTAGCAACTTCTTCTCATTTTGCGATAACATCTGCTCGATTTTTGTTAATATGCCAAACACATTTTTTCTCATAACCTGTAACGACACAATAAAAATGAAAGGTTGGCTTTCCTGTTTAAATGGTAACTGTAATAATAGCCGTTTCCCTATAAGGAAATATTTACCGATCAGCCTACGTTACTTTCTGCTGAGATTTGTACAATCTTTGTCTCAAAACAAATTTCCAAGAAAATAGGTTTGTCAAGTCGAGAAGCAATTATTGCTATTTCCATTATCGACGGACGTTTCCTTCCTAACATTTTATTTGATGTGGTATGGAATGTCGACATTTTGAATATATCAGTATTTTCTCTTCGAGTTACATGTTCTGTCCATTTTAGATTTTACTGCAGTGGATAGTCTTCAAGGGATACGCTTTGTTATTAATACTGTTCTAATCCCGTAGCGCCAGATGCTCAGGATCTATTCGCTCGAAGTTATATTAAACCATTGATCTTAAAAAGCGTCTGTATACATCTGTACAGTTTAGATATTTCTTAAAGGATTTGGCAACACGCATGACATCCATATGAAGGTCACGGTCTGACGAGACTATTTGAGAACAGGAAACAGAATTCATGATCTGGCATCTCGTCTACAGTCGCGTTCTCAAAGGCTTCACTCTGTCTCTTCCACAAGTATTTTCACGGCAATTTTTTCTGACGAGCTGCTTCCGTTGGTTCCTGGACTGCATGAAGTGAAGCGAGCTATTAGGCTGGCCTCTCGGTCCCACTCTTTCACTGTCGAAACGGTTAAATGTAGCCGTCTCTTCTACTCAAACCGCTTCATCTCTCGCATTTCCCGTCTGTGCAACTCCCTTCCTCTTGCTTGATTCCTTGATAACTATAATCTTCAACTATTCAAGTGTAATGTCAATCGTCATCTTCTGATTGCTTGATCTTGTTCCTCGTCCTTCTCTGTATACTTTCCTGAAGCACGCCTTTTTACTCCTCTTCTCAATCCTCTGTAACCCCTTGCGTGCTAGTGACACATATGCCTTGCTTGGGGTGAATTGCTTAAAAAAAAAGGAAAAAAAACACAACTCTCTAAACGGTTCTCAAGCGAAAGCTAATAGCGTACCGTAGGTATGCCTTTCCAATTAACAGCATGTATCGGAATAAAATATTATCTATTTTAATGGCAGGTTGTTACTATTCAACCTTAGTTCTATCTTGATTAGTTGACTAATCAATCAGAGATTTAAAATTCCTTTTTTAAGTAATGCTTACCCTATACAAAGCCCAACATTCACTCAAAGTAGCGGCTTACTGAAAGAGGTAGTTGTGATAGATGTGTAGACGTTAAGAGTACTTTCGCAACACACAAACATACACCTGTCATCATATTTTCAACAGTTTGGATAAAACAAGAAGATGCAGTCAAATCTTCCGAGCAACCAACAGTAGTGATTCCACCGATGAGGAGATTTAATCGCCGATAACTTTTATTTTCGAAAATATATTCTTTCACTTTCTGTAAACCCATGCATATTATTAACGTTGTTGTCTTGTTTAAGGGGATTGATTATATATATATATATATATATATATATATATATAAATATACACACGAGCGTATTTCAATAAATAAGGTGAATTTTCGGTATAAGGACTTGTAATACAGATAGAAGCTTACTCTTTCTTATATTTTTGTTTTACTTCTTTTTCACATGGATTTAATTTCTTTTGCAAATTAAAAAAAACTTTGAGAGTTTCACCGATTAACAAAGATGGCCGACCACGAAGCATGCTCCAGGATTGAACAGCGGTCAGTTATCAAGTTTTTGGTTGCTGATGGGTGCAAACCAGTTGAAATACATAGGAGAATGTCAACTGTGTATGGTACCACATGTTTCAGTCAAAAAATATCTACAATTGGGCTAAATTGTTTAAAGAAGGACTGAGCAGTTTTGAGGATGAAGACAGGCCTGGCAGGCCTACAGAAGTGAGGTCTCCTGAGGTGATTGTATCAGTCAATGACCTCATTCAGTTTGACAGAAGGGTGACAGTGGATGACATTGCAAGGACTTTGAGCTTATCTGTTGGGACAAACGCAGGGTTTGTTGTGGACCCGATAGCGGTGCAGATCTGGCTTACGAAAATAAGGCCTTTGTGCCAGACACTACACACTACTACCGAATCCACAAACAAAGTAAAAAAAAGAAAATATAAAGATGTGCTCCTTCCACCGAACAAACGTACAAAGTGAAAAGAAGTAGACAGGCAAAACAACGAAAGGTTAAGAACAAACATGAATTTTATTAGAGTTTAACAAGTAAATTTGCCTTCTGTGAAGACCTTCAGTAAATGTACTGGAAATGTAATAATTGAGAAAGAGGCCAAGTAGATTAGTAAATTGTCTTCTGTGGAGACCTTCAGTAAGATACTGGAAATATTATCGTTAATAAAGAGGCCACGTAGATTAGTAAATTGACTTCTGTGGAGACATTCAGTAAATGTACTGGAAATATGGTAGTTGACAAATAGGTAGATAAAGTTCCGCGCCAAAATTTAAATCCAAGATGGATATGGCGGGAAAAGTTTCTTCAGGAAGAAGGTCAGAAAGTCAGTTGTAATGCATAATAACATACGGCAAGGAAAAAAAATACTCACTGCGAGAGTTTATAATTGTGAATGTATGTAATTCTTTTTTAGGTAACAGGTTCTGAGAGTACAGAGTTCAAAGAATGTGAAAAATGCTTTGTTCATCAGGTTGGAAGTTTTCGAAAGTTCCTGGAAGTTGCCGGTTCGAAAAGGATGCTCGCTTGGGGACGAAAAATCTGTCATCGCAAAGTGACGACCGTGTCGTATGCGTTAAGGTAAAGCGACGAGCCATGAGGTCTAGGCAATGTTTTGCCGAATAAAATGTCTCTGTCGGTATATATGGGGTTACCGGCGAGAGACAAGTGAGCCAGCCCGGTCGATTGTCAGACGACCACCGGGGCGACTGATTTTTGAAAAGCCAATTTGCCGTGACGTCAGCGCAAAAGCGCGCGAAAAAATGAATTCTTCGTCACTCGGCTAAGAACTACGGTTTACTACTATGACCGGCCGAACGTGAGAGGAAGGGGTGAAAAGTCGCGCGTGTGTCAAAATGAAGGTGGGGATAGCGATATATCCCACAGGCTCATCAGTCAGAAGGAGTCATCTTGCATCATGACAACGCAAGGCCTCACACAGCAGCCCAAACGGCGCAGACCATCAACGATCTGGGCTGGGAACTGCTCCCTCATCCGCCTTACAGCCCAGACCTTGCCACTTCAGACTTTCACCTGTTTGGAACCTTGAAAGCGTTCACGAGAAGCATGAAGTTTAAATGTGACGATGAAGTCAAAAGTGTTGTGAGCGACTGGCTCAGACATCAGTCCAAAGATTTTAACGCTGAGGGAATACGGAATGTTGTGCACAGATGGGAAAGTGTGGGTGCCAGTGCTGGGAGACTACGTTGAAAAATTCTAAAAAAAGTAAGCTTCTATCTGTATTAGAAGTCCTTATACCGAAAAATCACCTTATTGATTGAATGACCCTCGTATATATATATATATATATATATATATATATATATATATTACACTCGATGTAAACAGATCGTCATCAATGAGCCAATATATTGCTATACTTTTAAAATAATAATAATAACGTATAAAATAATATATATATATATATATATATATATATATATATATATATATATATATATTTCGCGGAGCTATATAAAGTACCACGTTGAGAACTGGCACAGACTAGCTACCCTTGATGACGGTGAAAGGAGTCTCTCTGGGCTTTGGTTAACAATCAGTTTAGTGTTGGTTTCACGATAAAAAAAAATAGAAAACTTCAGATGGGAAGGAAAACTCATGACAGCTTAACCCGGTCATTATATTGCATGTATCTGCCGAGCGGCGTGTACTGGCTGATATTTACTGTAGTCCGGAGAGTTTAAACTCCGCGATAATAACACATGACAACTGTCATTTGGAGTTTCCGTGGCAAGTCTTTTGCACCGGTACTTTTTTTTCTACAGATCCAAAAGTGTGGATGGTCAGACACAATGCTTCACCACTTGAAACGAATCATTGTGTTGGTTTTCTGACAACATCAAATTCATCTTGACACTTGGAATGTACGAACTCTCCAGGACAACTCAGCACTGGAATGAAAAACAACTCTGGTCGCATTGGAGCTAAAAAACGTACAACATTGATATAGCTGCACTGAGAAGTAACCATGAGTCGACTACATGAAACGAGTAAGCAAAATAAAACATATGTGTTCCTGCTGCACATGGATACAATACATTCTCCTATATTCTTTGTAGTCTTTTGGATGCACATCTCGAGCTGGCCTCAAATGTCATATCTATCATAGGCAAGCAGATAATTAGTTTGTGGTCGTCGGAACCTCATACGTCGAATTCGACAGGAGAATCCAATCTGCGAAATAGTTCAAGGCATAATTCCACGTCTCTCCATTTTAATTCGAAAATCATAGAACGGTGAATATGGTAAGTTTACACGAAATAAATATTCTTGAAAACACCAGTTGCATTTTAATCTTCTATTTTCCTAAATATTTTTACCCGTTTGTGTCGCACATTGAGTGCTGCTGGTCATGAAACTTTGCCTTATGTATAATAACTGAGCTAAAATTTATATTATTAATAAATATCCATTTTGTTCCTCGTCGGTAGCAGAACTCTGAATTGAGTGCTGATTGAAAACTGACCGTTGTAAATATTGAGGTTCATGCCGTACTGTTAGGATAGGAGAGCAGTTAATTTATTTACGAAAAGAAACATACACTTTCTTTTTTCCACCCCAAAACACACACACACACACACACACACAGACACACACACACACACACACACACACACACACACACACATATATATATATATATATATATATATATATATATATATATATATATAGTTTGGTTTTTTTTTGTCGAAGTCGACGTATGAGGTTCCGGCAACCACGAACTAATTATCTGCATTGTTGTCCTGGAGAATAATATATATACACACACATATATATATATATATATATATATATATATATATATATATAAGTGGACATGCAAGTCAGCACTTAGAAGCGACAGTCTGTTTCATGCTAGGGCAATCGTCAGGCGACTAGTGCTGTTATTTCTCTCGGCTATTTATATATAAGGGTCAGTGTTGCATTATGGGTAGTCTATTTTGGCGGTTACTTTTACCGGAAGTCGCTTATTTGTTTATTTATTTATGTGAAATTAGCTTGTTTTTTTGTTTGTTTCTTTAATTTTATTTTTATTTTTTATCTTATATATTTATTTATTTATTTTTATTTTGATCGGTGTTTTTTTGTTAACGTAGTAAAAATTTGTTTATATATATTATTGTTGGTAGTCTATTATGGCGGTCATTTACCGGAAGTCGGATGTTTGCTTATTTTTTGGGGGTGAAATAGTTTTGCGTGTTTTTATTTATTTTCATTTTTATTTTTTATCTTATATATTTGTTTATTTGTCATTGATTAAATCTATTTGTTGAATTCTGGGGTGGGATGTTGTGGTTTGTTCTTACGATTATTTTGGTCGGAACAGTTTTTAATTTATCTATTTGGGTTGATTATCTTTATTTGTTTTTTCTAAACGGCTAGTTTATCGTAATCGGTTGTTAGTTTATTTATATATTTGGATGTATT
>OZ038490.1:102478332-102528332 GCA_964036315.1 Acanthosepion esculentum | reverse complement strand
CTTGTTAACCATTACCCCATGTCGAAATGCCCTATTCAGATAAGTGCATATCTGAAGATTAGTTCAGCAAATAAAAATTTATCCCCTTCATATTATTAGACCTTAAGACACATCCTCTTTCCTATCAGATGTAATCTTTTCTCGTGAGTTATGTGTATACTGTTGTGCTTTCCTTTTTTATGTGAACCATTGGGTCGTAGGGGCACCATGCTTACTGCAGCTGCAGTAGAAGTAGTATTTCTAGGGCAAGATGCTTATCACGTTGTTTTAAATACCACATCGCATATGATCGGTCTTGACTTCTTTTATTCTCGTTAGTAGGAAGATTTTACGGACTACTCATCAGTGAAGTAGAACGATGGTGTGAATGAGAGAGGGTCTTTCAATACCTAGCATGTTATGAAACGGTGTCATCATACACAACATCTAGTGTAACTATCAACTGCAAGATATTCTGAGCCCATATTGCTTCTAATAAACCATTACGGAAACGATTGTTTGAACAGTGATTGAGTTGGATGTAAATATTGATATTCTACGATAGTTTCTTCCGTGCCATGTCGGGTTATTTTTTTTTCAAGTGTCTTGTCTTCATGCATTACTTTGTGATGTCGTATCGACTTTGTCTCATGGTTTGAATTATTCTGTTGATGCGCATGTAAGCTGTAAGTTCTCAGATGTCTGTTGCAAACATAAAAATGTTACTGACTGTAGAAATGATAAAATTAAAGGAAGATATTAATTTTCGCTTTCACCAAACTGACACTTAATCGTTATAATTATTTTGATATTAAGATTGGATAAAATCTTTTGTATAGTAGATGTTAAAGAGGAACTAGGCAATATTATGTTTTTTTTCTTTTTCTAATTTATTGTCTTTGTTGCTAAAAATAGATTTAACATTTATGCGGTTTCATAAATAATACTAAAAGGACATTATAATAATTTCTGCTAACCCCTTAACATCTACTCCCCCAAATAATCTTAACTATATCAAAATAATTACGACCATTTTCAATACTATTCTGGATATGATCAGAACAAAAACTATATATAATAATTCTGAAGCAGTTATATATAAAATAAACTGTCAATACTGCTCCTTGCAATATATTGATAAAACTTGCATCAACACAAAAAGAGCTGACACACATCAATTTATCAAATACATCATGTATTCACAGAAACAAATTTAACCACAACTTTGATCTAAGGAATGCCTTACTTATTGTTATGGGCCCTTACCTATAACAACAGAATGAATTCCTAACACTATGTATATCTTCCACATCTTGTATTATTATTTCGTGTAATATATCTTCGTTATTTCTACTCTTGTCTTCGTGTTATTCTTCCTCGGTCCTAACCTGGACCATAACACTTATTAAAAGATAAAGTAATTTACTTAAACGGAGAATTCTTGTGTTTAACGCTATCAAATCTTAACAAAATATAAAATAGCGCCCTGGATATATATATATATATATATATATATATATATATATATATATATATATATATATATGAAGAAATATAGTATTTATGGGATAAAGTGCTCAATATGAGAGATAGAGCGTGTGTAAATATAAAAGTGAACATTGAAGTCAAAACTTAGAGGCGACAGTCCGTTTCATGCTAGACGCAATCGTCAGGCCACGAGTACTGTTATTTTACTGGGCTATTTATATATACGGGCCATTGTTGCATTGTGGGTAATCTATTTCGGCGGTTATTTTACCGGAAGTCGTTTATTTTTTTATTTATTTATTTGGGTTAAATTATTTTGCTTCTCAGTATTTTTATTTTTTATTGCTATTTCGTATCTTATATATTTATTTTTTTAATGCTTTATAAGTATATCTGGGGAATTAAAAACAAAAAGCACATCACACCAAACATATCTTGGAAAATATGGAAAAGATCATCAGCCTACAACAATCTATCAAAAACTTGCATACTTTGCTTGACGGAAAAAATAGTTATCATTACATTTCCAGACCAAAATAAATTATTAAATAAAAGATCCGAGCTCATCTCAAAATGCAGACATGAAAACAAATTTTAACTACGTAAACTTAAAAATCGAAAACTGAAAAAAAATAAAGTAAAATAAAAACAAATAAATAAATAAATGCATAAACAAAATCACAGTAAGATAAGTAAATTAAATTAACACAAACAAATTAACAAATCACACCCGTTAGAATAGACGAAATAGAATAAATAAATAAAAAAATTAAAAACAAAATCAATGAACCCAAATAAATAAAGTAAATAATAAACAAATTAACAAACTATTATGACCAAAATATTAGTTAGACTATAAAAATCAAACCAAAAATCGGACGAAAAACTTAGCTATAACTGTTATATAACGATAAAAAATACTACGTTATTTAAAAATCGAAAAGAGTAAATAAAAATATGCAATATAATGAATAAATAATAAAAACAAGTAAAATAAATTAACCTAAATTCATTCAAATAAATAAACAAACTAACAAACCAATCCCAATAAATTAACTATTAGAAAAAACAAATAAAGATAATCAAACCAAATAAATACATGAAGTAAAGTAATAAACAAACTGATCCCTCCAAAATAATAGTTCGAACAAACTACAATAATCCACAAAATTGAATAAATAGCTTTAATTATCTTCCCAAACAGAAACAAAACTATTAAATAAGCTATATAAACAATTTTTTACGCATTTATCCACTGTCATGTGCCATCGCAGCCACATGGCACAGTGGATAAAGGAGTTGGACCCAATGAGTGTGAGTACAATAAACGGTTAGGGCAGTGGAGAACTTTCAGAGGGAAAAATTAACATGAGATAACTGATAAGTGATATCCATTAAAAAAATGCACGTGGAACTAGAACAGTCTACCCCAGTGAGCGAAATAAAGGGTTCAGTTCGACATTCCAACCACCTGAAGAAGGCCGGAGAGTACAACAGCCGAAAAGTTGTAATAAATATGGCGACAATGATGAGAACAATAGTCCGAATAATGTAAATAATGAAAAAAGGATTTTTCACAACAAAATAAAATGTCAAGATCAGTTATAGCTGCGTTAGTAACAGAGACAAATCCATATCCCAACATAACAACATTATATTAAATACATATATTTCCAACAAAGATAACGTATTTTTTTCTAAAATAAATGCAACTACCGAAGAAATAGGATCTATCCCTTAAACGGTCAATGATAATATTGTATACCAAGCTTACATTCCGGTAATGGTGGTAAATTTTATTTTAGTTCCACTGAAAATCCTTGGTAATTTTGTTTCTACTATCATTGAATGACTTTAGGTAATATAAAATACACAATCATCCCTGCCCTGTCTAAATAGTTCTCGCAAATACAGAATGATTGTAGTTCACCTTTTATCAACGGGGACATTATAACACGACCCAAGTCTTATAGCGGGAACATTGTTTATCTTAAAACACTTACATAAGCCGATCTTATTAAACAAGAGAAATGAATTAGTAGTCATAAAAATAAATATTGGCTTAAACACGTTGATCTCGATTCAATTTTAATGGAAATTATGGTTTATATTTATTCGTATTTACTGTAAATAACTATTTGTTTTTAAATAAGATCAATAAGTCTCCCTTTAATACAAAAATAAAATATTCACAACACAAAAATAAAATATTCACAACACAAAAATATTTTTTAATTTTACGTTTTTACATGCATATATGTGACCCCAAAAACGAGAATTTTTGAATTGCGTATTGCCAGGCATGAGCAAGTGGCAAGACTGTGAGACAGTGACCTTGAGCAAGTAAACATTTCGCCATTTTAGTAACGAGAATGAAATTCACAGTATCCCAGCTGAGATGTCGCAACAGTCAATGAGGAATCTCAACAGCAGATTTCAAGAATGCATTCGTACAGGAGTACGTCATCTACAGGACGTAATGTAAAAAAAAATGAAAATTCCATCATTGTTTCTTAAATGGCATGTTTTAAGGTTTCAATTACTATGAATTAAATATTTTTCTTCCATCACTCTTGGTTTTATTGGATTGTTAAAAAGTATATATATATATATATATATATATATATATATATATATATATATATATATATTAAATGCCAAATATATTTTTGTTATTAAAACAATTGTAATCCAAGTATATTTATTAAATGAATGTATGTGGGTGCATGGAATTCACAATAAATTATTGAAGCAATACGGAATATTTATAAGAGTGTACTCAAATTTACCTTCAATTCAGAGAGTTCATAAATGAATATATATTATGATATATTTCTTAATTTCTGCCGTTAATAACCAAAGTAGAGAAATATACAATTTGGCATCGGATAAATATTCGCTCTTCCCCATTCGTTTTCTTCGTAGCAGTCAGTCTTTTACCCCGGTCATATGACATCAAATATGAATGGTGCGTATCTGAAAATTCTTTTACACTTAGTTTTATAAGAATGTTTATGGGTGAACATGCAACAATATAAGATGAAGAGTATTAATAATAATAGTAATACTAATACTACTACTAATAATAATAATAATAATAACGATGATTTGCGTTTCAATATGTTAGTTTTTTATGTTATTTTAAAAAAATGGTATTTTATGTCTGTTTGACTTCATTTCAACTTGCGCTTTTTATCTAAGCATAATGTGTGTGTGTGTGTGTGTGTGTGTGTGTGAGTATATATATATATATATATATATATATATATATGTCTGTATGTGTGCATGTCTGTGTGTATGTACGTGTATGTGCATGCGTCATAGCTATTTACCTATTTTTCCTTTTCTTTTTTAGTGTGCTAATCTGGCCATGTCCAATTTTGTAGAACTTTTATCAGTGACGATCTTACTTTTTAGGGTTCCGCATTATGATGAGGGTGAGAAATGACACCAAATGCAAAAATCTATTGGATTATTCCATTTTTATTTTTATTATTTTTTTATTTAATAAGTTTCTTAATGACCCTTCTACTATCTCGTAGTGCTGGATAGGGGTGTAATCTACCCAATAAAATTTGATAATTATCGCTCTTAGTGGCGTCGACAAGTCGAACATTTTAGACTCTGGCTAACGCCACTCTGTTCGCATTTCAATGCGTAAGTACCTTATTTTTTGATAAATTGTATTTTAAGTTTGTTTGACTTCATTTCAACTTTATTTTTGTCTTTTAATTTACTTTTTAATATTTCGTTATTTTCTATTTTTTATACATTTTCCATATATATATATTTTTTTCTATACATCTATTTTATACACACACACACACACACACATATATATATATATTTAATACATTTATATATATATATATATATTTTCTATTTATATAATTAATACATTTATAGATATATATATATTCTATATATATATTTAATACATTTTTATATATATATATATTCTATATATATATTTAATACATTTATATGTATATATATTTTCTATATATATATTTAATACATTTATATGTATATATATTTTCTATATAATACATATACATATACAAGTCGAACATTTTAGACTCTGGCTAACGCCACTCTGTTCGCATTTCAATGCGTAAGTACCTTATTTTTTGATAAATTGTATTTTAAGTTTGTTTGACTTCATTTCAACTTTATTTTTGTCTTTTAATTTACTTTTTAATATTTCGTTATTTTCTAATTTTTATACATTTTCCATATATATATATTTTTTTCTATACATCTATTTTATACACACACACACATATATATATATATATATATATATATTCTATATAAAAGTGGACATGGAAGTCAGCACTTAGAGGCGACAGTCTGTTTCATGCTAGTGCAATCGTCAGGCGACTAGTGCTGTTATTTTTCTCGGCTGTTTATATAAGGGTCAGTGGTGCATTATGGGTAGTATATTTTGGCGGGTACTTTTACCGGAAGTCGCTTATTTGTTTATTTATTTATGTCAAATTATTTTGCTTGTTTTTTTGTTTGTTTTTTATTTTTTATCTTATATATTTATTTATTTATTCTTTTGTTTTGATCGGTGTTTTTGGTTAACGTAGTAAAAAATTTGTTTATATAGCTTATTGTTGGTAGTCTATAATGGCCGCCATTTACCGGAAATCGCTTGTTCGCTTATTTATTTGGGTCAAATTGTTTTTTATTTGTATAACAGTTATAACTTTGACACTACAATGGGAAGCTTTGACGGTGCAGAGACATGCGAAATCGTAGGTATTTATTTACTACACGAAATAAGCAAAATAATAGATAGAAATGACACAGGGCTCTACAGAGATGACGGTCTCATAATCTTAAGAAACTGCAACAAACAAAAGACAGATAAAACTAGAAAAGCAATAATTAAAATCTTCAAAAATAACGGATTCGAGATAGATATAAAAACTAACCTAAACGAAGTAGATTTTCTAGATGTCACCTTCAACCTAAGAAAAGGCACACACAAACCATACAGAAAACCGAATGATAAACCACAGTACATACATATATACTCCAACCACCCGCCTTCTATAATCAAACAGATACCTAAATCGATTAACCGCAGGCTTTCCGACAATTCTTCCGATGAATCTATATTTAACAAAGCCAAGAAAGACTACGAAAGAGCCCTAAAAGATAGCGGATTCCCAGCAACACTCACATACTCACCACAGAACACAAAAAAGACCAACAGAAAAAGAAATATCATATGGTTCAACCCACCGTACAGCAAAAACGTAAAAACAAACATAGGAAAAATATTCTTCAAGCTTTTACACAAACACTTCCCGGAATCAAGCACACTACACAAAATATTCAACAAAAACACAGTAAAAATCAGCTACAGTTGCACCGAGAACATGGCACAAATAATAAAAAAGCACAACAGAAAAATTATTAACAAACCACACGAACAAATTAAACCCACGTGCAACTGCAGAATAAAAAACGAATGTCCCTTAAACGGTAATTGTTTACAAAACAACGTAATCTACCAAGCCACGACAAAATCAGCAGATAATGAAGAAAAAGTATACATAGGAGTAACCGAAGGACCATGGAAACAAAGAAATTATGTACACAAAATGTCTTTCACAAATAGTAAATATGCGAACAGCACAATGCTTTCTAAGTATATCTGGGAAATAAAAAACAAAACACACACCACACCAAAAATATCTTGGAAAATAAGGAAAAAATCATCAGCCTACAACAACCTATCAAAAACTTGCAAACTTTGCTTGGAGGAAAAAATAGCTATCATTACCTTCCCAGATCAAAATAAATTATTAAATAAAAGATCCGAGCTAATCTCAAAATGTAGACATGAAAACAAATTTTTACTACGTAACTTAAAATAGAAAAATAAATAAATATATAAACAAACAACAATAAAATAAGCAAAATAAACTACTCCAAACAAATCACAAAACCACACCTGTTAGAATATGCGAAATAAAATCAAAACAAAAGAACGGACGAAAGTTATAACTGTTATACAAATAAAAATAATAAGCAAAACAATTTGACCCAAATAAATAAGCGAACAAGCGATTTCCGGTAAATGGCGGCCATTATAGACTACCAACAATAAGCTATATAAACAAATTTTTTACTACGTTAACCAAAAACACCGATCAAAACAAAAGAATAAATAAATAAATATATAAGATAAAAAATAAAAAACAAACAAAAAAACAAGCAAAATAATTTGACATAAATAAATAAACAAATAAGCGACTTCCGGTAAAAGTACCCGCCAAAATATACTACCCATAATGCACCACTGACCCTTATATAAACAGCCGAGAAAAATAACAGCACTAGTCGCCTGACGATTGCACTAGCATGAAACAGACTGTCGCCTCTAAGTGCTGACTTCCATGTCCACTTTTATATTTACACACGCTCTATCCCTGATATTGAGCACTTTACCCCATAAATATAGCACACTTTAAGACTATATTTCTGCATATATATTCTATATATATATATATTTAATACATTTATATATATATATATATATATATTTTCTATTTATATAATTAATACATTTATAGATATATATATATATTCTATATATATATTTAATACATTTATATATATATATATTCTATATATATATTTAATACATTTATATGTATATATATTTTCTATATATATATTTAATACATTTATATGTATATATATTTTCTATATATATATTTAATACATTTATATATATATATTTTCTATATATATATTTAATACATTTATATGTATATATATTTTCTATATATATATTTAATACATTTATACATATATATATTTTCTATATATATATTTAATTCATTTATATATATATATATGTATTTCCTATATATATATTTAATACATTGATATATATATTTTCTATATATAATTTATACATTTATATATATATATATATAAATATTTTCTATATATATTTTTTCTATATATATTTTATACTTTTATATATATATATATATATTTTATATATTTATATATATATATATTTTATACATTTTTATATATATATATATTATACATTTATATATATATATATTATACATTTATATATATATATATTATACATTTATATATATATATATTATACATTTATATATATATATATTATACATTTATATATATATATATTATATATATATATATATATATTATATATATATATATATTATACATTTATATATATTATACATTTATATATATATATCTTATACATTTATATATATATATATATATTATACATTTATATATATATTTTACATTTATACAAATATATATACATATATATATATTATACATTTATATATATATTATACGTTTATACATATATATATATATATTATACATTTACATATATATATATATATATATATATATATATATATATATATATATATATATATATTATACATTTATATATATAAATAAAAAGGCACTCCCACAGACATGAAGATCCAATAGAGAATGAAATTGAACAAATTAAAAGTCAAATGAAAATGAAGTCCTCTCAGCTAAATAAAGCAAACAATCCATCTAAAAGCTCAGAAAACAGACGCTATGAACAAAAGGTCATGGTTGTACAGACAGAAGAAAATATTTCAAACCGATGCAAAGAAATTATACAGAGAAATTGACAATCAAAAATGGAATGGACAAAGATATACAGTTCTAGGTAAAAATATTCGTTTAATCTAAAGAACATAAAGAATCAGACTAGATTATGCAAGAGGTAGAACGGATGAAAAATAAACCAGAAGAAACATGGACGGGAATCACAGAAGAGGATGTTGAATGTGCTCTGAAAGAAGCACAAAAATGGAAATCTCCAAGAATCCCTAACTTTTGACTTTATCATCTACTTACATGACACAAATACTAGGCAAAGAATTTTAAGAAATGATCAATTATTTTACTAAAATTCCGGCATTCGTACCTAAAGGAATGAATACGCTTCTACCCAAGAATTGTACAATAAATGTCCAAAAAAACTTCAGACCAATTACATGTCTTCCTCCTATTTACTAACTGTCGCCATCTATTCTGACAAAACAAATATATTCCCTCTTAGAAAAAAATGACATACTACCTCTGCAAATGTGGTTCGTACAGATGTAAAGACCAGTTACTTATTAATAAGATGATCTTGGAAAACTGCTTCAGGACAAGGAAAATCTCAGTACTGCCTTGATAGATTGTTGTGAGTCATTCAGGAGTGTACCTCATTCCTGGATTGTAACGTCTTTAGATATACATAATATATCATCCATCGTCATCAATTTCATCAAACAAAATATGTTGATATGGCGAACAACACTCTAACTCCTTTCTTTCTAAGCATAACATGCATAATATAATTGCTGATTCCGATCATCTATATATACGCCGAAAGAGAAAGTGGACGAGGTCATATTGATAATGGCTAAAAGTATAGCCAAAAGCGTTCGGAATTACAGAATATTTAGAACAATTTCTACAAACTCCGTGTCTAGAAAAGAAAAAAACATGTTCGAAACAAGAAACAATTAAATAAAAATCTTAATCGCTGTACCTTGTCTGTCGTCTTTAATAAACACACAGATATATATATATATATATATATATATATATATATATATATATATGAATATATACATATAAGTATATATATATATATATATATATATATATATATATGAATATATACATATATATATATACATGAAATGGACAAAGTCCGACAAATATTTTAAGACATTTCTATGTTTAACATTCTTTTTATAGATACAAGTATATAAGTAAATGCCCTGTTTATAATAAAATAGTATTAAATAACATTTACCGGCCTGAATGTCCGAGAAATTTTCATAGAAAATATTCGTTAAATGACAGGATTCGAACCTGTATCCTATACGGAACCGTCATATAGGCTGAACTGCCTTAACCGATTCGGCCACTGAGGATCGTTCGGTTGGCAAGGTCGAATTTACTGCTTATAAACTTCAATCTTCCATGAATCTCTAACGTACATTCGATATGCCATGAGCAGGTATGAATGTACGTGATCGATTCATGATATTTTTTAAATTGTCGAATGTTTACACTTGAACCTATCTTGTACATTGTATAATGCATATGCCAAGTTTGGTCAAAATCGGAGGGATGGATGAATCCCGAGTGAAATGTTATCATACAGACAGACAAACAGACACTTTGACATCCTCTGTTTTATATATATAGTTACACATTTGCAGAGGCAACAAGAAAACAAAAAGTTACCTTGATTACATAATTTCTTCAAGTGTCGTGCTTTTAATCCATCAAGAATATTCGAAAGTTTTGAAATATAGAGCAGGAAGTATCCTAATTTTTATCGTAATATTACTTATTTTAATCTATGTGTTTTATCATTTTAGTAGATGTGAATGTATAGATTTCGTAAGCTATATTGGGGTTAAAAATAACCAACTGTTTCATTAATTTACAATATGAATTATATTAATCAGAGTAGGGAAATTAGTATGATTCCCCTATAAGCGTTGTGACAATTTAATTCCAGAAACTGGTCATTGTTGGCTTCGATCAGCTTCAGAATATTCGATTTATGAAGCTAAGCGCGATGTGCCAATTCTGGAAATTTTATGGGGACTCAGTTATTGAAATCATTTTCAGTAATGCAGTCATGAGTTATTGCATGCCAGTGATAGTAGTAAATTTCTGTTCTTTTAGGTCAATTTTCAATAATGGAAATGTACACAAACACAGGAGCTAACTAAGGTGGGTGTCAGTTATTGAAGGTTTTCGTGGGCTTGTATTACGGAGGAGAATTACACCGGCATCTTTATAGAGATCGGTGTCCTTAA
This sequence comes from Acanthosepion esculentum, assembly GCA_964036315.1. Taxonomy (NCBI): domain Eukaryota; kingdom Metazoa; phylum Mollusca; class Cephalopoda; order Sepiida; family Sepiidae; genus Acanthosepion; species Acanthosepion esculentum. The sequence goes on along the minus strand of OZ038490.1, from coordinate 102,516,966 downwards.
TGTCAAAAATTAATCTAAGTCGCCACAATACTAGAATTCCAAAAATGTTGCATGTCTGCGCCGAATGAAATGCTCCCATAGCAATATAAAATTATGGGTTACTTCTTTTGCTCCACAGAAAATCATTATGGAATAATATAAGTTTTTGTGCCTGCTTCGTGATATTTATTTCTCGAATGCAAATAAGACAGTAATATTTTTGGTAATCGCTAGATTTTGCAGATATTAGCAGGTTCCGGTGATGAACGGGTAAATATCACAATTATCGAACTGGAAATAATACATACATATATATATATATATATATATATATATATATATATATATATATATATATATATATATATATATGTGTGTGTGTGTGTGTGTGTGTGTGTGTGTGTGTGTGTGTGTGTGTGTCTCTCTCTCTCTCTCTCTCTCGTGTGTATGTGTGTGTGCGCACGCGCGTGAAATGCTCCCATAGCAATATAAAATTATGGGTTACTTCTTTTGCTCCACAGAAAATCATTATGGAATAGTATACGTTTTTGTGCCTGCTTCGTGATATTTATTTCTCGAATGCAAATAAGACAGTGATATTTATGGTAATCGCTAGATTTTGCAGATATTAGCGGGTTCCGGTGATGAACGGGTAAATATCACAATTATCGAACTGGATATAATATACGTGTGTGTATATGTCTCTCTCTCTCTCTCTCTCTCTCTCTCTCTCTCGCTCTCGTGTGTATGTGTGTGTGCGTACGCGCGTGAAATGCTCCCATAGCAATATAAAATTATGGGTTTCTTCTTTCGCTCCATAGAAAACTATTAGGAACTAGTATACGTTTTTATGCCTGCTTTATGATATTTCTAAACGCATGTGGCGAAGAAGCATTGTCATTATGGAGATTCTACAGACAAGAATTTGGTCCCATCAGCAGAAGAGAATCTTATAAACTTAGATATGAACGCACTTCTGTCCACATTTATAATTAACTCTCTTCCATAATGGTGCACATATTCTCATTCTTCTTCAAAAGAAAATAAATTTTTTATAGCATATTCAACATAGGCCATTTCTGACATTGCCAAAGGTACTCCGACTAATCTCTACACCAAACTTGATTTTAATACCCTGCTCCAGATTTCATTCCTTCATTATCATACAATGTCCTCTGCTGGACAAACAATCGATGAAGCATCTTGTCTGCGTCTAACTAATACGGATACATGAATAGTATCTGACGTGCTGAGGCACAACACTTTGCCTGATTCATTTCTCCAGTGCTATCCTGCGGTCATTGTAGGTTTTGAATCGCCTCCTTTATTGCAAGAAATATGATTTGTTTTAAGAGATATTATTAAGAAGTATTATTAGGAAGAAATATAAAACCCAGAATGTTTGAAGAAAATATGACAAGGCGATCGAGTAAAACTAGTTATACAATATATTATTCATTAAATGTATATGGAGCAAGAGCAAAGTGATATTAAAGTTATAGCAGTCAATAAAACTAATGAAGCTTGAATCACACCAGAATAATGTAATCAAGATTGTAATATTGTAAATATTAAGGGGTCTCCCTTTTTTACACAAATGGACTCACCCTAGGTATACATATACTACTACCAGTGAATACTCGGACAGTCAGCAACAGAGCAGACGGCGACGTCTTCTCTGTTAGACGGTCGAACTCTCTGCCTCTGAGCGGAGAGGAACCCGGACGTGGCTCTGCCGAAGGGCAGAGTCTCGTCCGGGTAGGTTGACCAACTCGATCTAGTTTATACGGGATCTACGGGATATTTTTGGCCAAGACTACCGGCTTGAGAATACCCCACTTTAAACCCGGCCTTGTACCAAATCTATCCCTCGTGGGGGGGACAGTAAATATTGTCTGCAACAGAGTAGACGGCGACGTCTTCTCTGTTAGACGGTCGAACTCTCTGCCCTTGAGCGGAGAGGAACCCGGACGTGGCTCTGCCGAAGGGCAGAGACTCGTCCGGGTAGGTTGACCAACTCGATCTAGTTCATACGGGATCTACGGGATATTTTTGGCCAAGACTACCGGCTTGAGAATACCCCACTTTAAACCCGGCCTTGTACCAAATCTATCCCTCGTGGGGGGACAGTAAATATTGTCTGCAACAGAGTAGACGGCCACGTCTTCTCTGTTAGACGGTCGAACTCTTTGCCTCTGTGCCGAGAGGAACCCGGACGAGGCTCCGCCGAAGGGTAGAGTCTCTTTCGGGGAGGTTGACCAACCCGATCCCGTTTATACGTTTTCTACGGGCATTTTTCTGCCGGGCCTACGGGCTCGGGAAACCCACTTTAAACCCGGCCTTGTGCCACATGCAGCCCTCGTGGGGGGCGGCTAAATTCCGTCTGTAATAGAGGAGGGTAGCACATGAGTCACAGTTAGCGAGCACGTACACTCAGTAAGGAGTCATACTGCGATACTTCAATACCAAGACTGTATATATATATTATTGCTACTTACCCGCATTCCTGGATCTACTAACCCGTATTACCAGTTTGTATTATCACGTTAATACATTTATTTTCCTTATCCATTCCTGGCGTTATTCATTGATATCAGATTCATCCCGGAATCCACAACAGTAAACAAAATAAACAATAAATATATGAAACTGATAATAATGTGAAGTAGGTGCAGAAGAAGAAAAAGAAGAATAAGTTAAAGAAGAGGCAGTAGAAGTAAAAGAAGACAAAGAAGAAGTAGAAGAAAATGAAGTGAAAGAGAAATATGAAGAAGTAGAAGCGGAAAAAAAGTTGAAACAGAAGCAGCAGATGTAGTAGAAGAAGCAGAAGAAAAAAATGAGAAAAAAATAAGATGATGACGAAAAAGAAGCAGAAGAATGTAGAAAAACGAATCAGAAAAAGAAGAAGAATCAAACGTAGAAGTATACGAAAGACATGAAGAAGAAACAGAAGAAGAAAAAAAGAAAAATAATGAACAGGAAAACAAGAATATGATGAAGAAGAAGGTGAAAATGAAGTTGAAGAAGAAGAGAAGGAGGAAGGGGAAGAGGAAGAGGAGAAGTTGAAGACAAAGAAGAAGAAAAAGAAGAAGAAAAAGAAGGAGGAGGAGTAGCAGAACAGGTAAAAGTAGATAGAGAAGAAGCAGAAGAAGAAGAAGACTAAAAATAAGAAAAAAGAGAAGAATGAGGAGGAGGAGGAGGAGGATGATTAGCAGAAGACAAAGAAGAAGAAGAAAAAAAGAAAGAAATAAAGAAGGAGGAGGAGAAGCAGGAGACAAAAAAGAAATAAAGAAGAAGGAGGATGAAGAGAAGCAGAAGAATTATTACTAAAAGAAAAAAGAAGAAATAAAATAAAGTATAAAAATACGAAACAAAAGAAATGAATAAGAAGCAAAAGATAAAGATTGTATCAAATGGCTATTTTGGTAATGATTTTATAACATATTTATATTATAATTTTCGAATAAATTATATATATATATATATAAATATATATATAAATATATATATATATATATATATATATATATATATATATATATATATATATATAAATATTACGTCATCAATAGGGTAGATTTTGAGGACACGAGAGTTTCAGCTGGGGAGAGATTGAAAATGTTATTTTAGCAATGATCTTCTTCACATTATTCAATATGTGTCATTCTCCGGACAATTTCTCTGCAATAGATACAGTTGTCACAATTGATTAAATGTATTAATCATCAGAGATGCGCTTTTGTCTCGCGAGCATTTAACTTATTTTTTAGGAATATATCTAATTTTATTTTACTAATTAATTCGGGCGTGTCTAAATTATTGGCAACCTCGAACTAACATCGACCATTTCTGTGTAAATTCAGCGGAAGCGGCGCCATGTTGATTATATTCTTCGGTACTTACCCAAATAGTCCGGCGGCAATAACAGTTCCGAGAGTAATTAGAAATCTGTCCAAGCGGTCTTCATTCTCCCTCGACGGTCCAAGCCAATTGCGATCGAGAAAACCTACTAATAACCATGTTTACAAATCTGCCAAATGTTTGTCGGTGGTCCTGCTCGTCTTTGGACGAAACCGCTGCGGGGTAGCAATTCGATGTGCGCCAAATGAAATCTGCGCATGCGTCAAGCTGCAGGAATCCGTCAATACCCAAGAAGCCGTCGGGAACATCTGGAAAATGATTATTTCGAACTTGATTTGTATCATCTATTGGAAAAAGGAAGCTGGAAGATGGAGATCTGCGTAGGTAACTTATTGCCAACGTTCACAGAGTTCATTCTTCTAATTCCAACGATTTATTAAAATAATTAGATTATTTTACAAATATTTGTGGAATGCCTTACGAGTTCTCTCCATCAATTTCTCTGCAGATATGCATATAATTATGTCCGAATTTATATATATATATATATGTGTGTGTGTGTGTGTGTGTGTGTGTGTGTGCGCGCGCGCGAGTGGAGCTTTTATGTCTGTGTGCGCATGTGCTTTCGTGTGCGTGCTTTTGTGCTCGTATGTGTTTTTATATATATGTATATATATATATGTGTGTGTGTAGCTGTTTTTATTGATTTGAATATACATATTCATATATATGGATCTATTGTATATACCAGTTTCAGAATTTTTATTGTAATTCTGATGGCGAATATAAAATAAATATATGTGAAAATCGGCGAAACGTTAGTCATGAATACATGAGTGTGTGTCTGTTTGTGTGTTTCTACTTGTCTGTGTGCGTAAATGTCAGTGTGTTTAAAGCTCTGGCACCCAATAAAAAGACATTCTCCTCAAAAGTTGATGCTTGACATTTCAACACACACACATATATATATATATATATATATATATATATATATATATATATATATATATATATATGTAATAAAAAGACTTAAACACTCATATTCCATGGTCATAATTTATTCCATTGGAATCGTAAATACGATCCAATTCATCAGACCTACAAATAAAATAAAATAAAATTTAGTGAGAAATTTTATTTTTTATTCCCGGAGATGTTTTTTCTGTTTTCTTTGTGAATTTGTAGGTCTGATGCATTGGATCGTATTTACGATTCCAATGGAATAAATTATGACCATGGAATATTAGTGTTTAAGTATTTTTATTATATCCTTACTCTGTCCTGGACATTGAGTTCTACCTGGTTTCTATCCTCTTGGAATTATTTTTTATACATATATGTATGTGTGTAAGTAGATATATTTATACTTTAAATATATGATTTCATATGTATTGTGTATATTTACCACTAATCTTATATATATATATATATATATATATATATATATATATATATATATATATATATATATATATATATTAAACATGTTGTGTTGAATGTTAAAGACAATATTGTCCTGCATATTTTTTTTTAATTTTCTCATATTTTAAATTACACACACACACACACACACACACACATATATATATATATATATATATATATATATATATATATATATATATATATATATTCCCTAAAATAATGTTTAAGTCACAGTATTAATAAATATGTTTTTTATTTTTCATACTAATTCGAGTGTCTCCCAGGGATCCATCCTTAGACCCACCCCGCTTTTAATTTTCATTAATGACTTTCCGAAAAAATCCGCTCTCAGCTTTGTATCTACGCTGATGCAACAACCATTTACTCATGCCTCAATAGGAAGGCCTATCAGTTCGACAAGCCATTCAGTGTCCAAAACGACCTCAAGTACGTCATTTAATTTGGGCAAAAGATGGTTTGTTAATTGTAACGCCTCCAAAGCTGAACTTCTCTCCATTAATCCCCTGAGAGACCCCAATCTTCTTTCCATCAGCATAGCTGATGATAACCTCCAAGAAAGTGATACGTTGCGCCCTCTCGGGCTAATATTCTCAGTTGATATGAAATGGAAAAACTATATTGAATGCATTGCTAGGTCAGCTGCTAAGAAGATCAGTTGTCGTGCGAGACAGTTGTTCTCTCCGGAATCGATCTTAGGTTTTTATTCGTCCATACTTAGAATATTGCTGCCATATATTGTCCAGAGCCCCTGCTATTTACCCTGTGGTCCTTGATAAGATCCAAAGAAGAACTACTCACTTTCTCACCGCCATAAAGTTGTCTCTCCTTGTCTTTTCTATAAAGCTTTCATCGTAATTCTTCAGATGCGCTCTTCGCTGTTACCTAGACTTTCCGAATTTGTTTATTATCTGGCGTCGATATCTCATCAATTTAAAGTTGAGCTGGCTAGATGTAACCGTAAATTCTATTTTAACAGTTTCGTTTCTCGCACTTATCGCTTAGGGAACACCTTTTCTGCACCATGTTAAAAAAAGGCTAAAGGATCCCATTGTGTATTAACAGATTTTACAGAATGAGAAGTTTCAGAGCATTGCTTTAAGTATTCAGATTGTTCACCTCTCCGGATATAAACTGATTTCACTTTTTAAATAAATACAACACTGACATCAATATATTGTCAAGACAGGTGTACCAACAATGATTAGAGGTGTTTTAGTGGCTTTTCTGCCTGGCATTGGCAAATACCGATTTAAAAAATAATGTTATTCCTGTAACCTGTGAACTATCGATCTCATTACGCTAGGTGTTTCAACAGGTGTTTCCCTAACAAGTAGGCATTTGCGGGATGGATTTGCTAACCACATAAACAAAGGGGTTGGGATTCAGAGTGGTCCTTCTCCTAGACTGGTTTCCCGCCAAAGCTAATAGCTTGGTCTTGAAAGCTATTAATCTCTTTGGGTGTTGGCACAAGAAAAATAGATTCATACAGTATATTTGTGCTAAAATTAGAATTTGAACTTGACAGGCAAATCGTACCTGACATGTTGATAGACGCTACGCTGCAAGCACATCTATTTTAAATATACTTGATGGATAAATAGAATTATGATTATTTTTACATCTATATACCCATAACTATAATCTCTATCTATAAAAGGCAGGATGTGTGTGTGTGTGTGTGTGTGTGTGTGTGTGTGTGTGTGTGTGTGTGTGTGTGTGTGTGTGTGTGTGTGTGTGTGTAACGAATGCACGTCCGCAATTTGCGACGGATTGGCACCAAAATTTACATGCACATGATCCAATTTAGTGAAAAAGGCCAAGACCGACTTTGCATTTCCCAACTCCCATCGATAATGGAAATAATCGATTTTTTCATACTTCTACGGCAGTTTTCATGTAGTTTGCGGCCATTTTCTATTGACCAGTGTGAGAACCAACAGGTGACTGACACGAATGTTTATTAGCATGCCATTATGCAAAAAAATCGATAGCTGCATTCGTCAGGAGTGGGAAAAATTTAAATCTGCATGGCACTTTATTCCAATTGGCTCATTCGATTGGTTAAACTCAACGTTGATTTTGATTCCGCAGAACTGGGTTGGGTGGGAAAAATAATTTGTTGTTAACATTCTTTTTTCATTCGGTTTTTCCAGTTACGAGTCCTTTTTTAAAGCTGATCGTTTTGTGTTCATTTTGTTTAGTTCTTTTTTTTCGTAACAGATTTAATGTTTAGTATAGAGCTTAGAAAATATTTGCAGCGTGAGATAGGCAATTAGTAAGGCATGTAGCAACATCAGCACGGCAAAGTGCACTCCTTTAAAGGCAAGGAAGGGCAAAACTATTTTAAGTCAAGTGATAGCGATTGCTGTACGAGTCGTACGATTTTTGAATCAAGCACGGGCAACGCCGGGTCATGCTGCTAGTCTACTGATATTAATTTGTAACCATTTGAATGAATTTGTTCTGATGCATTTTATTCATCCAGTGTATGATATCAAAAGTAAATATTTAATGAAATATGAATCATAGAGATCCTGTTCACTATGTAAAGCACAATAAATAGTTTAGGTTCCATCGAAGATGAATGTCAAGATTGATATTTATTAAGATTCTGTATAAAAAATAAATAGGCGTGCGTAAACAGAACTTCAATATTGTGTCAGACAGAATTTATCAGCAGATATAAGATAAGTTTACAAAATGATCAACCAAACTGAAGAGTTGCATTTATACATTAGACAATCCCTATTGCAGAAGCTTGTACAGGCACATTTGTGTCTGTTCGCCACCCACAGAGCCTACTGCAGTTAACCTGAGTGGACCTTAGTTACGGTTTCCGGGAGAGAGCGCATTATCTGGCCTGATCAAGAGTTTGAACAAGGCGAGAACATTCATCTTCAACTTATTGAGGCTGCGTTCTACCTCACCCATAGACGGCTCCGAAATAGTTCCGCCTACCCAATTACAGGCCTATGATTTTCTGGCACTTTCCAAAGGGGCCGCACGCTGGAAACGCCTTTACATATCGATAACATCAAAGTACCTTCATTGACGTGTTTGGACTCAAAATCTGTTCATATTTTCTATATATATCCCATCAAGTTCAGCTATTCTGTTAGACATTGGCAAAGATTTTTTTAATTGAATATACACAATTTATATCCAAATATATGAAAAAGTAAATAAGAAGCTCATTCCCAATAGCTCGTCAGTCATCTTTGATGATACCTGTATAAAAGAGGGATTGCTGTCCAAATACTCAATTATCTCTCTCTCTTCCTATATATATATATATATATATATATATATATATATATATATATATATATATATATGTGTGAGTGTGTGTAAAAGTCAACATTGAAGTCAACACTTAGAGGCGATAGGCTGTTTCATGCTAGGTGCTATCGTCAGGCCAAAAATTTCGCTTGAAGATGAAACAGAGCTTGGTACTTTAATTCAATTTAATTCTAATATTGAAGATTTCAGCTCTTGTTTTTGAAACATGAGAACTCTTATGTAGCGAAGGAATCATATTTTTAAATAAATAATTATATATATATATATATATATATATATATATATATATATATATATATATATATATAATTATGTCATTCACAGACAGTACTGTTTCGCTGTATCACAGATCCTCAGTGTGACTAGACATCCGAATGCCTCAAGCCAGGATTGAAACACAACTAATTTGGTGTCAGCCAGAGCTATATATATATATATATATATATATATATATATATATATATACAGAGTAACCATTTGGTGTCAGCTAGAGCTATATATATATATATATATATATATATACATATATATATATATATATATATATATATATATATATATATATATATATATACACAGAGTAACCATTTGGTGTCAGCTAGAGCTATATATATATATATATATATATATATATATATATATATATATATGTATAACAAGGATAGATCTCCCTAAACGACTCCAACAGCTGAGATTCATGGGAATCAAATATTCCTGCTATAGATGTAGCGAGATCGCGGGATTCTTTAAGATCAATTAATACTGTATACACACACACAATTGTATTTTTTAACCTTTTTACATGATAGTATAATCTGAATTTATTCTTAACTTACATATATGATTAATAGTTAAGATAATAGATATATGCTATCACAATTGGCATCACAAAGCCGAAAATACTTATGATTCCCCTATATTATATCATATCTTTTTCTTTTGTTTCTTTTTCTTATCTCTCTCTCTATTTAAATTACATCCGCATCCTGGGTAAGGCGATAAACTACATCCGGCAGCAAGGTCTCTGATCAGGAGGTTTTGAGGAGCGTGGAACCACCTCTTAATTACTGATATTCCCAGGTCCAACTTGAACCGGGTTGGTAGCAACGGCTGAAACCTCAGATATGGGCAAATCATTAACTATTACCAGCAAACCTTTTTCTAAAAAAAGTTATTACCAGCAGTACAATTCTTTTGTTTTTCTTTTTTTAAGCTTATCACCCCAAGCAAGGCTGGAAGCCACTAGCACGCAAGGGGTTACAGAAGGTTTGGAGGAAGAGCAGATAGGAGTGGTAAAGGAGAGGATGTGGAGAAAGATAGTGGATCGATCAAAGCAAGGGGGTTACAGAAGATTTGGAGCGAGAGCAGATAGGAATGAAAGGTGAAAGGATGTGGAGAAGGGAAGTGGATAGATCAAGACAACTGGAGATGTCGATTGACGTTACACTTAAATAGTTGGAGATTGTATATGTCAGGGAAACGGGAAAAATGAAGGGAGTTCCACAGGCGAGATGTGCGAGACATGAAGCTATTGGAGTAGAATTCTGAAGGAAAAATGTTACCAAAAACAGATTTTTGACAAAACAAAATATTACCAGCAATAAAAAATGTTGTCGGCATTAAATAACCCTTTGAGGTTGATATGCCGTAAAACAAAATAAACCAAACTGTTTCTATATATATTCACTGCATTGTTGGCTTTAAATACAAATGATGCATTATTATCACTGTTATATACGAATCGCAATGGTAATGGTCATATTGGCTGTTTCCTTATGAGCAAACCTGCTAAGGAAAGGCTGCAGATAAATTCTTGGTATTTATCCGCTACCCGAAAAAGAATCCGGATTCCTCATGAAAGCATTCGAAGTTTATCAGACCGTGATACCTTGAGCAGTTACTCTCGGAGACTCTTTAACATAATCAATGAATACTTTGCCTATCGTGGCAGCAAAACGACAATAATGGCGAAGCGTTAACTGTGACGATAGTAACAAACGCAGCAGTAGTGATGTTGGCCGTGTTCATTGTTTGGACATATGCCCCTGCCCCCGAGGCTAACAGAAAACCATTTGATCAATTCAGTCAGTGAACCTCACACAATGCGGGCGTAATGGCATTATATTAAGGCATTACTTCATATTAGCCCTGATGTAAGCTAGACATATATCGATCAAAGATACCATCATACTATTGACTTCGAACCGAATCGTTTTATTACAGAGAACCACTGATGGGTTATTTTCGTGAAATCAACGGCCAAATTTACTCAGCATTATCTTATAGTGAGTAATTATGCGGAGAATTTCCATTATTTCCCCTCACTAGCGATTCAAATCACCCATTTTGAGTTATATTTCATTCAGTGTTTCATGATGTTAAACGTAGTAAATAACCAAACATTTGTTACTTGCTTTCTTTTTTCTTCCTATCTATATAACACAATCGTTTATGCTTCGGTCTGTCTGTTTCTATATCTCTCTCCCCCGACACACAACCATATATATATATATATATATATATATATATATATTAAAACAACCAAAGTAACGGAAAAACAATAGAAAACCTGTCAGGCGACGAGAGAAACCTAATCAAAAGAAAATATAAAAGGCAATAAAATAAAAAAAACGATATAAGAAAAATTCAATATAAAACATAAATTAAAAAATAGACCAAAAAAATGTACCGGCTTAAGAAGTAATAAACAATACTTGATTTCTAAATTGCCAAAATAAAATTAAAACTCTCTATCTCTCTCTCTATCTAGCTAGATATCTTTCTCCCTATTTATATATATATATATATATATATATATATATATATATATATATATAATCGTTATTTTATGATATTATATTCGAGCATATGTACAACCGTTGCATAAATGCATTTACATTTCAATGCATCTCATCAAGCTGTATGATATATATATATATATATATATATATATATATATATATATATACTAGTTGTAATCTTATAAATATAAGAAATTATATTCGTCCGGAAAACCTTAGCTGCCGTGATTTGTGAGTAAACAAATCAATTCCAAAGGGAAAACAATGATCCAAAAAAAGAAAGAACAGAGGACATGTATGTCAGCCGAAAATAATCGTCTAGCATCCAAGTTCAGTAGTCCCTGACGATCCGCTTAGGTGAAACCGTGGTAGGTTTTTCTGGCTCTTTAGGTTTATCTTTATCTATCTATTTATCTATATATATATGTGAGTGAGTGAGTGAGTGAGTGAGTGAGAGAGAGAAAGAGAGAGAGAGAGTTTTTAAACAGACAAAACTCCATATTTTTCGGTTTAAAACGTAACCTATTTTCGGCCAGCACCTCACCAGATAAATCGTTGAAGAATAGTATAATATATGATAATCGCGGAATAATAGATATATAATTAATAATAGATATATTGCAAGGAAATATATATATATATATATATATATATATATATATATATATATATATATATATGTGTGTGTGTGTGTGTGTGTTTGTGTCTATGTATGTGTTTGTGCGTGCGTGCGTGCGTGTGTGTGTTTCTGTTTACATTTCTTACATATACTTAATATTTATCTTTATTACTCTGTTTACTTTTATCTGACAAACTATTTATCTGTCTGCTTCGGGTAAGTTGTTCAACCGTCTGTCATTTTCGGTACTACTGATAAGCAGATACGCAACTCATCACAGGATTACGAGTCCTGCTTAAGGCTGACATCGCAATCTTTCACGTAAATGACTATCAACAGAACATTGGAACGAACTTACAAATAGCATGGTTATTATAAATCGGAAAGGTGGAAATACTAACATCTTTGGTACTTTAAAAATGAACTCATAATTTATTCTGTCGTCTGTAAGATGTTAAACTACATCCACGTCATGGGTAAGACGATAAACTACGTCCAGCAGCAAGGCCTCTGATCAGGAGGTTTTAAGGAGTGTGGAACCACCTCTTAATTGCTGGTGTTCCCAGGTCCACCCGGACCCGACGTGGTAGCACCTGTTAAGATCCCAGATATGGGAAAATATTTAATTATTACCAGCAATGCAATAATGAATTAAAAATATTACCAGAAACAGATTTTTGACAAAACAAAATATTACCAGCAATAAAAAAATTGTCACCATTATATAACCCATTGATATTGATATGCCGTAAAACAAAATAAACCAAACCAATTTAAACCAAAGAATACATATTCCATTCATACGAATCTATCCGAGAAATGTGGTCGGCATTAAATAACCCATTGAGGTTGATATGCCGTAAAAAAAAAAAAAAAAAACTAAAAACAGACCAATCTAAACCAAAGTATACATATTCTATTCGTACGAATCTATCCTAGAAATGTTGTCTGCATTAAATAACCCATTGAGATTGATATGCCGTAAAACAAAATAAACCAGAACAATCTAAACCAAAGAATACATATTCTATTCATACGAACCTATCCTAATTAAATAACCCATTGAGATTGATATGCCGTAAAACCATATAAACCAAACCATAATTTATTACCGGCTTTTATTTTGACAACAAAACAAGAAAAATGAATAAAATATAATAAACGTATTTGGCCTAATGAAATTGAAATCCGATTCATTGCTATCTAGCTATATAGTAATGTTAAAATAAGCCAAAATCCAAATCCGTATTTCCATAATGAAATCAATATTCAACACTGTTAGAAACATTTTCGATTATAATTGTATTTATTTTTTATAAATATGTCGTATAAATTCCATCTTAAGATGTCTTACGGCCATATCACGTTGAAATACGGGTTCTCTTATGATAAGCGCAATTAAGCAACGTAAAGTCTTTTTCGTATCAACCTATATGACTGAACGCTCCGGAATACCAGGTGTTGTCATCTAGCATGTACCCGTAGTGTAATGGATAGCATGTCAGAATTTGAAATCACAGTACTGAGTTCGAATTCCAGTCGGATTCGCTATATTCACTTATGCGCAATTAACGTCAGGACATTTATGAAGCCACCCTTTTTTCACACAGCTATTCTTTAAGTAGTAGGTCTTTTATCAGTAAATCGTGTTCTCCAAATTTTATTCCAATCTAAGAACTATTTTCTGGCTGTAAATAAAGTGTAAAGGGTTTGTTAGCATCAAAAAAAGAAAAAAAAAGAAATCATCAGCTATTAGGTTGGTGCAAAAATAATGTCGTTTTTTGACGTTTAACTTCATGTGAGAAAACGACATTATTTTTGCACCAACCTAATAATAATACCTATACTGTTTAGATATAACTGATTTGATGTTATTCATTCTATTATGTACATCAATGATTATTCATTCTATTATGTGTGTGTATATATATATATATATATATATATATATATATATATATATATTTGGATAGTTCATTATCTATTATTTTTCAAATTATGATATCTAAATACTGCCATGGATCGCAAGTACGATACACACATGTGCAAATTAACTGAAACAAAACGAATAATTCCGTTACTATTTACTTTTTTCGTATTTTTCCAATGAGACATGACCCAGTGTACACGTTCGTACTTCGTATGTCCATTCCATGAAGTCGTTCCGTGTAGATTCACCACAGATTCTCGATTCGATTTAAATCAGGAGAGTTTCCGGGCCAGTCGATAGTACTTTGATTTGCTCACTGGTAAGGCTTGCTATTGTGTTCCTGCAGAGTTACAATTTTCGTGCGCTTCCTTGGAGTAACGTTCATCAGTTAAGACAATAGTGTCTGGGCGTGAAATAAATCTGATGCAATCACGGATGACGCAATATATTTCAAGGAAAAACAAATCTCATCATACTCCCCGAAAATAGATACATATTTCTGCCCACCACTGCAAATGATATAATCTGAGGGAAAAAAAAAAGGGTTTCACCCTGTCACTTCAGTGGGTCTAAAACATACCGTATCTTGTAAGAAAGGAAATTAGAGCTGTTGTTTTAATTAATTTGAAGAGGGGGTATATTACTGTAAAAGAAAAAAATAGTAATGTTATTGAGAGAAGGGAAGAAATTAATATAAATTTTGAAAAACAAATGCACTGCTATAAAAACAAAACGAAATATAAAGTGAAAATATAAGAAGCAGAAATGTACCGATTTAAGCACTGATACTAAAATATATTTTAGAAACATTAAAAATATACTTAGAACGAAAAGTGGATTGACTACCCAGGAAATGATTGAGAAGATTATGTTGTAAGTAACTAAGGAAAAAGATGCAGGACATTTTTAAATGGTTAAAAATATGGAGACAACAAAGCCATCGCATTTCGTGTAAATATCACAGAGACAAGTAAAACATTTAACAAGGATATAAATGTAAACTGATTTTTCAAAATGCTATTTAGAGTTGAATTTTAATATGATTGCTGGGTAAAAGATAGTGTACTTTATGTAGTCATTCAAACCAAATTAGATTAAAAACAAGAAGTAATATTCCGGGTTATTATTCATTGTCTAAAAATACATAGACTTTCGACAGATGCAAAGAATTATTCCACTCATGAAATAAGCTTTTTGCATGAAAACTTTTGTCAAAATGTTTCAAAATTTTAAATAAATGGAATAGTCTAGAACCTCTTTATAAATGAATCCAACATACAATTGCTTGGTGCATAATTAAAGTAGATAGATATAAGAATGAAAGATAATGTACAAACCATGAACATCTCGGGGAAGAAATAAAAAGTAGGCAATAAATGATTTATAATTATACAAAAATATAATTTTGTTTGCGAGAAGAGGGAAATATATCTCAAAGAATATTCACTGTCTGGTTTTAGCGAGAAAAAGGAGGTATGCTTAAAAAAACTAATGAGAAAGAAGGAAAGTACCGATGATTCAGGCGCTTGAAGTTTGCCGTAATTAACTGGAAAACCTTGCAAAAACGATCATCTTATTTGTACCCTCTGACTTCTTTAAATATGATGCTTACGGTCATATCACGTTGGAACAACGTTTCTCGTGTGATCACCAAAGTTAAGCTACGTCGAACGTGGTCAGTACATAGAAGGTTGATCACTTTGAAATACCAGGTATTGTACGCTTTTATAAGAGGTTGATTTAAAGGATGACGGGTAGTAATTGAAAATCGGAGAGGCGAGTTCGAATTCCATTGGGATTCGTTATATTAATTTAAGCGCAAATTCCTATGAGAAAGATATGGATGTATATATTCTCCCCTCAGATATGGGTTAATTAATAAGACTTCTATTAGTAAATCATTATTATCTCTAAAAATTATTCCAATCCAAAAATATTTTCTGGTATTAAATAACCTGCAAAAAGTTGGTAAGACGTAGAAAACAAATCAATCAGTCATTATTATAGTTATCGGAATATATCTATATATAAAATCATGTGATTTGCGTTAGTCCGTCCGTCACACCCTCTAAAATAGCCGTACATCGACTGATAGAAACCAAATTTTAGAGAGAAGTGCAAACAGGTAAGCGGGTACAAAGTACAGTTTGTTTTACTTGGGTGTGTAGCTTAGTACAATAAATTTTCATTCATTTTTCTTTTAATTAAATGTTTTATAATTTAACATACAAAATGCCTCCAGTATTTAAAGAGAAAATTAATCAGTAAAATAACAAATACTTATTTAATAAAAAATGCAATATTGTTTTTTGCATATCTTTTTCAAAGATTTTATAAACAAGAATTCATTTTCCAGTTCGCCTTGTGTTTGCAAGAACTATAAAAAAAATTAACAGAGCCAAACGCTTCAAAAAACTGTAATTTCCGTCTAGAAAAAAAACATTTACGCATCAGCAGTTGTATGTTGCCTGCTGAAGAAAAAGAAATCCCAAGAATTTATTTTTCGCAGTTACAAAAAAATTAAACAATGTTTAACATGATGCCCTATAAAATTTAAAAAATCAAATCATTGAACCGCGAAGTAGGGTCTTTATCGAATTATTTTACGAAATAAATCAACTTGTGAAATTGAACGAGACGTTGTAAATCTCGACCAATAATGTTAACAATTACTTCAGCAATGCTAAATAGTGTGACGATTTCAATACGCATCTGCGTGCTGCAAAAAAAACATTCTAGTTGTTAACATTTTTAAATATTCAACGCTGAAAAAGGAGAGTTCCAAAGGTAAACTAGTGGAAATCCCAAAGAATTTATTAGTTCATTAAATTATGAATACTCAAACAATTACTAACATAGGCCAACTCTAGAATCATCACAGGAACTGCTGTCAAAAGAAATAATATTCTGGACTTCGTCAATTTAACCAATGTTTTTTATAAACTATAGATAAAACATGTCTAAACACATTCTCCTCACCCACCACCTAATAACATCCAACAATTTTAAATGATATACTATCCTCTACATTACTATTGTTTTGTTAGTATCCTGATTTTAATATTCATACTTACATTAACGCTGTATCAAATGACTTATGGCTGGCTTGGAAAATAAAATCTATATATATTTGATATCAGTGGCGCATACATTGTAGACGCCACAGAAGAGTAGGGGGTCTCACCATGCTAAGAGTTGCAGCTGTTGCTTCTGTTGTAAGAAACATTTTACGGGATGTGGTTGCTCATCTCATGCCTTACGGGTTTTTGAATTTCGAGTTTATACTAGAATAGTTGCTCTCCCAGGCTGAAGAACTAGTCTACTCTGCGACTTAATCCATAGCTTGGAAAGGAGATGAATTTTGCCTATGATCTTTGTGTGAAAGTGAATCCAACTAACACGACATACCAATTTCCTGTTCCAAGACGTTAACCAGTGGCCAAGCTGCACTTCAGTGTCTTCGAGATGCAGAGGACATATATTCACAAAAAGCGTAGATGAAAACATACAATATCTTAAAGAATCCTTTGTGCTAAACTCTCTTCTGCAGATAATTTCTGATGATGTAGTTAATATAACTACATCATTTTATGCTTGGTTTTCTATTAGACTCTAATTGGGTATAATATTTGGCTTCCAGCCTTCTTAAAAAGTGTGAGTGTGTGCGTGCAATATATACTATTTGATAGCAAGAACTTATGGCAACTGAAACATTTATCATTTCTAAAAATAACTTTATTCTATCCCTCATATCAGCTAAAATGGACCTAAAAATAAGTTTTAAACAAATTTTTACAGGCTAAAGAGAGGATATTTACACATTTCTATCAACACCCACCCACACGCACAGTTATATATATGTGATAAAAATATAATTCTAAGTTATGTGATATTTATGGGATTGCGTTCTAAATCAGGGAGAGAGTGTATGCAAATATTACAGTGTACATCAAAGTCAAAGCCTGTTACATAATGACACGCAATCTTGTGGCTTGAAGATTCTGTTTAAGCATGAAACAAACTTCATTGTTTACTTATATATATATATATATATATATATATATATATATATATATATATATATACACACACACACACACACACACATATATATATATATATATATGTATATATATATATGTATATATATATATATATATATATGTATATATATATGAAGACATATAGTTTTGTGCTATATTTATTGGATAAAGTGCTCAATATCAGAGATAGAGGGTATGCAGATATAAATATAAAAGTGATCATTGAAGTCAACAATAAGAGGCGATGGCTGTTTAATGCTGAACACTATTGTCAGGCCTCTGAGTGTTGAATCAATGTTCACATTTATATATATATATATATATATATATATATATATATATATATATATGCAGAGTGATGTTTTGAGATGAAGCTGGAGAAAAAAATTAACTCCAAATTGGATTGCAGGGATCTGTCTTTACTCCATAATACTGGATCTGTTTTTTTTTTTCAATAAATGTGTGAAGAAAAATGAGTGTTCACATTTTCCTTGTCAAAAATGACAGTGTCCACATTTTCCTTGTCAAAATGACAGTGTCCACATTTTCCTTGTCAAAAAGTTGTGTGCACTATTGTACTCAATATAATTCGAAATGTTGTTTTCTTTCTTTTTTTATACTGCACTGTTTCTTTTTTTCTGGTGAGTTCCACAACACTTTGTAGACGAGAGTGTTCCATATTCAACACATGACCTGTCCATTGTGACATAGTTTTCCTGAGCGTAAATTTCAGAATACTGATGACATCAATTTTAGTAATGTAGGCAATACGGTCTAATTCTCCTTCGTAAAAAAATTCAAAGAAATAAAGGCCGCTTAAGAAAGGAACTGATAACATTTATCAAAGATCTCGTGCAAAATATTCGTAATACCACCAAAGCTAAAGTAATCAAATTTCTCGATGTGAACTTCAACTTGAATAATGGTCATTACATACCATATACCAAAAATGGATCTAGCCATAGATACATCGAAAGAATTAAGCCACCATCATAAAATTCTAGATAATTTACAAAAACCAGTCCAAGCTAGATTATCGTTTTCTCTAGCAAGAGTAGATTAAGAGTATTAAAAAAACAAACAAAGAAGGTAAAAATATGATGACCTTATCTTCAATCAGTTATTTTAATTATTATCCACTGGATAAAATCGTTGGTTGAAATTCAGTGACTTGACACAAAGAGTTGTAAATTTCAGTACCTGCATACAGCAAGGGTGAACCAAAACTAGGAGAGTTGAGTTAAAAAGGAGAAAACTTATATTGAGAAATCAGGAAGACGTATGGCACCTGGGACTAGAACAATCTACCTTGTGGAAGAAATAAAGGGCTCGGTTCAAAATTCCAACTTATATCACCTGAAGAAAGACGCAGAGTACAACGGCCGAAACGTCGTGAATATGGCAATAAAGATGAGAAAAAATTTAAATAACGTAAATAATGGTGAACATATATTATGTGTAATATTACGAATCCATGCCGATAAGATCTCAGCCATACCATATTTTTAAATCGTCGAAATGGCCAATCAAAATAAAACTCATAAATTTTCTCTGACCTTCTACACGTATTTAATCTGAATACATTTAATCTTTTAATCCGTAATTAGATTTAATATTTTAGGATAAATAGATTATTAACATTTTTGAACCCTGCGTTCCTGAATTATTTTAACCCTTCTGCCTGAGCTCCTGAGTCAAAATTCGTAAATAATGGTTGTGTAATCTTTCATGGGAAAAATATAAAAAATACTTACAAGTGTTTACCCACCGTTCAACCGGTTGCTGGGCATTAAGTCATTTTTTTCTCTACCACCGTTCAACCGGTGGCTGGGCTTTACGTCAATATTCTATACCACCGGTAACGCAGTGGTCAGGGCTCAAAGGGTTAAACACTACGATATGTTCTTTATATTCCGTATGCCTCTCCGCAACTTCATAACACAAAGCGATATCCACTTACTATGTCTCCCATTCGAGCTTTTGTCGTTCCGCTAGAGAAACTCGTTATGAAAGCGACTCCAGGTTTCTCATTTAACTTCTGCACATTCAGTTGAATACCTGGCTATTTCAGTAGTGAACACAGACATGGAGAGTTGAGTTAAAAGGAGATAAGTGAGAAGAGGCATGGTATTTGGAACTAGAACAATCTATCACGGTGGACGAAATAACGGAACTAGTTAGTGGAGGTCGAGGGGCATCCTGCTCTTTCTTCGTACGTCAGGCCTGTCCGGCCACTTTAAAACTTCTCCGTACACCCATACACACGTTTATGACGTAGGCACTGTCGCCGTATTTTATTAAAAGCCTCCAATGGATTTCAGCCCATGAAACACCACCTTCCGACCAGAGAAATCGATCACTGTCATAATTGTGCACGTGAGGAGTCTAATCTCTTGACAAAATTGTTTTAATAATGTGTTGTTTTTTTTGTTTTTTTTATAAATTTCGGTCGACAGTGACATTAACTGCCCGGTCAAAGAATGCCGAATGTTATTCTAAGAAAACGGTTAATTTTAACATTACCATGAAAATCACTAGAGTGAAAGTTGATTTTCAAAGTAAGCAGTTTCTATTCATTTGAAGGTTTGCGAAACAAAATCGTCTACTCCCACCTTCAGTCGTTTGCTAGACGGAAGTTTGCTTAGAATATTTCAACGGTTTTGATAAATGGAATAATAACTTTGTCAGGGTAAAAGCGTTAAAAACTGCGATATCACGATGAAAGAGACTGTATACTTGTGAACATAAAATGATACCGTCTTCATCTGCATCCAAGCAAAGAAGGAGTTGTACAAATAACTTATCGATTATGAAGACAAAACAATAACCAGTCACAACAAAATGTTGTTGAGACATCCGATAAAAGATTTTTATGATAAAGTTTTGTTTATAAGCTTTATTGAAATGATGATATACTGAGTGCTATAGATGTGTTTCAACTGCTGATTCCTTGTCGGCATCGTGATAAAAATAACGCCTGCGCGATTCCTTTCATCAAAGAAAATCAGTTGACATGACATTGATTAATTTATTGATAATATAAACTGATAGACGGATAAACAGCTAGAAAAGAAACAGGCAAAATAAGAACAAAAGCAGGATACTACAAATTATATAACAAATATTATATACGTGTTTCACTGTCTGATAATCCAAATATCGAATGAGAAACTATTTGTTCGTAATATCATTCACTCATCTTTAAAAAAAAAGTTTTGCTTTGATAAAATCATGCGAATAATGTTTAAAACTTGTTGTCGTTATTTTACATGCAACACAAATCAAAAACCAAGCCAGCAAATTTTCATCATCACCTGTGATGAACGTAAAATCTCATCTGTCATGATGAATGACTTCAATCCCAAAGAGGCTTCTTGACATAAGCAGCTATTTAATGTCAACTTCATCTCGGACTTCTTAAAGTTTATATAGACGATGCATCGCTAAAAATGCTAGAAAAAAAAAACCTTATACTTATACCTTTCCAGAAATTACCAGAAATGACTCCACCTGGCATTCTCTCTCTTAACAGACCAAAAATAAAGTAATTCCAGGCTTCCTTGTCACAGATCAAAAGCATTTACACGACCAAATGAACGATGAATTACTTTTCACCTTACAAGATCTGACCCACAGACGCAATGTCGAAAGCTACATTATCGATATTTCCAAGAAAAATACTCTGCCGATATACATACTTTATTGCCACCCGATAAGACCTTTAGAGCTAAGACACGGCATGATATATATACAGAGGTAAGAAGGGGAGCTTCTACCGTGGGGAAAGTCCTATATCCGATAACCTAGAATGTGTATGTCGATAAAACAAATCCATTCAGTAAGTCTCTACTTTGAGAGGATCTTGGGCCTTAAAGTTGGTTAACAATTGCGTAACACATTAAAATATAATAGAGACAAAATAAGAGGTTTTAATGCAAGGTCAACGAAATATTGAAAATAGCAGTGTATTTAAAAAAATAATTTTTAATTATTTAATTTCCTTCGAGTGGCAAATATTTGCAAATCTTCAAATAAGAAACGCCGCCTTCTCTGCCAAAGTAAATTGAGTTCCTTAAGCAATACATTTGTCTAATTTTCGCCAAATATTTTGATTGCAGAATATAGTAGTATACCGTATTGCAATAGAATTAGGTTGGGAACTAAGCGCTATCTATCTATCGATCAATCTATCTAAGAATTCTAATAATATATATTTTAATGATTTCTAACAGTTCAAAGCTTAATCTAACAATTGAATAATCTTGCTGTTACACGATTTGGGCGATTTTGCTGTTACAGCCGATACACACACACACATATATGTATGTATGTATGCTATTTATTATGAGTATATATACAAATAACAGGAGCACAGATTTGATGGTGATGCAGTGGCTATAAGTAGTAATTGTAGTAGTAGTAGTAGTAATAATAATAATAGTAGAAGCTGCCATAAGATGATATCCATTTTTTAAAAAATCTTTTTCTCTGTTCCCTTCTTCTAGGAGTTCAAACCCTAACAGTGAAGCGCCTGTCTTCAGCCGGTCAATAAGTTGGACATTTTAAACAAAATGTGAACATTTGGAATCGTCTTTGTATATTTTCCACAAAAATACCATTATTGTTTTGATCCTATTTTTTAGAATAACTATTTTGTAAAAGTTCAACTAATCCTGTATTTTCTTTCGTTCTATACGGTAGAGCTTGAAAATTTTTCTTTCGTTCTATACGGTAGAGCTTGAAAAACTTTATTTCGTTCTATACGGTAGAGCTTGAAAAATTTTCTTTCATTTTATACGGTAGAGCTTGAAAAAATTTATTTCGTTCTATATGATAGAACTTGATAATTTTTTTTCGTCCTATACTGTAGAGCTAGAATTATTTAATTTAGTTTTATACGATAGGTGTTGAAAAATTTTCTTTCGTTTTATACGGTAGAGCTTGAAAATTTTTATTTCGTTCTATACGGTAGAGCTTGAAAAACGTTCTTTCGTTCTATACGGTAGACCTTGAAAAATTTTCTTTCGTTCTATATGATAGAGCTTGATAATTTTTTTCGTCCTATACGGTAGAGCTAGAATTATTTTCTTTAGTTTTATACGGTAGATCTTGAAAAATTTTCTTTCGTTTTATACGGTAGAGCTTGAAAAATTTTCTTTCGTTCTATACGGTAGAGCTTGAAAAAATTTCTTTCGTTCTATACGGTAGAGCTTGAAAATTTTTCTTTCGTTCTATACGGTAGAGTTTTAAAAATTTCTTTCGTTCTATATAATAGAGCTTGGTAATATTTTTTCGTTCTATACGGTAGAGCTTGAATTATTTTCTTTAGTTTTATACGGTAGAGCTTGAAAAACTTTCTTTCGTTCTATGCGGTAGAGCTTGAAAAATCTTCTTTCATTCTACACGGTAGAGCTTGAAAAATTTTCTTTCGTTCTATACGGTAGAGCTTGAAAAAATTGACACTCACAGGAAATCTTTTAGGTAAAAGGGATAGAGGAATACAGCGAAGTACTTCGTAATGAACTTTTGTAAATGGTTGGCAGAACAGTGGGTAAGAGAGATAGCAAAAATACAAACATTGGTAAGAGTTACAGAGGATAGGAAGTTGTAGAGAACCATGATCACTCAAGTTTTGAATGGAAAGAGCGTATAGAAATAGAGTCATCGTTTATTTTATATATATCATGTATACCTCCTCCCGAAACATCTCCATTATCTCACAACTTTGTTATGTCATTAAAAAGCTTTTATGAGAGCATCTTAGAAAAGAGCTGAGCTGTAGTGAGAATCGAACTCACTACTCAGTCGTAATGAATCTAACAATAAAAGTGTGCTAACCTTTACACCACGCCAACATGATCCATGTGGGTCACTAAAACTGTTTGACATTATTTGAAATTAATTGTTTAAATATTAAGCAATAACAATTCTCGTGGAAAACAGTATTTTTAACAGAACCACTGAATAGGTTGTAGGATTTTTGGTCAAGAATTAATGAAGAAGCTATCTTTGAATGGTAATTGTCAGATCGCCTTTTGAATCGCAAAACGTAAAATCTAAAGAAAATGTGTATGTTGCCGACTTTCCACTGAGATATACGTCGTTTCGTATTCATCTTTTATTCATCTTGACTTCGTTCAAATTCAAGAGCATTAATTTCAACCTCCAGGCTGCTAGTTCTCGGCTCAGAATTTGGTTTCAACGATTTCAAGTTTCCCGATTACATGTTAATTTAATATTTTTTTTATCTATCCAAGATCATTTGAAGCTTCTTTACAAGCGAAACGTTGCAACACGAAATCGTTTTAATATACGGAAAAGAAATGTTCCCGTATTGAATGCATGCGGGGATATTCCATTGAAACACCCCACGATTGAGAAAAGAAAAGAAAAATAGTTATCTAGGCTAGATTAAAGCAAACGCACTCCAGTCTGGCTTCTGCAACGAGGACGGCCATTCGGGATATGAAATGTTCACAAAAGAGAGAAATTTAAGAAACATTGAAGAAAGAGGGTAATTGAAAACGTTTGTTGAGAAAGAAGATAATGATTTTCACACATAAGACGCATGCGCATATACGTACCTGAGTAGGAGTTTTCTACCTCCACCGAAGAAACATAAGCGGGTGAGCGTGTAAGGTACAAAGAAATGCAGACGTATGCACACATCGATATGGATATACATATATAAAGACAGAAAAAGTGAAAAAAAAATCTCTCTTTTTCTGCAGATGCACCTTAACACGAGTGTGTATGTTTGTGTCTGCCTATAAATGAAAATAAATAGGCAAAAGTAATTCATTTAATAATGTCTTATTAAACAGAACTAAAAAACGAACCACTGTTACAACTTTTTTGTAAATTTCTTCCAATGCCGAATACCCGTCAAATTTCAGGTGGAAATTTACAAATGACATTGTTCAAATTGTGTGTAATGTTTCGCGTGATTTCGAAACCTCTTGATTCCACTTAAACAAAGTATCTATGAGTCGCCAGGAATGTGAGGAAAGGTGGCGTAAGGAACATTGAACAAGATATGGTCGATGGCGAATGATGGGTGATTCAATGCATTTCGGTAATTGATAATACCGGGGGTAACAGCAAAAATTTTAAAATCTTGTAACAGCATAATTACCCTCACACAAAATGTTTAATATCTATTTAAAAACACTAAACTAATCGTATCTTTTTCCAGGTTTTCAGATACGACATTTAGCCATCTTGACATCATTTCTCGTAAGGATCAATGAAAAGCATATTGAGGTATTCAGTTTGATATAGAGCAGCTTATAATTTTGTGTTAGACCCACTGCCTTTCCAGCTGAGCAATGGTGAGAGGAAAAATATCATTCAGTAAAGGTACTAACTTTTATAGTCTGGATTCCATCTTTAAAGTCCATTCAAGAATCAACAAGAGAAATGTAAATAATTTTTAAAAATAGGGCATTGTAGAGACGAAAGCTAGATTATTAAGTAACATCAGGAACATGGGTTATCATTTCAATTTAGAACTAAACAGATCAATTGCAAAAGATCCAGCCCAATCTATCAGACATTTGTCACGGGAGAGAGGTGTTCCAACTATGACAGTCCAAAAGGACTTGGAAATGAAATCGTGCGTGAAACATGTGAGGCACCTTGTTATTCCTGGACAGAAAACTATAAGGTTTAATAAGGCGAAAATCATCTTGAATAAGTTTAAAAATGATCCTCTCTCTCTCTCTCTCTCTCTCTCTCTCTATATATATATATATATATATATATATATATATATATATCTGAAGTTTATTTTAATACTTCATGAACTACCAATCCTTAACTATAATTAATTAATGATGAACATTGAACATGCCATTTTCGTTTATGATTAATTTCATCACGGTGCTTCCCTTAAGCATAAACAGTAATTATATATTCTCATTGCTCAAAGTTCTATAGTATTATAAAAACCTCGGTGAATTCCAGTAAGGTAACTTTAGATATTTCTAAGATACAACAGCTCAAATCTTAATCTAACAAGTGAACAATTTTGCTGTTTTACGATTTGGACATTTTTTTGTTCTGTTACACACGGTATATTACGATTTTTTCTCAAAAGCATCTCTCAAGCTCACAGAGAATGGTAAGAAATACAATGTGCGGTATTACTGCGTGCGAACTTCTTTTGTTGGTCAGTTTAGAGGAGAATTACCAGAATGATTCAAGCTGACAGAAAAGAAACATCACCAAAAGCAGACTAGATCCACCAACAGAATGCCACAAATATTTTTATTCCGACGAAATAAGATGAAACTAAGCTTAAAGTCGGTTGAAATTAAATTTTCACGGCCTGCTTTGTCTCAAATTCTGCTGCGATACACTTATACTATTGACATCAATTGGCGTAACCAGAGAAGAAGGCCTCTGGAATTCAATCTCCTGTTGACCAAAATCCCCCTCTGACCGCGGCTTTAACTACCGCCTCGCCTGTAATGGGCATGCCAGCTTCTGGGACCAGTAGAGATAATCGTCCGGTTGGCCAAAAGACCACATTCCCCAAAGAGCCTTCGCCCGCTTCTAGTGCAGTTGCGGAGAAGTGGGAGTGGGAATGGCTAGTTGCTGGTAGGGCCAGAGAGAAGCGCCAGACAGCGGGTCCTCAGTTCACTGAAGCCCCAAGGACCAAAGGCACGTTCAGCCCCACTCCCTCTAGCAACGTTAAGGGCGATGCCCCGGCCTCTCGACATTCGAGGAAAAACAACAGAAATGCGCTGAAACAGGTTGGCCTGGATAAATTCTCCGGGACTAGTTGGTCTTCCCTATGAAGTTTACTTGAGGCAGTCCCCCGTTTTGGTTCCTTTGTTGAAGCTGATCTTCAACAACTGGATGAAGAAGGCGTCTATACCACAACGCTTCACCAGGGGTGTGATCAAGTTGCTGCGTAAGGAAAAGAACGGTGGGGATGGGTTAAATAACTTTCGCCCTTTGACTATGTTAAACACAGAGTTAAAGATTTTGGCTAAGATCTTAGCCAACCGTTTGCAGCTTGTGCTGTCTAGTCTGATTGGCTCCGAACAGAATTGTGCTGTGAAGGGCAGGACTATTCAAGATAACCTGCATATGGTACGCTTGATCTTAGAACAAGTCGACAGTGAAGCCGCGCTGATCAATTTACATCAGCCTTCGTTAGGGTTGACCATCGCTTTCTGGAGGCTGTCCTTTCGGCGGCCGGTTTCGGAGCCGACTTTCGCTCCTGGATCCGACTTTTGTATGCGACCCCCGGTGCGCTGGTGGAGGTGAATGGGGTAAGATCGAAGCCTTTCGTATTGTCTCGCTCAATTCGTCAAGGCTGTCCGCTTTCGACTTTGCTTTACGTTCTTGCGTTGGAACCATTCCTTCGCAAGTTAAAAGCGAAGCCAGTCCTGCACGGAATTTCCCTGCCTGGGGCTACCACCTCAGCCAGGTATTCTGCCTATGCTGACGACGTTTCAGTTCTTGTGTCGAGCAGAGCCGTACTAAGGTTCCAGAACAACAGGCGACGAAGACCTGAAGTCTATACTGAGAAAAAAGGAAAAATTGTCTCAGAAAATTACGGTGTGAACATGAAAGACTTCAAGGCAACCATATTGGAACTAATGAAAATCCAATTCGAGCAGCAACAAAAAATGAGGAAAGACAGACTAGGCTGGAAGAAAAACAATTAGAAATTCAACAGAAAAAGGAAGAAAAACTATTGGAAATTCAACAGAAAAACGAAGAGAAATAACTCGAACTACAAGAATTATTACTACGGGCAGTAACAAATAAAGGGCAAAATTCTGGAAATGAAGCGGCATTCTCGCAAAATGCTATATGGATCTCTATCAAAGACTTCACTTATGCACCGGACGAAGACAAAACCTTCACGGCTTACTTCAGAAGGTATGAAGATTCATATGAGTTTGATTGCAGGAATTGGGCAGACGCGAAACATTACGTCTACTACTAAGGAAACTAGGGTCAAGCGAATACACTAAATTCGTAGACTACATCCTACCGAGGAAAACGAATGAGTTGACTTTCAAGGAAGCCGTGAAACTTTTAACGGAATTAGTCCGAACACTTCACTCTTCCACAAAAGGTGGAAATGTTTAAATTTAACAAAAAAGGATAGCGAAGACTATATAACATTCGCTTCCGTAATAAACAAACACTGCGATGACTTTAAGTTATCTGAACTCAGCCCTGACAATTTTAAATGTTTGATATTCGTCCAAGGCCTGGTTTCGACTAAAGATGCGGAGATCAGACGGAGAATTTTAACAAAACTTGAGAGTGAACCATAACTGACGCTACAAAAATTGAGATATATAAGCGTAAAAAAGGACTCGAAAGATATCGAAGAGTCTGGCGTCGCTCACATAAGAAATGTACAACGAAAACACGTTTTTCTCCCCCCCCCCAAAGAAACCAAACAAATTATTTTACTACAAATAATCAAATGAAACCTCAGAAGAAACCATCACCCAGTCCATGCTATAGCTGTGGGACTTTGCATTGGTACAAAGATTGCCCATACCGCTATAAGACTTGTCTGTCGTACATTAAGGTGTGACATAAAAGTTCGCAATGTAGAACAAAGAAAGAAACAAAAGCCGAGTATGAGTCGCTAGAACTGGCCAAACGGACGGGATAAATATAGGAAAATATGTACAAGTAGAATGTTAAACAAAAAAAATCAGATTACGATTAGATTCCGGATCAGATTTAACCATTATTAGCTTACAGACGTGGAAGAAATTAAACAAACCGACCATGTTGAGAACAGATAAAAAATAGCCAGGTCGGTAACAGGAAGAAAAATCAAATTTGAGGGGGAGATTATCAAAAATGTGACGTTCAACAGGATGACCAAGAAATTAAAGAAATTAAATGTTCTAAAAAATACGGAAAATTTATTTGGAACTGACTGGATGCAGAAATTTGACCTCTGGGATTTACCGATAAATACGTTCTGCCAAAAAGTGGAAAGATTATCGACCGAGGCAGAGAAATTGAAGGAGAAATTAAAGGAGAGTTTCCCCCATGTATTTTCAGCTGGCCTCGGGAGGTGTAAACAAATAGCGACCAAAATCGAACTAAAAGAAAATGTACAACCTATTTTAAAGAAGAAAAGAAATGTACCTTTCTCATCATTAGAAAAAATAGACGAAGAGTTGGATAGACTCGTGAAAATCAGTATATTGACAAAGGTGGAATATAGACAATGGGCCGCACGTAGAGTGTAAGTGAAAAAGAAATCGGGTGAAATACGAGTATGCGCTGATTTCTCGATGGGATTGAATACAGCGATTAAGGATTACCACTATCCTCTCCCTAGTCCAGAGGAAGGTTTCACAAAGTTGAACGGAGGAAGATTTTTCTCAAAGATAGACTTGAGCGAAGCATACCTACAAATACCAGTAGATGAGGAAAGCTCGAGGTTGTTGTACATAAACACACATAAAGGGTTATATAAGTTCCAGAGTTTACCATTCGGGATCAAGGTCGCGCCGGCGATATTCCAGCAAATAATGGACACTATGCTAGGCGGACTGGATTTCACGATAGCATACCTTGGTGACATACTGATAAATAGCAAAGATATTGAATAACACTGGGAACACGTTCAAGAGGTTTTCAGGCAGATACAAAATTACGGCTTTAAGGTAAAGGAAAATAAATGTGACTTCTTCATGAAGGAGATAAAATATCTGGGCCATATTATTGACGAAGAAGGAAGAGGAGGAAGTAATTGACACAATATTTGACACATTCAATATGCAAAGGCCTCAAGCAATTTTAGAACCTCGGAAATGAAGCAGAAAAAGAAAATTTACAGAGAATTGATGATTAATCCGAAGAGGAAAAAAATATTAAAGACCCCTGCAAGGTAAAATCGTGGGAGGGGTTGTTATGAGTCTTTACCTATAACTATAGAATGAACTCTTCCTAACACTATGTATAAACCAGACTGACAGTCATACTAACACCTTCTACATCTTGAATTATTATTTCGTGTAATATATCTTCGTTTTCTCTACTCTTGGGTTCGTGTTGTTCTTCCTTGGTCCTAACCTGGCCCATAACACTAGACTTCATTGTGGTTGCATTTCAATCCTCTAGAGCACCATCGATATATATTGCAATCCTTGATATGGAATCAACAAATAGCAGCTGGAGGCACGGTGGCTTGGATTGAAGAATTGAAACTTCGAATTCCAATAGGATTCATTACATTTAATTAAGTGGGAAAGGTATGATTCCATCTCTTCTCAAAATCGCTATGTATAAAGAAAAGGACAGGCTGTGTTCTATAGCCTTGGTTGAAAACCCGTCTCGGAGAAAGAAAACCAGCTTAGAGAGGGTTGGACTCCGTCAGGCTATGTTCCGCAAGACAACCACTTCTACTGTGGTTGCAGTACATGTCGTGTCCCTACGTGTCTGATGAGTTACAGGACTTGTGATCGTGATCGTAATTGCAATCGTGACAATAGCATTATGGATCCACCATATTTACACACGCACACACACACACCTTTTCGGGCGAGAGAGTGAATAACAAAAGTAACTTGAATTTTAACAAAATAAAAGAAACAATATGATTACATGGGAGTAGGCAAGTAATGATAAGAAAGAAAGAAAGAAAAAGCAAGAAAAAAGCAAGAAAAGGAAAGAAAGAAATAAGAAAGAAAGAAATAAGAAAGAAAGAAATAAGAACGAAAGAAATAAGAACGAAAGAAAGAAAAAAGAAAGAAAGACAAAAGAAAGAAAGACAAAAGAAAGAAAGAAAGAAAAAAGAAAAAAGAATGAGAAAGAAAAAAAGAATGAGAAAGAAAGAAAGAAAGGATTTATAAATTTCGTATGAAAGGCAGAAATTAAAAGAAGTAGAACAATAAGAAAAGAAAGCATTTCATATAAAGAAATATAATCGCAACAAAACGACCGCTGAAAAGCAAGATTGACGAAATAACATACAAGAAAGAAACAAATAAATATTACAAACAGACGACGTGTAACAATTTATTTCCTGGAATGAGCGCAAAATTTCGGTAGCGTAATGAATCAGCGTACCCTAGGGACGTCCGATCATGATCCTACTTCCGCTTTCTTGAGAAACTGACCAGTACAAGAAGTGATTTCACGTTATGCGGTTTACAGAAATTGAGTAAAAGAAATCTGGAACTGCGGATTAACATCAGGTTTCGTGCGAACATTGATAATAATTCTAGTGAAATGTTAGCCCCCATTAAAAGGTCTTGTGGTGAACATGCTATCATGACATCAACTGACTGAGCGGCACAAACAGTTGAATAAAAATGTCGAGATGTGCACAATAACGCGGGAAATGGGCTGAAAGACCAAAAACAAAATGCAGTTATAAAGAAAAATATCAAAATCTGCTAAACTTGTTGTTTTTATATCGATTATTAAGTGTGAAAGGAACTGCATATGAATACAGAAACAACGTAATCTATTCAAGCAGAGGGTTTGGGAATCACGCATTTCTCGATTAGAGTTTTATCTGTGTTAATGACACAACTAATTTACTGTCTTAATAATAACTCTGTGTTATGAAGGTAGTATAGCGCTTGTAGTTCTGCTTAATGATACAGTAAGGAAACACTGGGATACTGGTTGAGTGAAGAACAGGTTTAATCACTTGAATGATACGGATTCATATTACGGTAATAAAGAATAGCAGACAGTGTGTATCACTCAACCCTACGGTTAGCGACCAACTATGAGCAGATATTGCACTCATAACGGATGAACGAGTCCATGTTCAAAAATTAGGGTAGGAAGGACGGTCGTCTTTCTACCCAATTTGGCAGCTCATATAAAAAAATGACCTACAATCTTTTGTTAACTGGGGCAAGGAATTATCTTGTTAATTTTAAAGCTTCCAAAATGAAACCTTTCTCTTTTAATCGTCTGAGAAAACCTTTCCTGTCTTCCATCTCCATGGCTAATGATAACCTCAAGGAGAGTCACTCATTGCACTTTCTCGGGGTAGAGTTTTGCCCTGACATTAAGTGGTAAGATTATATTGAAAGTATTTCTAGGTCTGCTCCTAGAAAAGTTGGTTCACTGTGTCGTGATAGACAATTTCTCTCGCCAGAATCTATCTTAGATATATAACTTTATCATTCGTCCAGGCACTGAACATTGCTATCACACCTGGTCTGATTTGCTGCTTTTTGCTACATATTTAGAGATTCTTGATAAAATTTAAAGACAAATCTTCGATTTCATTTGTTATGACATAACATCTCGGGCTCAGTAACTTTCCTGTCGACATAACGTAGTTTCTCTCTGACTTTTCTATGAATCATTTCATGATAATTGTTATGATGAATGTTCTTTGGTTCACCGTGTCGTGCTAGAGAATTTTTCTCCAGATTATATCTTACATATTTATAAGTTGACCATTCATCCCTGCTTTGACCGTTGCTGCTTGGTGCTTCTGCTAAGTACATAGAGATTCCTGATAAAATACAAATAATAATCTGCAATATTATTGGCACTGACCTGGCATAACTACTTCATTCATTTTCCCTACATCGTAATGTAAGTTATCCGTAACTTTCTATAAATATTTTCATGGCATACTTTTACAATTGGTTTTTATTTGTAAGGTCCTATAATTTTAAAACTTAAAATAGTTAAATGCAGGAGCAAGTTCTATGCTAATAGATTTTTTCTCGCTCTACTCGCTTGTAGAATATTCTTCCAGATTGTTAATATTCAGTCAATTGTGATCTTTAAAAATTTATATTCAATGACAATCGTTATCTTTTATCCTTTTAGTTCTTTATCTCTCTTCTTAATGATTGTTTTCCTCTTATCATTCCAACACGGAGTCATACCTGTTGTCTTAGTAGGTTTATTGTCTTGCTTGTAGAGAAACGGTAAAAAACTAGTTTAAGAAAGTGTTTACTCCGAATTTTGAGAAAAAAAACTGTCAATCAGTATGCGTATTCGAAAGTGCTGAAAGAGTTATCAGGTCATCCCATAAGTTCTGTCCGAATTTTGAATAAAGAAAGCAAGTGACCACATGTTACATTTAATTACAGATTCAATCAACAATGTATTTTCCCTGATTATCTATGATTTCTTTCCATCTATTAACAAGCTTACTAATTCCATTACTGTAAAAATTATTTTGGCTTTGATTCGAAGAACTCACAAACGTCAGTTTTAACCTCTTCCTGTGTTACAAAAGCTGTTTCTTCCAAATGATTCTGTAAGCTACGAAACAAATGGTAGTCTGAAGGAGCAAGGTCGGGAGAATAAGGTGGATGAGGAATTTTTTCCTAACCAAGTTCTTCGATCTTTTGTGACGTGATTCTTAATGCGTGGTCGTGCATTGTCCTCATGAAACATTACCCGTTTTCGATTCACTAGAGCAGGTCTTTTTTCCTCAAAGCTTGGTTCAAACGCTCTAATTGCTGACAGTATATTTGAGCATTAATTGCTGCATTAGGTGGTAAGAATTCAAAGTGGATTATTCCTTGGCAATCCCACCAGATTGGAAGAAGAACATTTTGCCCATGAAGTTCCCTTCTCGGCTGTGGCTGCGGTCCTTCCCCTTTACCAAGCCACTGTCTACGACGCTTAACATTTCGATAAAAGATCCATTTTTCGTCGCCAGTCACAAGTCTATCCAAAAAAGGTGAAACAATTTGACGAGAATGGGGTGAAGAGCAGATGTCAACTCGGGATTTGAGGTTGTTTTCAGACAATTCATGAAGCACCCATTTTCCGAGTTTAGGAACTTTTCCAAGTTGTTGAAGATGACGATGAACAGTTGTATGGTTTGAACTGAGAACCACTGCCTATTCCTCAACTGATAAAGCAGGATTTTCATCAAGGTCTGCTTCAAGAAGCTTTTCATCAAACTCAACTGGACATCCAGTTCGATCTTCATCTTCAATGGTGAAATGTCCACCTCAGAATTTTGCAAACCATCTTCTACAAGTTCTTTCATTCACACATTCCTCTCCATAAACTGAGTGAATGTTTCTAGCCGCTTCGGCTGCTGAGTTTCCTTTCTTGAACACAAAGCATTATGTGACTCAAATGATTCTTGGGTACTTCCATGTTAGCAGGGTTTTAATCAAACAAAATTTAATTTTATTGTTCTCTGAAATAAAATCTGATCAATTTAAATGCATCTAAACATGAAAAGAATGTTCAGCTCCATTAGATATTATAAAATACTGTTTAAATTTCGTTCATTTTAACAAAAAGTTAAAATTCAGACAGAACTTATGGGATGACCTAATACTAGAATCTATTAAGAGGAAATAATACGAAACCATAGCTTTCTAAGCAGGTTATACTCCACGACAATACTCCGACATATGTTTTAGTATTGGAATAGTTCCTGGCAAAGAATGCTAGTTCAAAATGAACTATCCATCTCGTTCACTGTGATTTTTGGCTATTTTCCAAATTGAGGCGTTTCCGGAAAACACAAAGAATTGCTGACAGTCCTTATATCCAGCCAATAGAGATTACATCACATAGGGGTATTTTGGAAAACGAGATCCAAAAATGTGTCCAGGAATGTTACTATCGTTTCAGAAAACTTTGATAGTGACAGCAGCAATTCGTGATCAGGTAAGTAATTTTTTTCCTTTCAATGTCCCATTCCACAAAGTAAAATATCGTATTTGAAATCGTATCGTGAAATCTGATTACTAGAGCGACGCAATAATGAATAAAATAAAACAAAGAAAATCATTGATAGGAGAAAGACGAAAGAAAGAAAGAAAAAAAAGAGTGTGTGGAAGGAATGACTGGGATAAAATGAGAAAATATTAAACGTAAAGATATAATCAAATATAGAACAATATTGACTAAAAAACAGTAAGCGAGAACGAATACAAGAAAGTTAAAACAGATATAGTGAGAGTTATTGAGTAAAACCTACTAAGTGAAAGAAAGAGAAAAAGAATGTGGTTTCGAAAAAGGGCGTAGCAAAAAACTACATATGAAAAGAAAGTAAAGATGAAAGATGGGAACATGGAGGAAGAGAAAAGCAAAACAGAGATAGAAACGGAAAGGTGCAACAAAAAATGTGGATAAAAGTGTCTCTTACAGAAAAAGATTACTAGAGAATTACAAATGTAGGAAGAAACAAAAAACGAAATATGTGAATATTAAAGAATTAAATAACTATACGGAGAACACAGATGGAAACAGATATATATATATATATAGATAATATTAGTAGTAAATATACACATACATATGCAATCGTATATCTAAAATATATAAAAAATATACATTCCTACACATACATATGTGCATAAAAATAATTCCAAGAGGATAGAATCCAGGTAGATCTCAATGTCTAGGACAACATAATGATATAATAAAAAGACATAATCACTAATATTAGTGTTTAAGTCTTTTTATAATATATATATATATATATATATATATATATATATATATATATATATATATATATATAAAAGGCAGGATTTGTGTGTGTGTGTGTGTGTGTGTAACGAATGTACAGCCAAAACTTTCGACTGATTTGCACCAACATTTACATGCGCATGCTCCAAGACCGACTTTGCATTTCCCAACTCCCATCGATAGGGAAATAATCGATTTTTTCATGCTTCTACAACAGTTTGCATGTAGTTCGCGGCCATTTTCTACTGGCCAGAATGAGATCCTATAGCTGCATGCCACGAATAGACTTGAAGATTCTATTGGCCATCGTGAGAGCCAACAGCTGACTGACATGAATGTTAACTAGCATGCAAAAAAACAATCGATAGCTGCATTCGTCATCAGTGGGAACATTTTATATCTGCATGGCACTTTACTCCAATTGGCTCATTCGCTTGCTTAAGTTCGACATTGATTCTGATTTCGCAGAACTTGGTTGGGTGTGAAAAAGTATCTGCTGTTAACATTCTTTTTTCATTCGGTCAATCTAAGCACCGGTCGAACTCAACACTCCATTTCTGTCAGAACCAGAAGAAGAAAGAAAACTATATATATATATATATATATATATATATATATATATATATATATATATATATATATATATATATAGCAATAGTACTCCATTTTCTGCCTGATTTCTCTCTTATAAAGTTTGAGGATAGCATGAAGAGTCAGATATAGGGATCCCATAATTTTGTCTGCATGTTTAGTGATGGATTTTTATATAGGATTTCCACTTGAGGTCAGGTATACGTTTGAAGCCCAATAACCTCTCGAGTCATTGGGCCTCCTCGAGAGGACTTCCGTTCAACATGACCAGCTGTAGTTCTGTGTCTGATCGGTGGTGATGGAATGTAACAAGTTTTTTTTTTTTTTTTATATCTTGAATGTAAACAGTCAGTTTTTACCCACTGGAAATTTCGTGTTAGATCGGAGGAGATGTCAGGTGCCAATCTCTAAGATTTTTTAGAGGTTTGCCCGTATATCGTCGTATAATCAGCATAGACGTTTATATGTGATCGTAATGTATGCTTAGGTAGATTATTCATGTAGATTAAAAAGTTGTTTCGTTCAAGACGTGACACCTCTGGAACGCCTGCGTTGACCGTCTGTGTCTCGCAAGACCGGCCGTTAATAAATACCTTCAGGAATCCATATTTTTAATAGAGAAAACCCTTCCAGTGATTTCATAGCTGCAGAGCTTGTGTAGCAAGCCATTGTACGACATCTTGTCGAAGACCTTCAAGATATCTAATGCTATGATTCTTGCGGTATGTGTGTCGTCCAGGGCCTCTCTAATTATGAGTGTAATGTTAGTTAAAAGTCAGCAGTGGATGGGGCTGATTGAAACCAATACTGCTCGTCGCACAAGATGTCGTTACTATCCAGGTGCTCGACGATATTTTTGTCGATTGAAGTCCCAAAAAGCTTACTGATGATACTGAGGAGGCTAATGTGCCTATACTGGGAGTGGAAGGATCGGGTGCCTGTGTTATTTAAGACCGGGCATACGCTTGTCACTTTCACATACTAGCGAAAGATTACTCGTGCAAGCAACGGTTAAATAACTTTCCTAGATTTGAGGATAATTCTGGGTTGATATTCGTAAAGTCAACCACCGCAATGTTGTCTGTTTTGAGAGGGAAGAGAAAGAGAAAATGTAGGAGAAATGAGTTTTTGCAGAGGGAAAGAAAAGATTGTAGTGCAAACGAAAATATTTTAGAAGTTGTTCTAGCTAGTAAGATGAGGAGACATCAACAGGTGTAAATGAGAAAATAAGGCGCTTAAGAAAGAGGAAATACAAGAAATATCACGAGCGAAAAATGATAAAGAGAGACTTGAAGAATGACATATTGAGGTGACTGTTTGCGGTAAAGGAAGTAAAGATGTTAGAGAGAT
Source organism: Acanthosepion esculentum (assembly GCA_964036315.1). NCBI lineage: Eukaryota > Metazoa > Mollusca > Cephalopoda > Sepiida > Sepiidae > Acanthosepion > Acanthosepion esculentum. The sequence goes on along the minus strand of OZ038490.1, from coordinate 102,479,619 downwards.
CGAGCGAGACAGAGAGGGACAGAGAGAGAGAGAGAGAGAGAGAGAAAGAAAGAAAGAGAGAGAGTCGTTCACATCTAAAAAGAGACAAATAAATCACAGAATGAAAGTGAGAAATATTTAAAGATCAGCTTGCGGAAGCTAGATATAGAAACAAGACAATGAATCGTGGATTATGGAAAAAAAGTATAAGTTAATATATATTCCAAGAAGAGAGAACGGAAGCCCAAAAAGGAAAATACAGTGTGAATTAGATAGAAAACTGAAATAAACACAGGAAGTAAAAAAAAAATCATTACTCTTTAAAAAGATGCAATCTTCTAAAATGAATCAAGATCGTATACTGTAAAAAGAAAAAAAAAACAAATAAAATATACAATAAAAGAAAAGAGAGAAAATAATTGATGATCAGTAAGGGAGAGAAAAATAAATAAACATAAAGAGAAAAGTTGAGCTTAGCGTGGGATTTGTTAAGCGTCACATCGTCGCTCTTTTACGCCTGTTCTTTAAAGGATAAACGAAACGTTGACCTAGAACCTAACAAAACGCTGAATAGTCATTTCTTGGGATCGATAATAGTGATCGATCATTTCATGTTATAAATGATTTAGTGACCAGCAGGATCTCTCGCAGCTGGTCACTGACTAGTCTCTCGTAGAAACGTATTTCAATATTACTGATACCAGTCCTACTAACTGTCTGCTGGAATTGGCAATGATTTTTCTTTTTCTTTCAGCAGAAAACAACACAAAAATCAAGTCCCATATATTTACTCTCGTATGCCGTTTCATAACATATTTCTCTTGATACAGATAGTGTTAATGGAATACAAATACACCTGCTAAGAGATATGCTTTAAGTATACTGATATAGATTCACCTGGACACGTGACAAAAAATCTGGTAGTTGAGGAGTGGTTAGAACGTTCGCATTCTGACGATGAGACCCGGATTCGAGTCTCACTATGGTCGATTTGTCAAGAAGACTTCCTGATGTTACCGGATTGCTGGGGTCGTTCCTAGCATGTGGCATCTTTGGAATGTGACTGAAAAACAAACCACGGGTCGACCTAAACCTTGTGAGTGAAATTGGGTAAACGCAAACCTTGGGGTGCGCCGATAGCTGTGCTAGCACTAAGTCACAAGTCATTGTGGCCGAGGGCTTGAGCGTGATGTCCTTGTTCACATTGTTGATCACGTTAGCTAACACGCTCTTTCCCAGAAATTGTAACTAAAGTCTGCTTAGCATAGTTGCAGTATAAACTACAGGTGGGCTCTGTGGGTGTTAAGT
>OZ038490.1:102468332-102473332 GCA_964036315.1 Acanthosepion esculentum | reverse complement strand
CACAAATATATATATATATACACAAATATATATATATATATATACACAAATATATATATATACACAAATATATATATATATACACAAATATATATATATATATATACACAAATATATATATATACACAAATATATATATATATGTATATATATATATATATATATATATATATATATATATATATATATATATATATATATATAGCATAATAAGAGGTCACGTATACTTTCTTGATATGTATATAATATCTGGATAAAACACAATGAAACAAAATTGGGTGTTTTTTTTATATTTATTTCTGTGTTTTTGTATATATTTATTTATTTAATATTTCAGACCACCTAGGTCTTTCCTCAGAAATCAAATGAGATACTGTGTTTGTGTGTTTGTTTACAGCGTTTGTTTACAGCGTTTGTCGTGAAGCGTGCATGTCACGTGATGTGCAATGCAACTTTGTTTAAATTTTTGGCGGAAGACTGATGATAGTGTCTTAAATGTTGTTTAAAAGGTTTTTTGACCATAACTCAAGAAATATTTCTTAAAATATTTTAACTGTTAAAATATTTATGTAGATTTAAAATATCCACCTGTTTGTTTACCCCTAGTTTATATGTGTCTAATTTTAGAATTCAGTATTTTCTTTTTTTCTTCTTCGTATGTGTGTTGTACTTAAATTACTGTGTTTGTGTGTTTGTTTTTAGACTCGGACGACACGTGGTGTGGAACGCGATTGTGTTTGATTCTTTAACGGACATCTGGTGTTTTGGTTATTGTTTAAAAAGGATTTTTTACCATATCTAAAGAAATGTTTTTAAGAAATATTTTAACTATTGAAATATTTATACTGATTTAGAATACCCAAGTCTTTGTTTAACCCTAGTTTATATGTGTTTAATTTTAAAATCCAGTATTTCTCTTTTTTCCTTCGTATGTATGTAGTGCTAAAATTTGAGTCTATCAATATACATTTGCAATTATCTATCGAATGTCGTGGTCTATTGAAGTGTTCTGCTACTGGGGAATATGAATCATTTTGTCGTATGTCTTGTTTATGGTTGTTGAAACGAAGCCTAAAGTTAGTTCCAGATTCGCCAATATATCCATTATTAGGATATATTGTGCAGAATAGGTAGTAAATTATATTATTGCTATCACAAGTGAGGCGGGGTGGATGTATTTTGAATTTGGAGTTGGGTGCGAGAAATTAACTGTCTGTTATTATGTGTTTGCAAATTAGACAACGAGTTTTGTTACATTTGTATACAGCTCATTTCTAAGAATCAAACGCATATGCTCAGACCATCTAGATTTTCTACACAACATTAATAACTTAACAGAACAATTCCTAAAATGTAAATACCCAATAAATATAATAAAAGAAGCACTTAATAAAACTATCCACATAAACCGTAACACACTTCTCACGTACAAAAAAATAAAAGCAACAATCGGATTCCCCTGGATTTTAACCACAATCAATATTCCCACACACTTACTCACAAATTAAAAAATGACTACAAGATCCTCCAATTAAACAAAAATATCAAACACATTTTCGCCAAACAACCCATCAACGCAAAAAAACAAACACCTAACTTATCAGCTATCCTCACCTCCACCAAATATCTAAATAATACAAACCAAACAGGTAATTACAAATGTAACAAAACTCGTTGTCTAATTTGAAAACACATAATAACAGACAAAAAACAAACACACAAACACAGTAATTTAAGTACAACACACATACGAAGAAGAAAAAAAGAAAAATACTGAATTCTAAAATTAGACAAATATAAACTAGGGGTAAACAAACACGTGGATATTTTAAATCTACATAAATATTTTAACACTTAAAAATATTTTAAGAAATATTTCTTGAGTTATGGTCAAAAAACAATTTAAACAACATTTAAGACACTATCATCAGTCTTCCGCCAAAAATTCAAACAAAGTTGCATTGCACATCACGTGACATGCACGCTTCACGACAAACGCTGTAAACAAACGCTGTAAACAAACACACAAACACAGTATCTCATTTGATTTCTGAGGAAAGACCTAGGTGGTCTGAAATATTAAATAAATAAATATATACAAAAACACAGAAATAAATACTTTCATAAAAAAAACACCCAATTTTGTTTCATTTATTTTATCCAGATATTATATATATATACATATACATATACAGAAATATATATATATATATATATATATATATACATATACATATACACAAATATATATATATATATATACATATACACAAATATATATATATATATATATATAGACAAATATAAATAGATATATATATACATATACACAAATATATATATATATATATACACATATACACAAATATATATATATATACACATATACACAAATATATATATATACATATACAGAAATATATATATATATATATATATATACATATACAGAAATATATATATATATATACATATACATATACAGAAATATATATATATATACATATACACAAATATGTATATATATATACACAAATATATATATATATATATATATATACAAATATGTATATATATATATACACAAATATATATATATATATATATACACAAATATATATATATACACAAATATATATATATACATATATATATATACATATATATATATATACATATATACATATACATATATATATACATATATACATATACATATATATATATATATATATACATATATACATATACATACATACATATACACAAATATATATATACATATATATATATACACATATATATATATACACATATATATATGTATATATATACATATACACCAATATATATATGCATATATACACCAATATATATATGCATATATACACCAATATATTTTAAATCTACATAAATATTTTAACACTTAAAAATATTTTAAGAAATATTTCTTGAGTTATGGTCAAAAAACAATTTAAACAACATTTAAGACACTATCATCAGTCTTCAGCCAAAAATTCAAACAAAGTTGCATTGCACATCACGTGACATGCACGCTTCACGACAAACGCTGTAAACAAACGCTGTAAACAAACACACAAACACAGTATCTCATTTGATTTCTGAGGAAAGACCTAGGTGGTCTGAAATATTAAATAAATAAATATATACAAAAACACAGAAATAAATACTTTCATAAAAAAAACACCCAATTTTGTTTCATTTATTTTATCCAGATATTATATATATATACATATACATATACAGAAATATATATATATATATATATATATACATATACATATACACAAATATATATATATATATATACATATACACAAATATATATATATATATATACATATAGACAAATATAAATAGATATATATATACATATACACAAATATATATATATATATATACACATATACACAAATATATATATATATACACATATACACAAATATATATATATACATATACAGAAATATATATATATATATATATATATATACATATACAGAAATATATATATATATATACATATACATATACAGAAAAATATATATATATACATATACACAAATATGTATATATATATACACAAATATATATATATATATATATATATACAAATATGTATATATATATATACACAAATATATATATATATATATATACACAAATATATATATATACACAAATATATATATATACATATATATATATACATATATATATATACATATATACATATACATATATATATACATATATACATATACATATATATATATATATATATATACATATATACATATACATACATACATATACACATATATATATATACACATATATATATGTATATATATACATATACACCAATATATATATGCATATATACACCAATATATATATGCATATATACACCAATATATTTTAAATCTACATAAATATTTTAACACTTAAAAATATTTTAAGAAATATTTCTTGAGTTATGGTCAAAAAACAATTTAAACAACATTTAAGACACTATCATCAGTCTTCCGCCAAAAATTCAAACAAAGTTTCATTGCACATCACGTGACATGCACGCTTCACGACAAACGCTGTAAACAATCGCTGTAAACAAACACACAAACACAGTATCTCATTTGATTTCTGAAGAAAGACCTAGGTGGTCTGAAATATTAAATAAATAAATATATACAAAAACACAGAAATAAATACTTTCATAAAAAACACCCAATTTTGTTTCATTTATTTTATCCAGATATTATATATATATACATATACATATACACAAATATATATATATATATATACATATAGATATACACAAATATATATATATATATATATACATATACACAAATATATATATATATACATATAGACAAATATATATATATATATATATACATATACACAAATATATATATATATATATATACACATATACACAAATATATATATATACATATATACACAAATATATATATATACATAGACACAAATATATATATATATATATACATATACACAAATATATATATACATATATACATATACACAAATATATATATATACATATATACATATACACAAATATATATATATATACATATATACATATACACAAATATATATATATTATATACATATATACATATACACATATATATATATATATACATATATACATATACACAAATATATATATATATACATATTTACATATACACAAACATATACATATACATATATACATATACACAAATATATATATGTATATATATACACAAATATATATATGTATACATATACACAAATATATATATATATATACACAAATATATATATATATACATATACACAAACATATATATATATACACAAATATATATATATATATACACAAATATATATATATATACACAAATATATATATATATATACCTATACACAAATATATATATATATACACAAATATATAT
>OZ038490.1:102450832-102458332 GCA_964036315.1 Acanthosepion esculentum | reverse complement strand
ACAATTTCTTCAGCTTCATAGATTGACAGAAGTTTAGACCCTAGTAAACTAATATCTTGACTTAGTTGACTTATATCGTTATTCACTCCCGAGCAAGGACAGCATCGCGGACAATCGCTGCCCACGCACATTAGGAAGATTTAATGGGATTTGATTAAGCGAAGGGTCCCAAGTCCTACACGGGGAAAAAGAAACGCCCTGTTTGCCGCAAATTTACCACAAACGCATTGACAGAGCGACCCGAGGCGGCCGGTTATCGGAACAGACAACCTCCTGGATTTTCACCAGAGTAAACTAATATAGTTTTCGTTGATTAGGTGTTCCTGAATTTTTTATTATTATTTATGTACTTATTTACTAATATTCACCTAAAGCGTCCTACGAGGCTGGCATCCCGTTCCCACCCCTTCACCGTTGAAACTGTTAGATGTAGACGTCTCTTCTATTCCAATAGCTTCATGTATCGCACATCTCGCCTGTGGAACTCCCTTCCTTATTCCTGTTTCCCTGACAAATATAATCTCCAACTATTTAAGTGTAACGTCAATCGACATCTCCAGTTGCCTTGATCTATCCACTTCCCTTCTCCACATTCTTTCCGCTTTCATTCCTATCTGCTCTCGCTCCAAATCTTCTGTAACAACCTTGCCTTGATCGATCCACAATATTTCTCCACATCCTCTCTTTTACCACTCCTATCTGCTCTTCCTCCAAACCTTCTGTAACCCCTTGCGTGCTAGTGCCTTCCAGCCTTGCTTGGTGTGAAAAGCTTAAAAAATATATATATATACTTATTTACTAATGTTCACCTAATGTACAGATGTATTTATGTCCTTATTTACTAATATTCTCCTAATGTATGTTCTGTCCGAATTTTAACTATTTGTTAAAATGAACGAAATTTGAAGATTATTTTATAATGTCTAATGGAGCTGAACATTATTTTTTATGTTTAGATGCATTTAAACTGATCAAATTGTATTTCAGAGAACAATAAAATTAAATTTTGTTTGATTAAATCCCTGCTAACATGGAAGTACCCAAGAATCATTTGAGGCACATAATGCTTTATGAGTTCAAGAAAGGAAACATTCACTCAGTTTATGGAGAGGAATGTGTGAATGAAAGAACTTTCAGAAGATGGTTTGCAAAATTCAGAGGTGGACATTTCACCCTTGAAGATGAAGATCGAACCGGACATCCAGTTGAGTTTGATGAAAAGCTTCTTGAAGCAGCCCTTGAAGGAAATCCTGCTTTATCAGTTGAGGAATTGGCAGTGGTTCTCAGTTCAAACTATACAACTGTTCATCGTCATCTTCAACAATTGGAAAAGTTCCTAAACTTGGAAAATGGGTGCCTCATGAATTGTATGAAAACAACCTCAAATCCCGAGTTGACATCTGCTCTTCTCTGCATTCTCGCCAAATTGTCTCACCTTTTTTGGATAGACTTATGACTGGCGACGAAAAATTGATCCTTTATCGAAATGTTAAGTGTCGTAGACAGTGGCTTGGTAAAGGGGAAGGACCCCAGCCACAGCCGAGAAGGGAACATCATGGGTAAAATGTTCTTCTTTCAATCTGGTGGATTGCCAAGGAATAATCCACTTTGAATTCTTACCACCTAATGCAACAATTAATGCTCAAATATACTGACAGCGATTAAAGCGTTTGAACTAAGCTTTGAGGAGAAAAAGACCTGTTCTAGTGAATCGAAAACGGGTGATGTTTCATCCGGACAATGCGCGACCACACACAGCAAGAATCACGTCACAAAAGATCGAAGAACTTGGTTGGGAGAAAATTCCTTATCCACCTTATTCTCCCGACCTTGCTCCTTCAGACTACCATTTGTTTCGTAGCTTACAGAATCATTTGGAAGAAACAGCTTTTGTAACACAGGAAGAGGTTAAAACTGACGTTTGTGAGTTCTTCGAATCAAAGCCAAAATAATTTTACAGTAATGGAATTAGTAAGCTTGTTAATAGATGGAAGGAAGTCATAGATAATCAGGGAAAATACATTGTTGATTGAATCTGTAATTAAATGTAATATCTGGTCACTTGCTTTCTTTATTCAAAATTCGGACAGAACTTATGGGATGACCTGATACTTATTTATTTATGAACTTAATTACTAATATTCACCTAATGTACTTATGTATTTATGTACTTATTTACTAATATTCACCTAATGTACTTATGTATTTATGTGTTTATTTACTAATATTCACCTAATAAAAGTTTCGATATCCACTCAAGGTATAGGGTTAATTCGTGGTGTCGCATTAGCGTAAGAAAGGTCAATAATTTGTTTCGGCTATGCAAGAAAGATAACAGCTAATTGTAGAGCAGACGTGAAGATTTAATTAGTAAATAACGTTAACAGAGACGTTAGAATGATAAAGTTGGAGTAGACTTTAGATGGAATCAGAAACCGAATTCTATAAACAGGGAACAAGGGATAAATCTCTACTCTTCAAAAGTCGAATTTACACTATTTATATTTTGGGGACTATTGTTCTCGTGATTATTGTCATGTTCACGACGTTTCTGCAGTTGTACCCTCCGGCCTTCTTCAGGTGATATACGTTGGAATGTCGAACCGAACCATTTATTTATGTCCAGGTGGGTAGATTGTTCAAGTTCCAGATGACATGGCTTTTCTGGATATCTTCTTTTCATTTATTTCCCTGTTCACCTCTGCTGTGGCCAGGTATTGAACTCACAATTCTTTGGGTCAAATCACTGGATTATTTCAACCAACGCTTTTATCCTCTGGGCCATGTGTCCTTGGTGACTAGAACAATCTACTAGAACAATCTAACCCAGCCGAAACGACGGGAATATGACACTAACGATGTTTCTATCACGTTTCTATCACTTTGCGTATTGTATCAAGTGAAACTTCACTTTTAAGACTGCAGTCACTTCTCACTTATATGGCTGTTAATTTTGGATTGCCTACTGAGATTCACAATTTTTCCTTCATCTGTATAATGTGTGTGGTCTTCCAATTTTCTTTGTAATTATCAATCTACAAATTCCAGTAAAATATTTTTGATAGTTTGAACAATGCTTCTGGAAATTAGTAACACTGTGTTTATTCATCATTCCCTTCAAATCACCAACGTCATTTTTTTTTCAACAGAAATGTTAGACATGAATTTAATGTAGAAAACCAGCTAATGTTCAACTCAATGACTTGCCAAGGCAACTTACATTAAAATTAATAATCTCTATCTATAAAAGCCAGGATGTGTGTGTGTGTAACGAATGCACAGCCGCCATTTTCGACGGATTTGCACCAAAATTCACATGCACATGCTTCAAGTTAGCGGCAAGGCCAAAACCGACTTTGCATTTCCCAACACCCATCGATAGTGGAAATGATCGATTTTTCATGCTTCTACGGCAGTTTTCATGTATTTTGCGTTCATTTTCTACTGACTAGAGTGAGAGCCTATAGCTGGCTGCCACGAATAGGCATGAAGATTCTATTGGCCAGCGTGAGAGCCAACAGCTGACTGACACGAATGTCAACTAGCATGCAAAAAAATAGATAGCTGCATTCGTCACAAGTGGGAAAAATTTTAATCTGTATGGCACTTTACTCCAATTGGCTCATTGGCTTGCTTAAACTCAACGTTGATTCTGATTCCGCAGAATTGGGTTGGGGTGAAAAATATTTGTTGTTAACATTCTTTTTTCATTCGGTTTTTCCAGTTACGAGTCCTTTTTTAAGGATGATCGTTTTGTGTTCATTTTGCTCAGTTCCTTTTTTGTAACAGGTTTAATGTTTAGTATAGAGCTTAGAAAAACTTCACAGTGTGAGATAGGCAAGAAGTAAGGCATGTAACAACATCAGCACGGCAAAGGGCACTCCTTTAAAGACAAGGAAGGGCAAAAATATTTTAAGTCAAGTGATAACCATTGCTGTACGAGTCGTACGATTTTTGAATCAAGCACGGGCAACGCCGGGCCATGCCGCTAATATGGAATAATTACTAAGAAATCTGCATACTATCATGACTTTATCATCTCAGGTTTTTTGATTGAACCATCACTTTTATATGGGCTTTTTTCAACCTTGTTAAAGCGATGTATCTCTTGTTACACGACATCAACGAAAACGCAACAACTTATTTTCTAATCCTCATAATATTATACTGCTAAACAGTCTTAACTTTATAATTAAATAAAGATATATAATCATTTTATATAGTTATCTAAAAACTTTTGAAAGCCAGCTTAGGTAGATTCTAGATATGTAGTTACCATACATTTATCGCTTTTATCATATGATGAAGCATTAATTACCTTTAGTTACAAAGTTTTGGAAAGAACGCCTCACTAAATCAAAATGTTTTTCTTTTCAAGTGAATTTAACAGTTATTATCAATAGACATCAGCGAAATTTTATATTTACGAGGAGGTTAGGGAAAATTTATCAACTTGACCAAGAAGCCCTTTCATGATAAATTCTGTTGTTTAGTCATTTGGTGAATTTTGAGAAGTGGGTCTGGCCAAGAACTTTTCGGCATTGTCTCGTTCATCGACATTTAGAGCATTATCTTTGGAGTTTGAAGTTATTTGTTTTTGACGATCAGTTTAGTCTCATAGACAACGAAACCTCTTTGATATTCTCTTAAATCTTTCCAAAAGAAAAAGAGCATGTATTTTTAAACTTTCTTTAATATCATCAAACATTCAAAGATTGATGCCTTTTTTGATCAAATGATTAATGGAAAATGTTTAGAGGTATTCAAAGCACGTCTAGAAGTTTACAAAATAAAATCAAACTTTCCTTTTTTTTCTACTTCTTCATCTTTATCATCATCTTCTATGTTACGTTGCTTGCGGCCGTATCCCGAATTTAAGCAAAGTCGAGCTTGGTCAGTACCTAGATGGGTAACCACTTGTGACTACCAGGTGTTGTTAGCTTGGAGTTGGTGTAATGGATAACGACCAAGAATTGGAATTCGGAGAGCCGAGTCCCAATTTCAGTCGTTTCATTAAAATCAGTTAATCGCAAATACACTTGGGAAAGCTACGTAACCATTTATTCTCCCTCCATCTATGTGTTAATTATTGGAACTTTCATCACACAGTCATTATTATTCCCAAAAGATTCTTACAGTCAAAAATAGTTCCTTGCTTTGAAAGACCTGCAAAACAGCCCATGACAAATATGTGAACAAATCGAGTCTTTCCTATAAAATCGTGAGATGAAAGTTATCCTGAACAGCCACTCGTCTAGATCATTTCTAACCAATATCCTCTAAGGCTTCATCCTTGGTACTACTTACTTTTAATTTACATTACTGACCTCCCCGACGGCATCAGATCACGACTTGGTATCTAAGCAGATGGCACAATCATTTATTCCCGATTTGATAATAATTAACTGGCAGCCGATCTTCAAAACGACCTTCAGTCTTCTGTTCATTGTGGTAAAATATAGCTTCTTTTTTTTTTAATGACACCAAAACTAAACTTCTCTTCATTAATCATCTGAGAGATCATTCACTGCCTTCCACCAGTATCGCTGATGCGTCCCTCCGGGAAATTCATTCGTTGCGCATTCACGCGCTATCTCGTCTGACATGAAGAGTAAAGGCAATATTGAATCCATTATTAGGTCAGCTGCTAAGAATGTTGGTTCACTGGGTTGTGCGAGACAATTTTTCTCTTCAGAATCTATTCTACATATCTATATAATTACTATTCTTTCACACTTAGAATAGTACTGCCACATATGGTCCGGTGTTCCTGTTATTTATCTAGAACACCTTGATAAAATCCAAAGAATTAGCTATATTATTAGTCCTGATAGGGCGGCTCGGCTTCGTAGACTTTACCACCGACATAAGGTTGCCTTTTTATAAATAATTTCACGGTATTTGTTCGGATTACCTCTTCAATATGGAAACTTGACTTTTTTAAATTTATATGCTGTACTAAACTGGCGTCGTGATCTCATCAATTTACAGTGGGGTTGGCTAGATGTAACCGTAATTTCTATGTTAACAGATTATTTTCTCGCACTTCACGCTCGTGGAACTTCCTTCTGGCTCAATCCTTCCCAACCAACTTTAATATTAAAGAACTTAAATGTTTTTTCAATCGCTCTTTATTATTCATTTTGTTCTCTTTCATTTTTATTTTTCTCATTCTAACTCAACAAGTAACACCTTCTGTCGTAGTGGGTTTACTGCATTGTATGAGGTGAACTCGAATTTTAAAAATATTGATAAATCGTAAAAATGAAATCGCTTAATATATGTGCCTTCAAAATGCGGACAGGTTGGGTTTACACCATTCTATATTATTTGTAGCTGTATCAATATTTGTCCCATTCACTCTTTACTTTCAGTTAATTTATTGATTTCGTTTGTTACTGATTTCTTTGAAACGTTTTCATTGCTCATATATTCTCATCATCCTTCTGTAGAACTTTAGACCCCATCAACTCTTGCTGGAACTGAAAACTAAACAGATATTCAATTTTGTTTTCTTGGCCACATTCGATGATTTTGTTAGGTCCGTTTTTATATATTCAGAACATTAGCTTCCTACACGTCTCTAATAAATCCTATAAGTGGAACAAGATTGTCTGTCTAATTCTAGAAACTAAATGGAAAAGGTTCATCGCTCATAGACTTTTTTAATCACTGCCGCTCGTTCACCCATCGGAACCAAATACCCCCGGTAAGTTTTTCACTCGTACATTTTTTCCTGTTTCTTCATCATTTGTCTCAGAATTTCCACCTGTCTCTTTCTGATCGTAATTATAAGTTTTTCTTGTTTCCATTTTTCTCATGGCATCCTTGTTGCTTACGTTCTACGGCCATGGTATTCTCGTGGTATTATCAGCATCCGTCTGTAAAACAAAGTTCCTCTTATCTCCAGTTATTTATTAATCCCTAAAGAATTTCTCCAGCTTTCACTGCTATATAGTACGATTAATATGATATAGAAGTTCCGGACTTGGTTCTTTGCATTTAACAAAATCACATTGTTCCTTTGTACCTTCTTTAGCCTTTGAAATGCATCATTTTGTAATTTCATTTTCTCATGGGGAGCTACAGACCCTACCATGATTTATTAACGGTGAGCGCTTTCTTCATATAAGAAAATGACACAGTCGATGGTTGACACAGAAGAAAAAAAACTACAGAACCTTGTAGATAAGTTAATAAAGAAAATCGAGATGAAAAGACGAGCCATCAAATATAAGAATAGATACGTCAAAATCAAGCTCTTCCTACGTAGTTCAATATATATCATAATTAAATACTGTCACCAAACTCTACAATGTCCACTGCATTTCATGGACGTTTGTAGTAGACGCTAAATAAGGTCGCGTTTTTTTTACACAAGGTTATCTTTCTCTGCGTCTCGCCAACATCAGAGTATTTCACGATAAAACAAATAATGTTTTTGATTTAAAAGAGCATTATTTTATAAGGAAATAAGGAACAGATGCTTCCTAATTACAA